>PVHT020000035.1:4381563-4611911 GCA_004024745.2 Catagonus wagneri | reverse complement strand
CGCCGCAGCCACAGCAACGCAGGATCCGAGCCGCGTCTGCAACCTACACCACAGCTCACGGCAACGCCGGATCGTTAACCCACTGAGCAAGGGCAGGGATCGAACCCGCAACCTCATGGTTCCTAGTCGGATTCGTTAACCACTGCGCCACGACGGGAACTCCAAGTTGCTTAATTTTATAGAGGCTCAGATTTCTCAGCTGAGAGTGGAAATAATAGTATCTATGTCAGAGAATTGCTGTGGGGATTAACTAAATGAATGTATGCTCCTTAACAGATTACCTAGAATAGAGTTAAGTGTTCTACTGTTAAATACTAATAGCTGTAATGATGAAAACATGGTTAATGTACAGGAATTTTAGTAAGAAATACTCTTTTAAAATGGGAAATATAAATACTGGTCAAAATATGAACTTATTGAAATATCACAAATATATTTTATTCATATTAAATTTCATGTTAAAATTGTCCAATTTTATTCATATTAAATTTATGTTAAAATTGTCCACTCTAGTAAATTTGAATAATTATATTCATGTTACTCTTCATTTAAAAATTGTAATAATATTAGATTTTATCATTAATATTGAATTTCTAACAAATTCAAATAATTTAATATAATTTTAATAGAAATATAGCAGAGTCTTGCTGTTTAAAGACTACTATCTTTAAATTATGAGAGCAATAATCTAAGTGAGAAATAATAGTGGCTTGGACCAGGGTAGCAGCAGTTAAAAACAAAATGACCAGATAGTATAGTGTAGAAGGATGTACAATTGATTCAATATGGGTTGCAAGGGAAGAAATGTTTTTGATATGAAGAACTTCATGGTGTATTTTTCTCAAATGACATGGACTTATAATATGAACAAACTGATGTCAAATCTCAAGAATAGCTTTGATTTGGTCTACCCCACACAGAGCTGTTATTCTGTTGTTTGATATGGCAGGTGCTTTTCAGAATATGTCTTTAGATGTAGCTGAAAGCTAAAAGATTTATAAAGGGGGAAGACGAATCTCCATTTTTGCGCCTCCCCCATTCAGTTTGATCATGTGAGCTACTTTACATTTGAAGCCAGCATATAATGTACTGATTAAATCACATTATGTGTAGCTGGGTGAATATATTATTAAACAAATTACCCTTTTCCATAACCATGAACTGTGCATCTGTAGCAAATGGTTGAACATTTTAATAAGGAGGAGTGTAATTATATTACGGTCATTGCTTTTTGCAGGCTTATTGGCCACATTTTGGAGGTGAATATCTTCTGATAAAGATGTAAAGGAAGGGTTTTCAAGTTATAGTCATAACTCACTGAAAATATCCCTGCTTAGAAAATAAAAGAGCACAAAGGTGGAGCTTTTAAAGAAATTATTGAACTTAAAAGCCATAAATTACCAACTGGTCTTTTTTTTAATGAATTATTCCTTGGTGCTATCCTATCTGTGTCTGTCTATCTACCTACCTGCCTATCTATCTATTTTGCATCAAATGAAAAACATTGCAAAGCAAATAAACAAAACAAGAACTGCCAGTCATCATACTGTTAGATGGAATGAAAATGCTCCAGCCAGTGGCAGATTCACTTTGAATTATCTAACGGTTGCCTTTTAATCAATCATATATATAGTCAGTAGTGGTCCGTGAGAGGGGCTGCAGGTGATACTTCTTATTAAAAAAATTTCATAGCAACTTTCTTTTCTAATAACTTAAAAATCTGCCCCCTTACTATAACTTATAAAGAGATTACACTGTGTTTCAAAGATAATTTGAGAATGAAAAATAAAGAATTGCAAGATGTTTGGAGTTAGCCCATTTCTGCATGCCTATGTTTAGTGACAGCTCTTCAGTAATTCATTCAATCAAATATCAGAAAATGGCAGTTATAACAAGGAATTATGTTTTCTGGTTTATAGGGGAAAAGGCAGAAAGTCACCTTGTTAAACATTAGATCTGCCTTGGAATAACTGGCCAATGATATTGTGAAGTGAAAAAATAGTGAAGATAATGGCAATATCGCTAGTCAATTACCAAATTACTTTAATTAAAACTAGAATAACTAAACTAGTTTCCTCAGCTTCTTCTGAGAGTGCTAAACAAGTTTTGGCATCCTAGGAATGATATAGAGCAGTGGTTGGTTCTCAACTTGAAGTGTACTGCACAATTACCTGAGTTGCTTTCAAATCATATCTATGTTCCGCTCCCATTTGAGTTAAATGTCAGGAAGTCACAATTCGAGATAGGATTAAGATGGCAGAATAGAAGGACTGGAGCTCCACTTCGCTCATAAAAACAGCAAAATTACAACCAAATGCTGAGCAACCTTCAAACAAATGTGCTGAAAACTTTCAAAAAGATATCCTACTCCAGAAGACAAAGAGGAGGCCACATCAAGGGGTAGGAGGGGCAATTAAGCATTATAAGCACCCCCATACCTCCTGGGTGGGAAGCCCCACAGACTGGAAAGTAACTGTTTCACAGAGACTCACCTATCAGAGTAAGTGTTCTGAGCCCTGCGTCAAATCCTCAAGCCTGGGGATCAGGCCCTGGAAGAAAGAGCCCCCCTGAGCATCTGGCATTGAAGGCCAGTGGGGCTTGTGTGCAGAAGCTCCACGAGACTGGGGGAAACAGAGACCTCATTCTTGAAAGGTGCACACAGACTTTCATGTGAACTGGGTCCCAGGGCAAAGCAAAGCACCATAGGAATCTGGGTTGAACCTGACTTCAGTTCTTGAAGGATCTTCTGGGAAAACAGGGGGTGACTGTGGCTTGTTGTGGATGAAGAGCATTGGAGGCAAAGCTCTTGGGAATATTCATCAGCCTGCATTTATCCGGACTTGGCCGTGTTTTTCCCTGATCTATCTATTCCTCCCTCCACTACAACCAAATTTTCTTAAAAGAAGGGGTAGAAATATACTAAGGGCTTTTCCATGCTGCTCTCATTGTACTCTTGTCAATAATGTTTATTTCCTATATAAAGTTACTTAATGTATATAGTTTAGCAAGATATTTATGAAGAGTTAGTTGCAAAATAGAAACATAATTAAGTTTTCTGATTTAGGACTCAATAAAACAGTTGAATAAATGTAGTCATAATTTTCCTTAATAATTAAGCTATTTTAAATGACTTTAAAGACATTTGTTTATATTTGAATATTTCTTACAATCCGCTCTTAATGTCAGACAAATATATAATTATTTAACCACATAAAAGGACCTGCAAAATGCATGCCTATATATAATACATATTCAAGAATATAAAGGTACATGCTATACGTATACTCTGCAGTGGTGAGGGTGGAATGCGATAAAGCAAAAGCAATGAAAACAGAAGAAAAAAAGTCAAAAGTGTCTTAGTTTGTACTATTTTTGTTACATGTATCTGAATATTTGGGGAATTATTAATATATCTCATATATTTTAGGACACAAGAAATCTATGCAGGAGGAAGAAAGAAAGCAACGGAGTGAGGGAAAGAACAATAAAAATAAATAAGTAAAAATTTAAAAAGAATATAATAACAACAAAGAGAAGAAGAAAAGATCCAGAGAAGATGACACCATTATTTAATTAAAATAGAATCTATGCCTTGAGTTTAATTAGCTACTTCCCTTAAACAACTCAGAAAATGTACACTTATACTATATGAATTAAACACAAGATGTTCCAAGTGTGAGGTACTCTAGATGGGGAACTTGAGTTGTTGAGCAGCATGTATATAAAGTGTGTATATATAAAATATTTTTCTTGATCAAAATTCATTTTGGTATTTACTCTGATACCAAAACTGTATACAGATATTACAAGAAAAGAAAACTATAGGTCAATACTTCTGATGAACATAGATAGAAAACTTCTCAACAGAAAATAATCAAACTAAATAAAAAAGCCCATTTAAAGGATTATACACTCTCAAGTGGAATTTATCCCTGAAATGCAAGAATAATTCAGCATACACAAATCAATAAGTGGGATACATCAAATTAATCAAATAAAAAGAATGTGGTCATTTCAATAGATGCAGAGAAATCATTTAAAAAAATACAACATCCTTTCATAAAAAAATCAAAAAACTAAAAGGCAACATATGGAATGGCAGAAAATATTTGCAAACTGTCTGCCTGATAAAGGGTTAATATCCAAAATATATATGGGACTCAAACAATTCAATAACAACAATAACAAAACCCAATTAAATAACTGGCAGAAGACCTGAATAGGTATTTTCCCAAAGAAGATATACAAATGGCCACCAGGTACTTGAAAAGATAATCAACATCACTAATCATTAGGAAAATGCAAATCAAAATCATAATATATTACCTCACATCTGTTAGAATGACTATTTTAAAAAGAAAAGTGATAAGTTTGAGAAAGTATGTGGAAAAAAGGGAAATTTTCTGTACTGTTGGTGGGAAATATTATGAGGTTTCCTCAAAAAATTAAAAATGGAACTACCTTATGATCCAGAAATTCTGTAGTGCATATACCTAAAGAAAGTGAAATCAGGATCTTGAAGGAAGGATCTGCACTCTCATCTTCATCAGTAATAGTCATAAAACCAAGATGTGGAAACATCCTAAGTGTCCGTCTATGGATAAATGGATATAAAGAAGAAGGGGTTGGTGAGTGTATATAATGGAATAATACTCAGCCAAAGTGAAGAGGAAATCCCACTATTAGTGACAATATGGATGGATCTTGAGAGTACTATGCTAAGTGAAATAAAAAATAATTACTACATGAATTTTTTATATGGAATCTAAAGAAGCTGAACTCAAAAAAGCAGAGTAGAGTGGTGGTTACCAGGGACTAGGATGTGGGGGAAATGATGAGACATTTGTCAAAGGGTACAAACTTCTCATTAGTTGAAAAAGCTCTGGGGATGTAATGCACAACATAGTGACTATAGTTAACAATACTATATTATATACTTGAAACTTGCTCTGAGAATAGATCTTAAATATTTTTATCACACATAGGTAATCTCATATATTTACCTTTATTTATCACAAATAAAGGTAAATATATAAGATAAGGTGTTAACTAATCTAACTGCAGTAATGATTTTGCGATACATGTGTTTATCATCAACAGATCATACCCTTAACTTACATAATGTTATATGTCAGTTATATCTCAATAAAGATGAAAAAAGTGATATACTTAACATATCATACAGCTGAAGCGAGAGGAATCACTTTTCACATGTGTAAGATAAAATGATGGTAAAGTCATCTTTGATCTAAATTTGACCAAGTCCATAAAAAAATTTTTGTCAAGGGATATACTTTTAAAACACGAATGAAAATTTAAATTATGATTTCATCTGTAGTTCACTAAAAGAGGAAACTATTTTTCACTAATATTTAAAACATCAGTTCGGAATTGGGGCAGTAATTTTGACATTTACATTAAGAAAACCTTCTTTTGGTTGTTAAATAATTTAGGCAGTGTGCTGAGCTGAATTTTTAGTTTTGCCTGTAATTAGAGCAGGAAGTCATGGTCAGTGGCCTGAAAAGCAAGTTACGATTTAAGGCATGGTAAGTTACTTTTAACTGTAATAAAATGGAAGAAAATCATCCTGAAACAGGAAGCAAGTTCTCTGCTGTGACAGTAAGGCTTTAGATGAGATGGAGTTTCATGTGTTATACTGTTTGATTAGTTTTTATCCACAGGTAAATTTAGTGTGAGCAGAGTTCGCTATCATCTCTGAATATAATAATTCGAGTGTGAGCAGAACAGAGGAGTGGAGGTTTATCACACCTGTTCCTTTCCACCTTCCTTGTTGAGCACTCTCCTCAGTCATCCATCCACGCCGCAGCAATTTATGTCTCTCTCCACCATCCTACCTCCTCTCTCCTCCTTACTCCATTCTCTATGTTCTGTTAAAAATTGAAAATGTTGTAGTACTATCACACGTTTACTCCATCTGGATAATTCAGGTACATGAAGTTTTAGGACTGACTTCCGTGCACCATTTTATTTCTTCCTAATAGCCCCAGAAATCGATCTTTCTTTACTTTCTTACTTAACTTGATAACGATTTTTATATTTCCAAGGGTTTCTATGTCTAAAGATTGCCTGCAGATGTGAAAATTTTAAAAATTATAATTATTCTCGAATTTTGAAAAATTGTATTAGTCATAAATTTATCCCTTTACATAACGGGATATATTATAAGTAAACTTCCAGATGTTATAGTGAGTAACTAAAAATATATATAATCTATTTGGGGGGGATTTAGGATGTAAATGCTATAAAATTGGGTTGTGATGATTGTTGTACAATTATAAATATAATAAAATTCATAAATAAGTAAATAAATAATATATATAATCTTTTTTAAGAAATAGATCCTATTTTAATTAGTCACTGATCTGCTTCATATAAAAGAACAAGTTCTAACAGATAAATTTAGAGTGTATTAGGCTTCAGAAATGGCAAACTGGCAACTCATCTACTGAAAATATCAATAAACCTGATATTGCTGATATTGTTTGAAGACACTGAAAAGCTAAGTCAGTGAAATGAGCAAAGAATTAAAGTCTTAAAGAAAAAAATTCTGAATATTGCATTTTTAACTGGATTTCATCTTAATTTGGTTGTTATTGGGGAAATGAATACATTTAAAATAAAACATATTCTTAATTTTGTTTACTGCAGATCCAGGTCTCACATAAGAAGCTTCTTTTGTCAGAGAGCTTCCTGTCAGGTTTGGCCCTGGAGAGTGATTGCAAGATAGAAGTAGTGGAAGACAGATTTTCCCCTATTTTTTTGCTTGCTGTTCTTTTGGCATCTGTCCAGAAATGGTAGCAGCCATTGGCTCTTCTCTCTAGATTCTTTAAACATTGCCAGGTGCAACTTCAGCATGATGCTTACTTGCACATACCAGGCAGACAAAGCCCCCATCTCAGAACTCAGAGTTCCTGCTATACGAGGCCTCAGTGTTAGCTTATTTATCGCCAAATGCATTTATCATAGTACATAACTCATGGTTTCTTTAAAAATTAAATGTTTTAAAGCATATAAAACATGAGAATATTAGTTGAATTTTATAATTACTGTATAATCTACTATTAGTAATCTATTTATATATATTTAATATATATTCCTTGAGCTTGAAAGCAATATTCTATAAAAATAGATTTAATTACATTCTAAAATAAAATGTAATCGTATCTCTTTACTAGTCATGAGAGAAACAGACCCTATCGTTTTTGGAATCCTCAAAGTGTTTTTTTTATAGGATTTATAAAATTATACATGAAAAGAAAAATATGTATCTTTATAGGCTCATGCATTCATAGGTATGAAAATTAGGTCTTCATTTAAAATTATTAGAGAGTAAAAAATGTGGACATGTTTAAATGTTACATGTGATTTTTAAATGAATATTTTAAATAATGCCTATTTCCAAGCAGAGATGACTTATGTTGAGTCTTGAGTTCAAAGACCTATTTATATTCAAAGAAAATGTTATTCATAGCAAGAATTTTAAATTACACTCCGGAAAAATTCTTACTTCAGTTATAAAACAAATTATACTAGTTGTTGAGAGAATAGTAGAGCATTTCAAGCAACATAATCTATAGAATTAGATAAATTATTTAAGGTAGTTCCTAATTAGGCTTAATAACATCAATAATTAACAATTCCCCAAACTCAGAGCAAAAGTGCTTTATTCTTTTCAAAGGATTTTCTTTTTATTTCCTTATTAGATGCTTACATTAACTCTCTGAAGTACCTTGGGAAAAATGTTACCCTCATTTATTGGGTGAGAAAACTGAATCTGGGAGATGTCTGTAGACAGATTGTTTATCATATGAGTACAGTCATTACAGGCTAACAAAGGGATTAATGTTATATTGTGGTTTCAGTACCTACTTCATAGTCTGTGAGACATCTTAACATTTTACTATATGCATCCTGCTTTTCTTCTAGGTCCATACAGCCTTTGATAATTTATGAAATCAAGTTTACAAATGAACCACAATTAAATGTAAACAAAAGAAAGAATAAGAAGAGAACAAAAACAAAAACCTAATGATCGTGACTACGTGTTGAACCACTTGCTATGAGGAGAAAATCTGACAAATGTTTAGCGAGAAACTAAAGTAGAATGTGCTCAGAACTGAAACAATAACCATTTCTTCTGCTAAAAGTTTAAAAAAGAAAGAAAAAAGAAAACACAAAAACAAGAAAGTAAGAAATTAGGAAAGCAGGAAAACAAACAAGAAAGGCAAACACTTTCAGAAAGGGAAAAGACGATGGCACAGTCCAGTAAATACAATTTCTAACATATTCCCCTTTGAAATCAGATATAGAAAGCATAAAACAGGCATCATGGAGCCAGGCAACTGGGAACTACCGATATTTAAAAAAAATAAAAGTGCATAGAACAATACCTTTAAATATAGCTAGAAAGTACTTGGAGGGCTGAACACTGAGGAAGTCTTAACGGAGAAATACTGCTTATCCTTTCAGCATCAGCATCATCCTCTTCATCCTATGGCTAATGTTTTGATGTTTTAGTTTAATGTCAAGTGCTTTAAAACATTGTCTACTTTGCTCTTTAATGCAGTTCCATGAAGTAACTGGAATTTTGTGTTTCCTTCTATAGATGAGAAAACCAAGGGTTAGAGAGGTTTAATAATTTGGCTAAGGCAGTTTAGCCAAAGGGATTACAATTTGAATATTCTCTCTCTGATAAAATGTCATACTTCTAAATTCAAAACAAACTTCCTTTCACAACCTAGGTCTCAAACACTCAGGAATTCAGAAATGTAATGTCCTCCTTCACCTAACAGCAACTGATCAAGTTATCCCAGAAAGGCAGATCATCTTTATATGAGGCTGCATACGAATCACACTGGAGAGGTGCTTGGGAGCATGGCATCCCTAGGTGAAGTGAAGACTGTGAAACTTACCTTAAATTTAGCAAAGTTAATAATCGAATCATATTTCTTGATTCTTCTTATAGACTGTTTATCCCCCTGTCCCCCCCCAAAAGTCATATGTTGAAACCCTAACCCCTGCCCCCAATGTGGTAGTAATAGGAGGTGGGGTCCTTCTGTGGTTATTAGGTCATAGGATGAAACTCTTCATGCGTGAGATTAGTGCATTTTTAAAGGAGACCCCAGAGAACTCTCTCAACCCTTATGCTTTATGAGAACTCAGAGATATGATGGCTGTTTTATGAACCGGAAGGCAAATTTTCACTTGATATTAAACATACCAACATCTTGATTTTGGACTTCCTAGACTCAGAGCCATAAGAAATTAATTTTATTGTTTATATACCCCACAGTATATGTTATTGCTATAACAGCCAGCATGGACTAATGTCACATGGACTCTTCTACCATACTGAGGAATTTGGAACCCTTTTACTCCTCAACCTTCTCTTGAAGCTTAATCTGAAAGCTTCAAAATTTGGACACTCGTTATGACCAAATTCTACTGACATTATATATCTTATAATTCTTGACATTTTTCAGTAGCCATGTAACTGTGTTAATAGGAATTTTCCAGAATTAAGCCTGTATTTTGCTGTTTTGACTACCAGGTCTATATAGTTCTCCTATTATGAGATTTTGTTATTTCTCAGTTAACTAGAAAACTGCAAGCATATGTAAAGTATTTCAATATTTTAATATTTTAAATATGTATTTATCTATAAAGAAAATTTATATTTAATATACGCTTGAGCTCTCTGAGTAGTTTTCCTGAAATTTTTCTATAGATAACTAGATAAATTTTCTTCTTTGGCTTTGTTAGCATCTGCTGCTGCCTTTACTTCCAAGTCTATGAACTCTATAATTGTATGACTTTATTTAGAGAATTTGTATATTTTAATGTCCTAATTCAAATGCCAGATCATTTTATAATCTCTTTTAATGTAACTTTTGAACATACAGTTTTAAACCCACATAAAATGCTGGTGATTAAAGGGTGAACAAGCCTTAAATCCTGCTTTCCAGGAATAAGCAGTAAGCAAAGATAGGACACTCAATGTGAACAGGTAGATTGACCTTTATTTTTTGTATTTTTTAAATAGTATTTTTTCATAGAGACTGTGATGGTGAATTTTACATGTTAACTTGGCTGGGACAACAGGTGACCAGATATTTGGTCAAATATTATTCTGGCTGTGTTTTTTAGTATGTTCCTGAATGAGAATAACATTTCAGTTGGTAGACTGAATAAAGCAGTTTGCTTCTTTAACATGGGTTGGCCTGATAAATCAGTTGAAGGCCAACATAGAGCAAAAGGCTGACCCCCAGTGAGAGAAAATTCCTCTTATGTTCTGCTCTTTCAAGGTGGGACATTAGTGCTTTTTTCTGCCTTTAGAGTCAAACTGAAATACCTGCTCTTACTGGTCTTGAGCCTGCTGTTCTTAAACTAACTAAACAACAAAGGAGGCAAAGAAGAAGAGAGTAGAGAGGGACCTGAGTGATGGCCTCAGCAAATGTGAATACTTTTGGAGTGAAAAGTTGTGAAATCTGCATGCAGTCCATGGCCTTTTGATTCTTCAGTGGGACAGTCCCCTGAATTGGCTGCAGAATAGATCACTGTGTGGACCATAACAATTCCTACTGTGTGCTATTGGTAGCACTGCTTTTTTCTTTTTTCCTAGTCATCTCTATAGGTCTCAGTTTTGCTTGTCTGGGTTGTCCAAAAGAATATCCAAAGTAGGACCTTCTTTCAGTTCCCCAAAAGGCTAGGGATGCTAGTTCCTCACTTGACAGTCCCCTTCCTGGAGAGAACACTTTCTATCTGGGAGGATCCCTCTGGGCACGGGGCAATGGGAGCTTGAGGGAAGCTGTCTTCCTTCTCTTCCCATGGGGTTATTCTCAGGATATTTTTTTTTTTTTGGTATCATGTTACTGAAGTTTCTTAAGTGGAATCTGGAACTCTCCCAGAATTGATTTATTCATGGATAGATGTCTAATTGTTGATCTTTGTTGGGGGGGGGGGTGCATGGAGGCTGGGGTCTTCTATGTCATCATTTTGGTGGCATAACTCCAAAAATCAAACACACATCCATCAACACATAGTCACACACACACCGACAGACAGACAAACAGACACACCCTTTGGTTCTGTTTCAATGAAGAACGCTTACTAATACAGGTGCCATGTTTTAATTTTGTCTTGTTTTTCTTTTTCATATTACATAAAAGGAGAAACTTTTCCAGCACTTGAGACTGTGGCTTGTCATTGGCAGCATTCATTATCCTCTTAGGTGTGTGAGATTTAATACAGTTCCTGGTCATAGAAACCTGAAGTTTATATGGTACCTATGATATTTATATTTTATAGAAAAATAAGTTGACATTCAGGAAATGACTTGACAACTGATATAGGTTTACCTAGAGAGACAAAATGAATTGATCATGATGGGTGCCAATGTTGTTGTTCCTATGACAGTTATATTTCTAACGGTGAATTAATCATTTGATATTTTGAATATATAAGTGTCTTAAGAGCTTGCTTAATGTGTGCCTGCCTCTGAGATATTAATGTCCTCTTGGTGTGCTGATAAAAACTGTGTGCTGAACCAGCAAAACAAAGGGCCATATCTGAAACTTAATAAATACATCAAGAGAATGAATTTAACCCCTAGAGTCCGCCTGGCAGAATTATTGTGTGCATTCAGCAGGCAGATGATGCAGAGGAATCAACATTTCTCTGTTCTCTAAACAAGGGAATGAAGCATTTCTTTTTCTTTTGAAATTTGTACCAAGGATGTAGAATGCAAAGGAAAAGAGAAAACAAACGAAAACAGGTGTTTCAATAGGATGGGTAATTTCATTTCTAATTTGTAATTAAAAATTAAATTTAAATAGATCATGAAGACTGATCTATGTAATTACGTAGCATATAATAGAGTACTTAGCTTTAGAATATAAGATCCTCAAAGGCAGTAATGGTGAATAATACAACTTTGTATCCCTGGTGTCAAGTACAGTAACTGCTACACGGTAGGTGTTTCATAAAAATTATTAAAGAAATAAATATTTTAGTGATAATCAACTATTACATTATAAAGTCCTAACTTATTGATAATAATAGTAACTTCAGAAAAAATGTATCTGTTTATATATAACATGTATATTATGGAATATATGCATATTATGTATGTACACACATAAGTGAGTATGTACATATATATATATACACATATTTATTTAAGTTGTTTCATTGCTATGGAAATCCATGAATCAGGCAGCCTGAAAAAGTTGACTTGTAGCAACAGTGAGCCAGATAAATTCATCTGAGGAAAACTTCTGTATTCTCCAAGCAGGAATGAGAATCTGAAAGTCAATAATTGTCTTCAATGTGAATGTCAAGCAAAGTTTTCTCATCACAAAGTCTCTTCTCCCAGCATAACCACAACTGTACAAAGAGTTTAGATTCCCACTTAAAATCTTAAAAGCCATACATTGAAATTAAGCAGCATAACTCTGGACAAATTTACATCATCAACCTGTCAGTAATATGAATAAATCCCATGCGGTAAGCATTAACAGAAATATGACACTGAAGAAATATGTCTCTTATTACATATGTAGTATATTTTATCCAAGTTCAGAACTCTTAAGATCCACAAAAAAGCAGACAACAAATGATGAACAGCAGTATTGTTTGTTGAAACAGAGCTCCAATTAAGTCCCTGGGGAACATTACATGTTCTAGAATTATTTGCATAATACATCATTAAAATACATTGTCAGACCAAGTTTTCTTAACTAGAAAAAGTGATTTTTTTAGTTTATTTCAAAGCCAGTTTATTTCATCAAATCCAATTCTTCATTTGCAAAACCATTTTCAAAGAGTTGGGTTAATGCCCATGAAGAAAAAATCATTTGTAAAGACCTTTGTGGAAAAATATTCTGAAGTGTCTTTTGATAAAGCATCATAGTATTAAATAATCTTCATGGATGGAAAATTTGTATTGCTATTTAACATGGCCCTTTTTTCTACATTTTCATCATGAGACTTTCTCTTCTATCCTTTCAGATACTAGAACACATTTTATTATTGAATTCCACATAGACTCTTGATATTCCAGAATAATTGATAACATAGTTTCCCATCTTTCTTCCAGTATATACTTACTTCCACTTTGTTTTTTGGACCATGGAAGAGAAAAGGACCCAAGGTTCATTGGGAAACAGTAAATAGGAAGATAGAAGTGATCTCAGTAAAAACTTTGGCCTTTAACCTATATTGTCTTCATAATTCTCATTTTTGTAGCTGACTCTTACTCTCAGGCCAACTCCTTTTACCTGCTTGAGAATAATAATTCTAAGCTTTGAGGCCAGTCTAATGCCTCTGCCTCTGCCTCTGCCAGTTCCCTTGGCTCTTAGAGGAATGTGCTATGTGAAAAGAAAGTGCATTTCATCAGACATGACACTAGTCAAGGGCAAAACCTTAAGGAAATATATTTTGCTCTGCTAAAACATATATGGGTGTGTCTGTCTATATAAATGTGTGTATGTGTGCGTATATATACACACACAGACACACACACATATACGCACACCATTTTTTTTTTTTTTCGTCTTTTTGCCTTATCTAGGGCAGCACCCGCGGCATATGGAGGTTCCCAGGCTAGGGGTCTAACAGGAGCTGTAGCTGCTGGCCTTCGCCACAGCCACAGCAACGCGGGATCCAAGCCGCATCTGCGACCTACACCACAGCTCACGGCAACGCCGGATCCTTGACGCACTGAGCAAGGCCAGGGATCGAACCCTCAACCTCATGGTTCCTAGTCGGATTTGTTAACCACTGAGCCACGACGGGAACTCCACCCTTGCACACCCTTTTAATGATATTTTCACTATATATCTTCTTCACTGCTTTGAATTTTGAGGCAATCCTTTGTGAACAAATGCTCCACTTATACTTGAATTAAAATGCTTTTAATATGGAGTTCCTGTCGTGGCTCAGTGGTTAACGAATCCGACTAAGAACCATGAGGTTGTGGGTTCGATCCCTGGCCTTGCTCAGTGGGTTAAGGATCCGGCGTTGCCCTGAGCTGTGGTGTAGGTTGCAGACGCGGCTCAGATCCCGCGTTGCTGTGGCTGTGGCGAAGGCCGGCGGCTACAGCTCCTGTTAGACCTCTAGCCTGGGAACCTCCATATGCCCCGGGAGCGGCCCTAGAAAATGCAAAAAGACCAAAAAAAATGCTTTTAATATAATCAAAAAATTTCAACTGCTATGATTTTTTTTTTTCACATTTTCGTCTTTGGATGCTTTGTCCCTGGCACTTTAATACTTTTTGAATTTTTCACAAGTCAGGAAGTTTCCATTATATAAATAAGGCCTACAAACCCATAAAGCTCATTTATTTAGCCAACAGTTCTTGATAAAGTTGGTAGGTTCTGGGGACACACTGGTGCGAAATCAGATATAGTTCCCCACTCTATTTAATTGAAGTCTGGCTCTCTGATCCTAACATGACTTCATCATGCAGTCTTTGGATTTGCATTTTGACTTGAATACTCACGTTTGAACACTGCATTTTCCAATACGAATTGACCTTGTTTCCCACGGTATTTGATGCTCTCAGTATTCTCTAGAAATAAGTTCACGTTTAGTTCTTTTCCTCATGGTCTACATTCTAGTGATGCTGGATAGTGGTTGTAAGCCAGAGCTCCTAGTTAGCCTTGCAATCGTGAGGAGCTTACTTAAATAATTCTGTACCCATACACCATTCTGATTTTCACTTTTAAGAGAGTATTCAAAAAGCACATGAGATATGCAACAATATGTTTTAAAATAGACTTTGTGTTAGATGATTTTTGCCCACCTGTAGTCCAATGTACATGTTCTGAGCATGTTTATGGCAAACTAGATAAACTATGGTCTTTGGTAGGTTAGGTGTATTAAGTGTATTTTTGACTTATTATAAGTCAAAGACTTTATGATGGGTTTACTGGGACATAATTCCAACAGAAGTGGAAGAAGATCTAAATATTCATATACATACCCACACTAACAAACAAAGGGCTGATTTAAAGAGCTGGATAATTTTCAGCTATACATATTGTAACAACTTCTTCTTTGTTTATCCTACTAATCATCTCATTGCCTTTCATATACGTCCTTTTTTTGCTTTAATCCTAGATCCTAATATTTAATGAAGAAATTATATCACTGCCTTTATATTATTAATCTGAAAGTATCTTGGCTCTTTGACCTTCATAATCTCAAAGCCATAACGTTTCTGTAATTCGCTTTTATTGTTTAACTTTGTCTTTGTTATTGTCTATTTCATGTTTTACATTCTCCCAGAGACCATGGCAATGGGTGTAAAAATTAAATGAATAAATTATAGAGATGTGTCATTTCCTGTATTTGTGCCCAGAGACTGAGGAAATGGCTCCATTTTCAAAAAGAACATAAATAAATAAGCAATTCAAAATCTAGGTACAGCGTACCATTACGCAAACTCTGTTCTTTCCTTCATTTCACATTTAAACATTATCACTTTCCATATCCAATAAAAACAATAGGAGTGTTACCTAAAAGCCAGAGATAAAAATGGCCAGGGTTTCCATTCCTCACTCTCACTATTATCACTTCTAGGATATGGATTATTGTTGCCATTTTCTCTAATTGTGAAGAAGGCACCAGAATTTTAATGTTTAATAACCAACACATAGAATCCTGGGAAAACTTCTTCATAGGGCTGTAACATTAACATGTAAGTAACACGTAAGTTAACATGTTAGGCAGTTGTTGCAAAGATCAAACATGGGACTCAGTAACCAAACAGCCCCTCCTAGAGGACAAAGCACAGTGGTCTTCTCTTACCTAATCATTAGCAACTGCATGCTTTATTGTAGGGCCAAAGATTATTGTGATATGTGTCAGGACATAAATACATCCTTATAAAAATGATAGCAAGGAGAATTGAGAACACCCAAGTCTTCCCAATGTTCCTTATCATTTCATGGGAACTTACGGGTCTTCCCCAGAACTCTTCTTGCCCTTGCAAAACAGTTACAGCTCTGTTTTCATTTTCCATGTGTTGCTGCTTACAAAAAACGAGAGCTGTAATTCTTACGTCGCTCCCCTTTTTTTCCGGAATTATATGTTCATAGGTGACATCTTAGTGAGTAGTAAGCAGAAAAAAATAATAATGGTAAACATGGTATAGTATAAAACTTAATCATGCAGTTAAGAGCAAAAAGTGTTTAAAAATGTGTTGCTTTGTCTTTGTTATTTCTCATAATCTTATGCTTTGGGGGTGAAAAAAAAGTTCCCTGAGGTTTTTTGCTGCATCTATCTTATAAATGATTCTCTTTGATCAGAATCTGGTGCAAGCTCTCCTTTTTTTAGAGTCATAGAGGCAGTGATTTCATATCACAGTATTTCAACTCTTGACAGCTCAGTGGGAGTGAGGAGAAGGAGGAGGGGGTTTATCTAAAGAAGAGGAAAAATGGGGGAGGCGAATTCAAAGTCAGGCCAAGATGACAGACAAAGCATGGGAGCAGCTGTACAAACTGTTACTTGATCTCTTCCAGAGATTGGTGTGCTGAGGTGAATGACAACTTCTAATTAAAATGGTAGCTGATTATCATGTAAGAAGTGACACAATTTGTCTAAGACCTGTTGTAGAAGATGAATCACTTTTATTTGTGGAAAATTCTAATTTAAAGATATGCATTATTAGATGAACATCTGTGATGTGTTTTTGATGGGAGACATGGTAATTAAATCCTTTTTTTATTTTGTGGCTGAAATGTTCATATTGTATTTTTATCATGTATCAATTTTTGTATTTCCATAAATAAGAATAAAGCAGGTCCTCAATACTCACATACCAAATTTAGTTATACAACTTAGAATTTTCGAGTGTTATAATTAGATACCTAGATCATGATTGCCTGTTCATATTTCACCATGAAATGCATTGGAGTACTAGTTTTTAAAGTTAAATGATCTCTTTAGTGAACTTATATCTATTACCCTGATTCATAAGCCTCTTTCAGGGCAAATGTCTGGCTGTCCTTAGAACACTTGCTTCTAGGTGTTTTTAACTTTTTTAGATCGATTGTTTCCTCAGTTTCAGAATCAATGGAATTGTGTCTGTCTTTGCCCCCTGAAAAGTCCAGAGGGAGACTGATTGCCAATGACTCATCAACTTGGGTCCCATTTTAGGAAGGCTCCCAAACCCCATCCCATGTTGTTGCTCCTTTTGCATTTCCTTAACAGGCAAGTTAGCTTAGTCATACAGAGGAAACATGGATTTAATAGGTGCAGTGGTTAAAGAGGACCATGATGCTAGATAGACATACTTTTTTGATCTCTACTCTCTTTAGTGATGCATGATTTTTACATCATTTTTATATCCATTTATATATTAAATGGATTAAACTTCCATTTAATCTATAGGGAATATATATATATATATATATATATATATATATATATATATATATATATATAATCCTAAGGGTCTGTGTTGTGTTTTATCTATATGGGACTGCCAAAGATCCCAAACAGAATCTGTATCTGACACCAACATTTTAAACATCATTGGATCTACTGGATCATTACGGACCAAGTGACAGAGCTTGGCATGGCAGCCTAGATATGTTTTAGACTTTTCCTGCTATGTACCACACTCAAAACCAGCATCTTTTTAGGTCATTAGGTAAATGGGCCAGAAAAACACATTTAACTAAGGAATATGCTACCTCTAAAATCCAAATTGACTCATTAGGCATTGTGCTTCTGTTTAGATTGTAGGAGGGACCAGATGCAACAATTTATCCTTTAATATATTAAGTATCTCAACTTATTCAACACCACTAAACCCAATGACACACAAATGTCTTACAAGACATTGTCTTACCATAAATCTAGACATATACGACGTACCATAAATCTAGAGAAGTTGCTACTTCTTGTTCACTAAGTCCAATCAGCATAATGTTATCAATGGAATGCCCCCATATAATATCATGTTAAAGGGAAAGACCCCTGCAAAATTATGATATAGGGCTGGATAGCATAAGTTTCTTGTCACTTAACAAGGGGAGAATTCAATGTGTCTGCCAGTAAGAACAATAGCTATTGTCTTAACAGAGAAGTTTCCACAGCTGCCAAGGCCACCCAAACTATGCCTGATAAAGCAAGACCTCTGGAGAAATCACAGAAAAGTTTTTTAACTTAAGATGCTTCAAGGCATGAGTCAAGTATGTTCATTCTCATGCTGCCAGACCCAACTAAGACTGTGATGAAAGCCCTGATTTCAAATTTTGGTAAACACTTTAATAAGATCTTATGGATCCCTTGTGCTTGCTTGTAGTAACCATTATTATTAGAGGTGTTATTTATATCAATGCTCTCTTGTATTACAGCATTCATATCTATCAAAGCCTATAAGTAATGACTTTAAGTGGGCAATGACAACGGGCTTTGCAATTTAATGCAGAGGAGATGTATCATTTACTGCATTAAAATATATACAAGCTCATGAACAAAGACAGAAAGGTGTGTTAGAGGAAACAGATGTTATGGAACTTTCATTCTCTGCCTCTTAATTGCAGTCTATTTAAAAAAACCACTGTGAACTGAATCAATACGATCTCAGTTACAAATGGGTCTCAGAGTGATCTTGAACTATCATTTCTATCATTTCCAAAGAATATCAAAGTTTCACAGTTTCCTTTGATGAAGACAATACCATGCCCTTATTATAAATATTTTTAGGAAAAAACGTATTTTCTATGCTATTTTGCTATTTCTGTGAAATAAGGAAGAGGGGGCAGCAGTTGGCTGACAATGAAAATTTTTGACTGATGTCCGTTCTGGCAGTTAGTTGTAGACTGCCTATCAAGGCTTTGATATTGGGATAGAAAGAAATTAGAAAACCCTAAACCTAAGGCTATCCCAAGACAACATAAATTGCAGGGTTTTAGCTAACATGCGCATCCTCAGATTCCCTGGAAGTCTAGTTAATAATCCTGGTTCAAGGAAGCCAACTGTCCTTGACTCTAGAGAAGCTATTTATGTTCATTTCAGCTTATTAATGTTAGAATTATGATCAAACCAAAATATGCTCCAGTGAATATCCTCAAAAAAAAATGTAAAGACGATTAGGTACCCTCTAGAGGGTGCCATTTGAGAAAGTAAAATTACACTTTCTTTTTTGTCTTTTTTTAGGGCCACACTTGAGGCATATGGAGGTTCCCAGGCTAGGTGTCAAATCAGAGCTACAGCTGCCAGCTTACACCACAGACATAGCTATGCCAGATCCAAGCCGCATCTGTGAACTACACTACAGCTCATGGCAATGCTGGATCCTTAACCAACAAGCGAGGCCAGGGATCAAACCCGCAACCTCATGGTTACTAGTCGCATTCGTTTCCACTGAACCACAATAGAAACTACTAAAATTACACTTGTAACATAAATCTTAATATTAATGAAAAAACTTACCAAAGAAATACTAAACTTAGAACACAACTTGACATGAACACCAAATCGTATAGAACATAAGATTATATTCACAGAAAGCATATGTTAAGCTATTTCCATAGTTACCAGCACAATTCAAAAGAAAAATTCATAATACCTCATCAGCCATAGTCAAAACAAATAAAGAATCCCTAAGAAACTTACAATGACATTATTATGAGGTTGTTGTTGTTTTAGGGCCACACCTGTGGCATAGGAAGTTCCCCAGGCTATGGGTTGAATTGGAGCTACAGCAGAGGCCTAAGCCACAACCACAGCAATGTCAGATCTGAGCTGCATCTGCGATTAGCTGCAGCATGTGGCAACCCCGGATCCTCAACCCACTGAGTGAGGCCAGGGATTAAACACATATCCTCATGGATACTAGTTTGGTTTTTAACCCACTGAACCACAATGGGACCTTCCTTACTATGCATTTTTGTTAAAAGTCTTGTTTTAAATTTCAGAATATATGGGTTTCTAAAATATTAGAGAACATATCTTTAACCAAGACACTGGGTATAATTACTGCCTGGTAGACTTAAAGGAGAATATACTTTGGGATTATAGGGTGAATTTGTAGAAGGGAAAATTTCTCCATAATCCTACCTCCATTCCATCTGACTATATACCTATTTAAAGCTACCTGTGAGACCAGTCCAACCTAGTAAGCTCCAAAAATTTTAGGTAGTAAGGCTTTGTAGAACAGATTATAGCATGATATGATTGTATAATTTTGTCTTTTTAAAGGACTCTGTTTCATGGTAGATAGCATTCCTGTGTACGTACAGAAGTCCCTTCCTTTCCCTGGCGAACAGCAGTAAAAGTGGGAGCAACTAACTGGGAAAATGTGGATCCCATCGCCCCTTGTAGGGAGAATGGAAATCTTGAAGCTTTTCATTTTTTGAAACATGTTTGCAGAGCTGATTATATCAGCAAAGCCCTTTAATTTCTTGGTACTATGCAAATGTAATGTTCCTTATTCAATTAGACTATTCTATAGCCCAAAGCAGAGAGCAAAGTTAAAAATAGGTGAAAGTAGAAATTAAGAGAATCTTAACATTCCCACTGAAATTTAAATAATGTTAATAATGTTAATAAAAACTACTGGCTATTTTATAGATTTTCTTTATATCTGAAGTTTTGATGACTATAGTTATCAATAGGATAAATGTAACTACATTATAATTCATATAAATATACGTGATGAGTTCAACCTCTGTATTAATATATTGCTGTTCTGTATATATTATAATGAAACATTGTTACTAAAGTAATGATTAATTATTCCTTCAATCAAACGTTTTAATGGTCCTACTGTAATTTATAGCGCGTTCATGGGTTAAAGTCATAATTTAAATGCTTTCAGTTAAATATAAAGACCTGTAAGCAAAAGCTAATATCAGCTTTATTAATAATTCTGCATGCCCGGAAACAACCCAGACATCAATCAACGACTGGACGGATAACCAGACTATGGTATAACTATGCAGTAGAAAACGACTCGGTAATAAAAACAAATAAGCTCCTGGAACATGAAACAGCATGGACGGATGTCAAAAGTTTTTGCTACATAGAACATATCAGACATAATAGACTATGTATTGTGATGGGCTGGCATATTTTAAAAATTAGTCATAATGATTACAACACAAATGTTATTTGTAAACATGTAATCTTTTATAAAGCTTGGTTTCAGAACCAGATGTTTGCATGTGTACATATATATATACATACATATATATATATTTTGTGTGTGTACCTATATATACATATATATATATATACTTTTTTTTTTTTTTTTTGCTCTTTAGGGCCGCACTCGTTGCATATGAAGGTCCCAGGCTAGGGGATGAATAGGAGCTGCAGCTGCCAGCCAATGTCACAGACACAGCAACACAGGATCTGAGCCACATCAGCAACCTACCACAGCTCATGGCAATGCCAGATACTTAACCCTCTGAGCAAGGCCAGGGATGGAACCCACATCCTCATGGTTAATAGTTGTATTTGTTACAGTGAGCCACAGTGGTAACTCCCTATAGATGTTATTTTATTTAGCATTGTTGTTCCCATTTGGAAGCCCGTTGTTTATGTATTAAGTTCAATTAGATTATATTTACCTACACTTGGGAAATATGCCAGTTAAATGCTATACTATCGCCTCTGCTTATATGATGGTGAAGTAATTACACGTAAATAATTTTTATACTGCCCTGACCATAAAATGTATTTGAAATTATTATTGAAGGATCTAAAATTGTATAAATTTAAAGTTCAAAGAAAAGGGATGACATCTTAAAAAAATAGAACAAGTAGATGGTTTTTGAAAGAAGAAAGAAAAAGAATCAGGGGAAAGCATTTAGATTTTAAGAGAGTAGAATAGCTAAACCTATGGACTAAGGAAACCGGTTCTTTCCTTCTCCTAGAACCAAAACTGTCTGAGATAGATATTATTAAGCCACGGTTTAGAAAAGAAAACAAAAACTAAACAAATATTTATTGTATGGCACAGGGAACTATATTCACTATCTTTTAGTAAATTATAATGGAAAAAATGGAAAAGAAAGAATGTAGATATGTACATATGTAACGCATGTATAACTGAATCATGTCTCTGCATCTGAAACTAACACAACATTTTAAATCAACTGCACTACAATTAAAAATGCAAACAAAAACGATACCTAGAAAAATCAAAGGCCTCAGAATGTGTTTTTTTTCACAAAAGAAGGGTGCCTTTCACATCTCCTCGTGTAAAATACACCTTCAAATGTTGTTTTCAATGAATTGACTAGAAACAACACAAAAGAAATTAAAACATCAAGAAAACAGATCCGCACCCAAATGTATAGGCACTTAACCTGCCCACTTTTACAAACAGGAACAGAACATCTGCCAAGGGCAAGATGTCCCATTCACCTGGGCTATAGTCTTAATTAGATGAGGTTGGAATCAGAGATCCACTGAATGAGAAGTTACCAAAGATGAAGTCAGGGATTTTAAACATTTTACCAATCTCTCTACCACTTCATCAAACTATAGAAACAAATGCACACATACTTACACACATAACAACAGTTAACAAATGGATGACTGATCATCACTGATTTACACAGAACTGAAGGTAAATTTTAGTTTTGAAAATTTTTGGGTGTGTGTGGTAAAAATGATAAAGAAGAGTGTTCTATAGACTTGCTTTAGGCCATTTCCCACCTATTATCCACTAAATGTCTAGTGGTGTGATTTATATAGTCATCTTCCTTTAGCCTTTAGTTCCTTGTATTTAGCCACAACAGGCTCAATCTTTTAATCCTTGCTTTTTTGATCTACACATCTGCTTATTTGATAGTAAGTCCAGACCACCTAGTTTTTCGTAAAAGCCATCAAAAACCAAATTGACTTAAGACAGATAAAAATCAGAGACCTGGGGATAAATATCATTATTCTTTTATATAGAATACCCAGTTATAAGCCTTCAGCCTTTTTCCCTTCTGTTATTTAAAAGGACATGCTGATATGTACCAGCTGAAAACTTTTAAGAGTTCTTTCTTTCAGACTTATGCTCTGAGAACTTTCTGCAAATTCCATACCACGTTTACGTTGGCCTTGTAAATGCCAAAGTGTTTCTTAGAGATATAATCATATGGCACTGAAGTTCTGCAGATAATTCCTTGGAAGAAACAAGCAAGATTTTTATCTGA
This sequence comes from Catagonus wagneri, assembly GCA_004024745.2. NCBI lineage: Eukaryota > Metazoa > Chordata > Mammalia > Artiodactyla > Tayassuidae > Catagonus > Catagonus wagneri. The sequence continues at coordinate 4,588,722 of PVHT020000035.1, read as the reverse complement.
ACATGTTTAAAATTACCTTTTTAGGAATTTTGTTCCAGTCAGGGACAGAGTTGTACTGTGAGGGCTTTTTCTCTTTTTTAATGATGTGAGAATTTGGAGGAAAAAAAAAAGGAAGAGAAATTAAATAGAAATTGATAGAATCTGAATCTTCATTCTAATACACATACCTGTATAAATAACCAAGCCCTGGAGAATAATACTATGTGGTCTGTTATCCTGAACAAAAAGCAGTACATTATTTAACTCATTTAAGCCTTCTATCAGACAGAATAGGCTGTGTAATTCTACTATTATAGCAACTACAACAAATAACACAAAATTTCAGTGGCTTAAAAATAACAGACATTCATTTTTCATATGCACTCCCTGTGCAATGAAGGTCGGCAAGCAGGCTCTGACTTCACAAGTCCCTCAAGGACCCAGGATGATGGGGTCTCAGACTGATGACTGATGATTGATGAAGTGGTGAATGCATATTTTGCAGTGGCTCTTGAAATTCCCAGAAATATAGTACATACACCTCTTCTGCTCACATTTAATTGGCCAAAATACATTGTGTGGTCACAGCCAACTTTGAAAGGAGTAAAGAAGGGCCATCCTGCCATGTGCTCCAAGAAGGTGAACAAGGAATATGTGCTGAACCCTAAGACCATTACACTCCCAGGACTACATTTTTCAAGAATTTGGAGAATGGCATCGCATGCATAGAGGTTCTGATAGTGGCACAGAGACCTGATAAGTGACAAGACCCCCTAGGGAAGTACTGAATCACAGTAGAGAAGTACATGCATCTCCCTAATTCATCTGTAAAAGGGAGGCTGGGCAGAGAGGTGACCTTGCTTGCAAAGCTGATAGATTGTGAAGGGTCGGAGGGAGAAAGCTTCAAAACAGAGAATAGAAGATGGTATTTGGAGCGTTTTCTCGGTCACTTCATGGTAAAATATAGTGAATTTTTAAGGTGTTCTGGACTTCAAGAAGAGTAATAATCAGTGTGACTGGACACGAGGTACATAATACTCAGCACCTTCTTTTTAAATACCACATACTTCAGGGTTTTGTAAGCTCAGCACTGTATAATGGCTTTATTATTAAGTAATTATTTTTTTCGTCTTTTTGCCTTATCTAGGGCAGCACCCGCGGCATATGGAGGTTCCCAGGCTAGGGGTCTAACAGGAGCTGTAGCTGCTGGCCTTCGCCACAGCCACAGCAACGCGGGATCCGAGCCGCGTCTGCGACCTACACCACAGCTCACGGCAACGCCGGATCCTTAACCCACTGAGCAAGGCCAGGGATTGAACCTGCAACCTCATGGTTCCTAGTCGGAGTCGTTAACCACTGAGCCACGACGGGAACACCTAAGTAATTATTGATGAAACTGGTCACACTAGCATCCCAAACATGACTTAATTTCAAATTAAGTGGCTACTGTAGTAGCCACTTCAAAATCAGGATTGGCTGTTTCTAAATGTATTGTTACTTGGCAATCGAAGTGATGATGCTTGATCAGCTGCTACGAGAGCTTAAGATTAACATTCCCTTCTGTGGAAGCTGTCTTATTTGCCCACTTAAGACAAAGTAAGTGTTGAATGACTGGGGTCATAGAAGATCTGTAAATTGTGTTTTTAACATTTTAAAGAAAAATTGATAACAAGCATGCTTCGATGATCATGCAGCACAATGGATATGACTAACATTGCCTTTCAAAAGAATACTAGATAATCAAAAAACTCTCCCCAAATATAGACACAATCTAGAGCATTACCAAGTTCTTGAAAGAAGAGAGGATGAAAATATGATATTTCTCCAATCTCACTTCTACCTCTAATCCTTTACTTAGACATATGAAGCACAGTGCACCTGTCTTCAGTAGACTGAGGATCCCTTTGGGTAGCGATTAAGACATTTTTCTTCCTGTGTTCCCCTGATCTACCTGGATGCGTATATATGTATATGTATGTATGTATAATTTTTTAAACTTAAAAGCAATGATATTTATCTTTGTGGCAGGGATATTGATTAAAAATTTCTGTGGTTTGCTTGGCAAATAAAATGTGAGTAGAAGTCACATATGTCAGTTCAAGGAAGAAAATTTAAGATCCAACGTTAGATTTATCATATCTTTTTCCCACTACTGCAATAAATGGTAATGTTCCAGACACTCTACTAATCTGGGTCCCCAGTTAAAAAATAACGTGGAATAGGGCCTCAGCTGTATCACCATGGATATGAGTGGAAGCATCCTTTACTCTTACAGGCAACCGAGGTATTGGTATTGTTTGTTACCTCAGTGTAACCTGGCCTGACCTAATAAATAAATGATATATTCAGAACAAAAAAACCCACTTTGCTTCTACAAAGTAGTACTACAAAATAGTACTTTGTTTGCTGTTGGGAAACAGTCTTTGAAATGAAATCCACAAAACTAAAGCTTGTGCTTTTTATTTAAGGATAATTTCTCAGACCCAAGTTTAGATTCTTAATGTAAAACACGAAGCTCAGAAAAGTTGAGTCACTTAGTTTCATAAAGGGACTTCAAAATCCATGCCCCTTCCTCTAACACCTGTGCCATTTAGGTTTTATTCTCATTTTGCACGAAGGACAACTGAGTTTGGGGAAATCAACTGGTTATTATGAAGAAGCTCAGCTGACCCCATAACGTGTGTTAATTCCACCCCTGTACTAAGAATAATACCACTCTACTAAGCGCTTGGGATTTATATTCTAGAAATATGGTATAATACAGCAGGCTGCAAGTTATCCTAGATATATACTTTCCATTCCTTCATTCCTCCTACCTCCTGTGCATGAATTAGGAGCATTGCTGAACTCAGCTCTGCCTCTTAGCAATCACGTGGAATAAGTCACACGCCTATAAAATGAGGACTGATAAATACCTAAGACCCCAGTACACTGATACAAAGTAGACTATGAATAAATATAGATTATCTGTCCTTCTTTCTTTTCTCTTTAAGAATCCTTACTGATAAATACACATATGGCCAAATATGAGTACGTCACAATTAAAAACAGACCTGAGTTTCCCAGTGGTTCAGCGGGTTAAGGATCCAGCACTGTCATTGCTGTGGCACAGGTTCAGTCACTAGCCTGAGAACTTCCACATGCTGTAGGTGGGGCCAGAAAAAAAAATATATAGGCATTTTCTTAATCCACTCCAAGTTAAAGATGCTGAGTGATGGACCTCAGGATTCTAGAGTACTGGAAAAGCAAGAATCTATTACAGACTGGAGGTTCACAGCCTGACTCAGGCTCTACTCATAGGCTTAGATAAAACGTAAGATGTCTTGATGGGTCTGCTGGCCCCTACAGAGATCAAGGCAGTGGAGAACTTGGCCAGACTTTTTCTCTGTCTTTCCCAGTCCTCTTGCCCTTCAGATGATTCATCTGAGTCTGTAATTCAGAGGAGAAAAAATCCTCTACTTAAAGTGAAAAGAGTTACTCTCAAAAGGACACTTAATATTTAAATTCTATTAGCAACCTTGCCCAGCTTCTATATATTCTATAATTCAAAATACATCTACCTGGCATTTATTAAGGACGTCTCTGCTGTACCATGTTTTTCCTCTGGGAAGCATTTGTAAAATTGCAAAAATGTCTCCCTCCTATCATGTCTAAGAGAATGCTAGAAATTGCAAGTAGAAAGAAATTATTGTATTATCTAGTCTTTCTCTTGTTGAAAAAAATTGTCAGCCCAATTTTTTAAAAATCTCAACTCCCCCTTGTGCAGCACTGGTTTCACTGGAATGAGACGGGGGTTCTGCCTCTGCTTCTGATTGCTCTACCCCAAAGTCTCTCTTTGCTCATTTCAAGCCCTGCAGAAAGTAAATGCATCTGCTCTCCAGTGTTTCCTTACTTTGCAGACAGAAGATGGATGATTTATTTAATTCCCATTTCTATGCTTACAAAAATACACTGCCCTCTTCAACTTGCTCCACAGTGGGAATATACCTGATTTATCTTTTGCTTTTTATGTGAAACAGGATGAGTTCGGTCCAAGTCTTTCCTTCTGGAAACTGCTTATCTTTTATTGGAGGAGAATTCTTTTTGTTGTTACTCTTCTAAAACTTTCACTCCTTGAATACTGTGTTAATGGCTGACCAGGTTGAGTAAAGTAGTTACCATGGTGGCTAGTAGCTTAATGTAAAAGAATCAGTGGGCTGCATTTCAAATCAGCAAATCAGGTCAGAAAGAAAATAGCCCTTTCTTTCTGTAGGCTTCAGTCATTTTAGTTTGGGCCCTGTCTTAAAACCTTTGCTTCATTCTGAAAGATTGAATTGTCAAGCATGGAAGAATCTATCCATGGATTTCTCCTATAGGAATTCTTTATAGATGCATAGAATCCTGGTGAAGCAAGAGGGCTCAATAATTCTACTTTCTTGGCTTTCAGCAAAAAAGTGTATTGAAACCTAGATGGTTAACTTTTTGTACCCTAAGATATTATAGTATGCTGTGTAACTAGTTCATTTTGCTTGGTGCTAATGAATCAAGGATTAGAATTCAAACTCCATGTGAGGCAGTTAAGTTTGCTTGCTCCTAGAGTTCCAGATAGCGTGCACTGAATATGAGTGTAATTATACCACCGCTAGTGGGCCAAAAACCAAAAGTACATGCTTTTCTCACGGAAGATCAATAACTTCATTTATATGCATAAATGGAATCATTAAGATATGTTGAAATTGTTCATAAATAGATTGTCTCAACCCTTCTGACACTACACATAGTTCAACACTCCTAAATCAAGGCTTTTATTTGCTATAATCTTAGAGCTGAACAACGTAGAAGAGTGGGACAGCTTCAATGGGAATGATCGGTAGACACCAGATTAGCAGTATTTCGTTGTAGATCATGATATACGATACACGATCTACACTATTCTGATTCTCTATATAACTCTCTTCGAGTCCTTCCCGTCACATAAATAATAAAATCCAATCCATTTTAGGACTGTTTACAAAGCCTTCCCTAATCAGGCTTCTGTGTTTCTATCTAGTTTCTTCTCAGTCATTTCTTATCTCTCGTGTAACATTCTTCGAACATGGATCTGATTGTGATTCTTTGGCTCTACAAAATCATTGCTTCTGTATCCTCGTCTTCAATGGGGAATATTACCCTGCTTATATCTTTGCAAGCTAAATTATACATCTACACACAAATGCATACATGGTGAACGTGAACGTAGTGAATTATCACCGTTTCTTTTGACTCTCAAAAGCAGTTCAATAATCGAGGAAATAGAAACTCGCAGGGTGAAAGTGATTTGCCTAGATTTGAATCCCATAACTAAAGTGCGATTGAGCTAGAACTCGAAGTTGAGCTCTCTAAGTAAAAAACTCCACTGCTCTTTTGACTACACGAAACCATTTTCTCTGTTATTCATTATGATAAATGAATAAAATCCTTGCTAAGAATATAATTATATTCTATAAATTTATCAGATTGACTAACTGAAGAGCCAGGGATCACATTTCTTAATTCTGGAAAAGACTCCATACTTATAGCTTCAATTTTTTGCAGTTTCAAAAGCATTAATTTGCTCAGACCACCATGATTCTTGAGATCTAATTGAGTTCTAATGCTTAATTTGCAATGCTAATTTAACTTTTTCAAAATGTGTTAGTTACAGATTCTAAAATAGGTCAAAAGATACAAAAAATTCATACCGTGAGCTAATAAACCTAGAGCAAATTTCCCACTAGAACATAGAGATTGCATTCTGGCTTTATATCATTTTTCAACAGACTAAGTACAAACTAGGCAGATAATTACAGCTTATTCATTGCATTTAAATTGAGTTTCAAAATTTGGGTGTTGTATTATTTTATAATATAAAAATTGTAATGATTTTTTTCTTATACTTTAAAAGGAGTTTCATAGCTCAGAAAATACTTTCTTTTATATTATTTTATCTCCATGACAATCCTGCATACGTGGAGGTAGGAATATTATCACCCAGTTTTCACATGTGCTGAAATAAACTGAGAAGGGCTGCAGATCACTCAATGCCACTCACCATATAGCCGTCCTGGGCCCCATTTTGGAATCTGAAATCTACTCAAGTTTGTAGCCTGTTATATAAGGAGAGTGGATATTTTCAGTGACAAAACTCTGATAGCACAGAATTTGAAAGTAGTTATACTATTCGATGAAAAGAGAAGAGAATTAAGTTTTCAAACTTCTTTCACCCTTTAGCTAGTCATAGGACTATAATAAGGCAAATACCAAAGGCCTCTCTAGAATATAGAAGTTGAATATATCTAATCTGAAAACAACTCAAAAAACATAATAGAACATTTTGGCAATAGAAAAATATAAGTGAAACTTTAAATATCTCAATCAAGATTATTCAACTTTTTTGAAAATGATAGTCTACTTATTTCTGCAGCTTAGAAAATTTGGTATCTTCTCATAAACTGCAGGCATTTCCTTAAACCAAGAAAAAATATTTCTTACTCTGTTCAAGAAATGTATTCAATATTGTAGATATAAAAATATGAATAAGATGCCATCTGATTGCTTTAAGAACTTGAAAATAATCATAGGACCCACACATACCCAAACCATGAAATATCTTTTCTGTAAGTGGCAATGTGCCTACAAAAAAGTAAAACTTCTCTAGAATTTGGTTTCTCAATGGGAAAAGATCATACACAATTGAGGTGGGATTCTGAGACCCTTGGAAAAGTAGGCATCTCCCTGTAAAACTGATGCCTAGTCTGGGAATTTCCATATGCTGTGCATGCGGCCCTAAAAAGACAAAAAAAAAAAAAAGTCTACATAAATAAACTGAATCACAGGCAAATTATTTAATATTTGTCTGTTTATTGTACACTCCCCTTATCAACTATCAGTAGACTATATTTCAGAGAATACAAATGTGGAAGGTAGATGAAGGATAAGTAAATTGAGAAAGAAAGAGACAAGGTCGTGGGGGTTGTGGGGGGGTGGATTCAGGGATAAGTTGTTATGATGTCAACTGGGCCCAGAACTCTCAAAAAGGATTGATTTTCTTCCTATCATTATTTCAGGGTTTCCCTATCTTTTTTTGGTGTTGTCTCCAAATGATACCCTGAGTCTCCAGAGCCATTTTGTTATGATGGAAAAGGGGGTGGGGGGATGAGAAAGGAAAAAAAAAAAAAAAAACAGGGATATCTTATAAATCACTCAGTATCATGACATATATCCTGGTTAATGGTTTTGACACAATTACTTGGAATATATCATATCACTTATTATATATTTATAATACAATTTTTACTGTTAGATTTAAACCCAGGTAGCAGCAAATTCTGATACAAATCATCCCTACTAACTCTCCCTATAGCCCAATAAGAGAAAGAAGCTTAAAGCAAATATGAGTATTTATTTCTCTGCTTTGCCTCACTTGCCTAAGCTTTTACAGAAAGCTTTTAAATGTTCCACTTCATGGATATGATTGAAATAACAGGAAGAATACAAAGATATATTGAACTGAGACTAATGCCTTAATCAATGGATTGGAAAGATACAGAACAAAATTACAACTTACAAGTTTCCTTTGTGGTAGATAACTTTGCCTTGCTGAGTTTATCTGAAACAAAAAATCTGTATCATTCATTGCCCTGTTCCATTCACTGAATTTTGGCAATAACTTAGAAAACCAGATTTTATAGCCACGTTGTACAAAGAAGAGTAAAATTTGATAATTACTTACCAAATTTGACCAATATGGGTATGTTTATATAAAGCAAACCTCTGTGCTATGAAGGAAAGTTCTCAAACCACAGAAAACAGCAGAGTGAAGACATTATAGCAAATAGAGAACAGATTTTATAGTCACAGATTCTAGATCAACTCCCCCTTATGACTGGTTATAGAACATAAAGTTACTCAGATGTTCTGTTTCGGCCTTCTCAAATGTACAACGGAAATAAAAGTGACATGTACAGATATCATGAATATTAAAATTACATGTACATGTATAAAATAGCTGGTATTCAATAAATGGTAGCTTGTTTTAGCATTGCTATTATTACGATGTCAAGCATTCATATGTAGATTTATCAATTAATCAAAGGCACCTTTCAAAAACTGAGTTGAAAATTATGTGAGGGCTTTATATAGAATGTCACAGGATTTTTCTATTTTTATGCAGTTAAGCTAAATGTATAATAATTATAGACTTGTTAAACATTGGAGAGTCATTTTTAAATGAATTTCAAATATATACCTATTCAGATTTATGAAGCTATGTACAGGAATCTGCTCATAGCAGTTATTACATACAAGAAAACTAAAGAGATAGTGTCAAGTTGGGCACTGTTACTTCTCATCTTAGAACTTTAGCTTTATTTGAAATTTTCACCTTGAACTCCACATAAATGTGTGTACATGTGTGTTTGTGGTGTATGTATCCTAACGATTGTCAGCAGTGTTCATTCCTGGGTGAGGGGTACTGCATATGTTTACGTATATTTTTGTCTGTATTTCCTGTAAAGCCTGGTGTTTAGGAGTAGGAATTATGGAATTAGATTCATCTGTCTTTGAAATATTTACTCTCTTCTTAGCTCCATGATCTTGGGCTCATTGTTAACCTTTCTGATACTCACTCAGCTTCTAGTCTCCAAAATGACGATAGAAACAGCTTCTATCTAGTGGAAAGACAATGCAAATCAAATAAGGTGACATTAAAGAGGCACCAAGCACAATTCGTTGCTGGTGCATAATTTATGTCGAATAAAGAGTGAACATTATCATTTCCATAATGGCCACATATTGATTTTATGACATGAAAAAACAATATAAACAGTTTATTTTGAAGGATAAGTTACTACACAATATTTAAGAAAATCAATTAGAAACTGTTAACATTCAGTCACACATACTCAGAATGATATACTACCTTTAGGATCACCCACCCTGCAGGAAAGAATTCTTTTTCTGAACCTTGATAGAAAAATATACGTGAGATGTTCTCATTCTACCTTGGTTTTAGTTATTTTTGTACATTTACTTACCCCATGCACCCCACCATATATTGTTCCTGGAAAGCTCCAAGCGGATACGGTGAATGGCAAATTATTGATTTCTTTGACTGGTGAACAGATTGTGCTTCAGAGAGTTATATTTATGTACTCAGGATTGTATAGCTCTTATGTGCCAAAAACTGGACTAAAGTGCAAGTTTTCTAAACGTGAAGAATTATGTTTTAGCTACTTCAGAATGTCTATAGAACAAGTCTTCCCTCTTGTTCTGATATCAAAACCCAGGCTCAGGATTTTTGGGAATTATACGAGATGATTTACCACTAGGAAACAGTGAATAGATGGAACTGTATCAATTCGTATCAGTATGTATCAAGGAGATAATATGAAATATTAGGAACTGGAAGCTATGTTATATGAAGCATCCAGGAAGGCTCACTGAATAGGTGATTTTTAAGTTGAGATCCTAGAGAAACATGGGATAAAAGTTGAGGCTATTGTAAATGAAGCATAACTCAAAAATATGGGGATATGGAAGTAATTAAAACATGCTCCCCAGCATTAGAAATTGAATAATCTAATAAAAGATTGACTTGAAAATTAATACTCTTCATTCTTTAAAGTAAATATTGGGCAGTAAATATAGGCTAGGAACCATGCAAGATATTATTGATGCAATAATGGGTAGGTGTAATAAGCAGAATAATACACTTTCAAAGATGGTTGTATTTCTGTTGTGTTCCACAGAAACTATGAGTATGTTACCTTATGTAGCAAAAAGGACTTTGATGTGTTTAAATTAATGATATTGAGTTAGGTAGATTACCCTGGGTTATCTAGGTGGGAGGTATGTGATCACATAAGAATCCTAAAAATCAAAAAAGGCCAGAATCAGAGATTGGAAGATACTATAGTGATGACTTTGAAGATGGAAGCAGTCATGAACCAAGTAAGGCAAGTAGCCTCTAAAAGCTGGGAGAGGTAAGGACATGGAGTTTCTCCTAGAGCCCCCAGAAGGAATGCAGCCCTGCTGACACCTTGATTTTAGCCCAGTAGACCCATTCCAGACTTCTAACTGCTAGAGCTATAATAGAATAAATTTGTGTAGACTTAAGCCACCTCTTTTGTGATAACTTATCACAGCAGTAATAGGAAAGTAATGAAGTAAGAGTGGTTACAGGCAAGTAAATAAACACATAAGGAAAGAGAGATATAAAAAAATGCAATATGCTAAATTACTGAGAATTCTTAATAAGTAGCTATGCATTTTGAGTCATAGTAATTTAACTTTCAGAAAATAGGTGATTTTTTTTCTGGATCCTCAAGAACATCTGTGAGTTTGTAGATTAAAAACAATGGAAAAGTCAATTCAGGCAAAAGAAAGAACATTTGAAAATTGACAATGGTATAAGAGAACAGCATAATTTCAGAAGAAGAGAGAATAGGAATTCCCATCGTGGCACAGTGGAAACAAATCCGAGTAGGAACCATGAAGTTGCAGGTTCATTCCCTGGCCCCACTCAGTGTATTAAGGATCTGGCAGCAGCATTGCTGTGAGCTGTGGTGTAAGTCGCAGATGTGGCTTGGATCTGGTGTTGCTGTGGCTGTGGTGTAGGCTAGTAGTTCGAGCTCCAATTGGACCCCTAGCCTGGAGCATCCATATGCCCGTGGGTGTGGCCCTAAAAAAAATAAAAGAAAAAACAAAAACAGAAACAAAGAGAGAACATTGAATGTTAAATTCAGTGAAAGATACAGAAGAGTGTGGATGGTAAAGAAAAGGCATATCATACTCCTCAAGTTCGCGTGTAGTCTATATGAATGTCTGTGAATTGCACAATCCAGAGAGACTGCAAATTGTGTGGGGCCCACCAGTGGGGCACTGAGAATGCTGGCATAAATAGGCTGGTGAAGGTCTGTGCCAGGTGGAGAACGGCACTGAATGTTATAAATGACATGGATCTATCCCATACTTAGTAGGGTTCTTCCTACAAGTTAATTTTGGGAAAATGTGTCACTAACAAATCTAAATTTAGCAAGGTAACAGAGATAGAAGTGTGAGGGACGTATTGTAAAATCTAAGATTAAAGATCCAAGCTATAATTTTATTTGATAATATACATCAAACCAACCTAAATAAATAATTTCAGTGCACATGGGAAGTACCGTTGAGAATTTTCAAGCCCCAAGCTATGCTTTTTCTTTTTTTTTGCCTTTTTTAATGCCGCACTAGCTGCATATGGAGGTTTCCAGGCTAGGGGTCAAATTGGAGCTGTAGCTGACAGCAGCATCTGCAACCTACACCATAGCTCACAGCAATGCCAGATCCTTAACACACTGAGTGAGGCCAGAGATTGAACCTGCATCCTCATGGATGCTAGTCAGATTCATTTCCACTGATCCATGATGGGAACTCCCAACCCATGCTTGGAGGGCACAAACCTCTTAAGGTCCTCAGTTTCTGAGACATTAAGATATTAAAAGGGAATGCTTTCACCTCTTAAAACATGTGTTTGTGTGTGATTATTTTGCTTCAGTTCTGTGATTTGATTCATATGGGAAGATAGCATTATTAAAATGAAACCAACAGCGGTTTTGCTGTGATTTTTATTGACATTTTGTACTCCAAGTATAGGTCATATCAAACTGTCAAATACTTCACTGGTTCTTTATTCTTTCCTTTAATTTACACTTTTCATTTCTGACCTGCATTGAAATAGCTGCTAGTTGCCTGCTGGGAGGTGACACAATTCATGGATTAAGCACAAGCTGATGTCTCAGGAATTCAGAGATTTGCTTTGGTCCAGCTCACTTAACTCTTCATCTTTTTCTCTTGATCTTAAAAATAAAAATAGCAGTACTAACCTTTGTACTCTTATAGAAACATTCAACACCCTGACAAATATGTGGGGAGAGAAAGAGGCATTTTCCAGCATAATTGGATTTCATGTCATTTTATGTTATGTAACCATGAGAATTTCAAAGAAGGAAAATATTCACTTTTAACAAATAGCTAAAGAACAAAAGGAGGAAAAATTTAGTGGTCAATGTAGATTATCATTTGATTTTGGTACCCATGTAGTGACAGTTCTCTTCAATAAAAAAAAAAATGAAGATGGTGCCAAAATATATTAAAATCAACCATGTTCTGCAAGGGCCTGAGAATGTTTTTCTACCTGTTGCATATTCATCCAATCCTTCCTAGAATACAGTTATAACATAACTGTTTGAATATAAGAACAATGGTATATTAAAAACTAATAAAATTAACAATAATAGAATATAGGCTAATCAAAAAGGGATCACTGATCTAGTGTTTCCCAAAGCATTTTTTATAGAGTGTTTTTGATTTTACATGAAAAATGAAGCTTGTAGTGAAACAAGATTGAGAAGTGGTGAGTAAAAGTTAAACATGATTCTTTGTTCTAAACCTTCACAGAGTCACTAATAGTTTAATTAATGTGTATCTAATAAAGGAACATGTTTTATGGCAGCGACTGAATTCATTTGACCACAGAACTTTGTATTTTCCCTACCCAGCATTTACAAAACCATTGTCCCGTGGAATAATATGCACTGAAAAGTGCTGCCCTAGAGAAGAGCAAGCAATATTTCAAAAAACGTTTCTAAAGAATGATGAGGTCAGTTATTAGTGGATTATTGCTTCTGTCCCCAAGGATTCGAAAAAGAGTAAATGAAAGCTAATTAAGCAAGAGATGTTTAAGTAAGACGAATAGGAATAGTTCTCATAGGAGAACAGAACTGGTCAAATGTCAGTGCTTAAGATGGATAGGATTTATTGCATTAAGTGCAAGAAGGAATGAAATGGGATATGCAAATTACCTCTGTTTTTGTTAATGAAATGATAATTGCAACTATCAATATTTGAAAAGCTTAGGAATCTGATAGATTATAATTGTAATAAATCCCATTGGAATAGGAAGACACTCAGAATGTGAAAGAAATTATCAAAGATAAGAACACTCTGTCTTCAAGAGGCTTGCAGATAAGTACAATATAACATTCTCAAAGAAATGTTACAGAAAAAGTTACCAGTTTATGTAAAAGTGATTAATAGATGGATCCTGCGTTGCTGTGGCTGTGGCGAAGGCTGGCAGCTTCAGCTCCTGTTAGACCCCTAGCCTGGGAACCTCCATATGCCGCGGGTGCGGCTCTAGATAAAAGGCAAAAAGACAAAAAAAAGAAAAAAAAAGAATCACCTCTTATACTCAGTATGATAATCTCTAGGTCCTATGGTTACCATAGGTGAAACCACCAGGGGAAGAAGGAATTTAGAAGGTGATAAAAACACATACACAATTTTTGTATAAAATAGATGATTAACAAGAACCTACTGAATAGCACAGGTAAATGTACTCAAGAGTTTGTAACAACCTACATGGGAAAAAGAATGGATATATTTATATGTATGACTGATTCACTTTTCTGTACACCTGCAACTAATACAACATATTAAGTCAACTATATTTCAACAAATTTGAGTTAAAAAAAAAAGAATCAGCTCTTTTAAGTTTGACTAGAGTAAGATAGGAATGAATGACACACGCCTTGTTCCTTTCATGACAGTTTTGGGATTGGCTTCCCAACTATATGTTTCCTTAGCTTCCTATGTTTATAATTCTCACTGCATTCACTTGGTAAATTAAAAATATTTCTGTATATGCCTGTCATCCTTTATCTAGAAAAATATCAATCTCTTAAGGAAAGAAATATAAGAATTGTAACTTTATGTATTTCTTTTGGCAAAGATGTTTAGTAACTATTTGTTGAATTAATTTGAGCTATTCAGACTGGGTTTTCTTTTAGCCTATACTTAAATTATATTATTATAGTGAAATCATTCTTCTCTTGGCCTTAGTTTCCCCTCTGAAAAATGAGAGATATTGTAAGCCTCATGGAAGTTTAGAAGAAAAAAGTTGTAAAACTCTGTCATTGAATAAAATGATACCATTATCTAGGATGGCCCCAAAATACCTTTATGAAAGTAAAAACCTCTCAGCGGAAATCACTAGATAGTTTCTTCATGTTATCGTTTCTTTTATATTGAGTATGAAATTGGTTGTATTTCCAGATCACTGATCCAGTACGGTACAAAATGAGTCAGCTAGTTTGAATTTTACCTACCAAACTTAAAGATGTTGATGGATTATTTACTTATTAAAAATCCATATTCTCAGAGTCCTGCTTCTGGTATGGTTGAGTAGTTCGTACCAGACCTGTTCCTTCCACCAAACAATATTATAAAATCTGGGAGGGAAACAGTCACTTAAATGCTGTGAAGTGTGAACAAAAGCAAGCTGATCAATAAGAGAGTTGATACATAGAAAAAGGGAACAGGAAGGGAAAGTATTAGTTCCTCTGGCTTTTAGTCTGAGGGCAGACTGCCATAAATGCTACTGTGGCCATGAAATATCAGTGGTGAAAGTTCAGGGCAACTAAGGATTCAGAAAAGAGAGAGGAGAATCCCAGAAAAGAAATACCCAGAAAGGATAACACCAAATTCTCTGCATAAACTTTCTGAGTATCTGACCCTGTACTATTCCTATGGGTCGTCTTTAGATAAAGATAAAATTACCCAAGAAGGTAAAAGCAAAAAAGCTCACTCTTGGATATGTCATAATCAAGCTGGTGAAAAAACAAAGATAAAAAGAAAACCTTGAAAAAGTCTGTATAAGAATGACATATTTCTGTACAAGGGAATAATTTTTGAATGAATACTGATTTTATCAAAAGCTGGCATTGGAAAACATTATTAAAGTCATGGGAGGGATTAATTATCAAACCATAGTTTCATATGTAGCAAATATATCCACTGACACTAAAAATGGAATAGATTAGTTTTTATATAAAAAACAATGGAGAGTTCATTTTCACTGGATCAGCATTATAGGAAACTCTAAAGCAATTTCTTCAGGCTGGAAATGAAGAGAATCAAATGGTAAAATAGTCAGTAAACATTTTTTCTGTCTTATTTTTTAATTTTTTAAACTATATAGGATTGTTTGAAGCAAAAAAGGATTGTGTCTTTTCTTCTTTATAAGAACTCTAGCATAAAGAATGAGAACAGTAGATGAAGATCTATGTTAATTAAAGTTAATACATATTTAATTAGGTAATACATTATTAACTACAAAGAGTATGAAAAGTTAGGGATAAAAGAATTATCGCCCCAGATATGACAAATGCCAAGAGAATAATATATAATACAATAATACTGTTGGTGATTTTATGCCAATAAATTTAACAGGATAAAATACATAGGTGACATCAACATCATAGTTGGATAAGATGTCCCTCACAACAAAAAATTGACATCCATCTATGGACAAAAGTGCTTTTGAAGAAGACTGTGGATCCAACATCATATACCAAGGGACCTGGGAGGATTCTAGGCCTCTTATACATTAGGTAACTGACAGCCAGACCTTGGTCCCAGCTATGGACACTTCAGTGGTCTACGAACCAGCCCCAAGTTCTCTTGGCCACAACCCAGATGCTCCTGGTAAATAGTAGCAAAGGCAGTGCCCATAAGTGAGAAATTTTGCTGAAGTTGAGATTTCCGGAGGAAAATTTCCAGCAGGGTATTAGAGGGAAAAATGAGTTGAATGACTCATAGATAGTAAGAATGGAATTTTTCACAGAAATAGAGTAAATAG
The DNA here is from genome assembly GCA_004024745.2 of Catagonus wagneri. Taxonomy (NCBI): domain Eukaryota; kingdom Metazoa; phylum Chordata; class Mammalia; order Artiodactyla; family Tayassuidae; genus Catagonus; species Catagonus wagneri. The sequence continues at coordinate 4,573,070 of PVHT020000035.1, read as the reverse complement.
GACTAAAATTTGTGTGAAAGCAAAAAATACCCTGCATACAACAAAGATGGAGAGATCATATTTCTTGTTATCAAACTATATTACAAAGCTATAGTAATCAAAAAGTATGATACTAACATAAACATATACAAATAGATCAATGGAACAGAATTGATGGTTTGGAACTGGCATGTGCACACTATTATATACGGAATGGATGGTCAATAGGGACCTTCTCTATAGCACAGGTAACTCTATCGAATATTTTTTAATAACCTATAAGGGAAAATAGTTTGAAAAAAATGGGTATGTGCATATGTAAAAATAATTTTGCTCATGGTTAAATAATATCTGACAGGGTACCATGAATACTCAATTAAGAAAGAATATTCTTTTCAATAAACGATTCTGAGAAAACTGGAAAACAACATGCAAAATAAAGAATTTGGACCCTTCTGTTACACTCATAAGAATTAACTCAAAAAAGGCATTTTCATTGTGGCTCAGTGGGTTAAGAATGTACTGGTATCCATGAGGATGTGGGTATGATCCCTGACCTCTCTCAGTGGGTTAAAGGATCCAGCACTGCTGTGAGTTGTGGTGTAGGCTGCAGCCTGGGCTCAGATATGGTGTTGCTGTGGCTGTGGCATAGGCGGGCAGCTGCAGCTCTGACTGACCCCTAGCCTGAGAACTTCCATGTGCCATGGGAGCAGTGCTAAAAAGACAAAAAAAAAAGAGAATTAACTCAAAATGAATTAAAGACTTAAGCCTTAAACACAGGACTTGAAACTTTAACCCCTCCATGCCAAAAAATAAATAAAGAAAATTAAAAAAAAAAAGAAAAATACTTTGATATTGGTCTTGGCAATTACTTTTTGGGCATAGCACCAAAAGTACAAGCAACAAATTAGTAAGTGAGACTTAATTAATTTGATTATCACAAACTAGCACAGCAAAAGAATCAACAATACAAAATGGCAACCTTCAAAATGAAATGGCAACCTACACAATGGGAGAAATATTTGCAAATCATATGCCTTATAGGGGTTAATATTCAAAATATATAAATAACTCATGCTGCTATATAGCAACTCAAAACCCAAAGTAATCTAATTTATAATTTAAAAAATGAGCAGAGGACCCAAATCTAAATGGATATTTTCTGAAAGTCCTAGATGTTGTATATTTTTCTATCACTGCTATAATGAATTGCCATGAAGTTAGGTTCCTAAAACCTAAAATTACCATCTTACTGCTTTGTGGGTCACAAGTCCAATTACAGAAGAAAAATAAAAAGGTTTTGTATTATTTTTATTAGATTCCACATATAAGTAAAGTATTTGTTTTTGTCTGTCTGATTTACTACACTTAGTATGATGATCTCTATATCAATCCATGTCACTGCAAATGGCATTAGTTCATTCTTTTTTATGGCTGAGTAATATTCCATTGTGTGTGTGTGTGTGTGTGTGTGTGTGTGTGTGTATACATATATATATATATATATATATAGAGAGAGAGAGAGAGAGAGAGAGAGAGAGAGAGAGAGGGAGAGAGAAAGAGACAGAGACAGAAAGAGGGCAGATCTTCTTTATCCATTCATCTGTCAGTGGACATTTAGATTGCTTCCTTGACTTAGCTATTGTAAATACCGCTGCTATAAACATAGAGGTGCATGTATATTTTTAAATTATATTTTTCTCAGGATGTATATCCAGGAGTGGGATTGCAGGATCATATGGTATCTCTATGTTTAGTTTTTTAGAGGAACCTTCATATTCTTCACAGTGGTTGCACCAATTTACATTCCCACCAGCAGTGTAGGAGGGTTCCTTTTTCTTCAGCATTTATTATTTGCATACTTTATTAAAGTTTTTCTCAACCTGTATAAAGTGACTAGTTACTTCTGTGTCCTACTTTGCACCTTCTTTAGCACTATTCTTAGGCAATGTTGAATTAGTTACAGGGAAAGCATTTTCCTTGAAAAGAGTCCACAAGCTCCTTGAACACTGGTTATATAATTCTGATTTAAAAGCAACCAATTCTTTTTATTTGATTATACCAGAGTAGGCACTCAAAACATGTTAGTTGATTTGAATTATGTTGAATTAACAGATATATTTGGAACATATGTTGTGTGCAGGGTTAGATATAAGGTCTGCAAGGAAGTTTGAACTATGTTGGCACTGAAGCTTATAATCAAATACAGGGGAAAGGGAATTCTAAAAATAATTTAAAATATAAGGTAGCATATGCTTTCCTCCAAATGAATGGTATAAACAATACGTGCTAAAGAGTTATGATAGCCAGGATTTGAAACATCTGTGATTTATTTTTTTACAACTTTGACCTAACTCAACTGTACTGAAATAAATGTTCTCTCTAATTCAGAACAGCTGTCTGTCTATAGTTAAGTCACATAATAAGAATGCCCTGGACTCAATGAGGAAGCCATACCAAAATAACACTTGCAAGAATTGTTTTTCCTCATTTTTCACAATAAGAAATAGTTTATGGGGCCATGTGAGGCGGAAGAGAAAGAGTCAAGGAAGGAGAAAGAGATAACAGGAAGAGAGTGAGGAAGAGGGAAACTCTAAGGGCCAGATGGGTTGAGTATTGACATGAAGTCTAATATCCTTAGGAGTGTGATATGATTATAATTCTACAACAAAATAGTAATCTAGTGCTTTGGAATACTGTCTCGATTTTAAAACAACAAGCAAAATTTCCTGTTGCTGAAAGTATATGAAAAACAAAAAAAAACAAAACAACATGAAAATCATTCGTCCTTGGTTTGACCGACCCCAGAAATGTACGTAATTATTTTGCTACAAGTTTCTATGGAGTAATTTGTATAATCCTTTAAATAGTCAACATTTACAACTCAGAAAACCAGGAGATTTTAAGTTCCCTTTGTGGTTCAGCAGTAACGAACCTACCTAGTATCCATGAGGACACAGGTTTGATCCCCAGCCTCACTCAGTGGGTTCAGGATCCGGCATTGCTGTGAGCTGTAGTGTAGGTCTCATATACAGCTCGGATCTGTTGCTGCTGTGGCTGTGGTGTAGGCCGTAACTCTGACTGGACCCCTAGCCTGAGAACCTCCATATGACGCAGAAAAAAAAAAAGAAAGAAAGAAAAGAAAATCCGGAGATTTTAGAATTATGATGTCCTTCCTAGTGAATGATTACTATAGCACTAGACATACAATTATTCATGGAAAAAGATTCAAACTCAATTTTTTTAAGTTCTGAAGTTATAAGTAGGAAGTTATTCCCATATTTTCATGAGTAAAACAGTCAGATCAAAGTTTTAATGCAGATATCCAATTTTTCTGGCCTTCAGTTTAAAAAATATCAGTTTTAAATATTTATCACTTTCATATATATATGTATATATACATACATATCTTATGCCCTGTAAGATATATATATATATATACACACATATCTTATGCCCTATAAGATATATATATATACATACATATCTTATGCCCTATAAGACCCAGCAGGATGTAGATGGGAGTGCTGACCTTGGCATCATGCAGATCTCACTTAAAATAAAGCTTTCTCATTTCTTAGCTTATTTTTCACCTTCATTTCCTCATCTATAAATTATTTCACTGTGATTTAGATATTCACATGTAAAGTGTCATGTGTTATTAATAATGATTATGAATAACGAGGTGTCAATACCTTTTAATTTTGTCATGAAGTCACAACCCAATCTCCTCTTCTAAGCTTTCATTTCATTTCCATATTCACTAAATTTTAGGAGTTCCCACTGTGACTCAGTGTGTTAAGAACCCGACTAGCATCCATGAAGACATGGGTTCAATCCCTGGCCTCATTCACTGAGTTAAGGATCAGGCATTGCCACAAACTGAGGTGTAAGTTGCATATGAGGCTTGGATCTTGGTGTTGCTAAGACTGTGGTGTAGGCTGACAGCTGTAGCTCTGATGTGATACCTAGCTCCAGGAACTTCAGTCGGTTGTGGGATGCCCCCCTCCCCAAAAAAAGTTAATTTGCATTTAGAATATGAGATCTGAGAACCAATAGAATATACCTCTAAATAATGGGCATAAAGTAGGACAATTCCTTTATATAGTTTCTTATGATGACTATATCATTGCATTTTAATAATTTGGCTATCTAAAAGTTAACTCCTTATCCTAGTTAACTAAGGAATATATATATATACACACACACACACACACACATATATATCTTTATGTATACATAAAACAGCATGCACTAGTACCCCAGCTTTGCCAAAGTGCCAGAGGAGTATAGTTTTTCAAAAAATAAGGAAATAAAAAGGTTTCCATGTCTTTTTCTGGGTTCACTCTTTAAAAATCACCTCCCCGCCAAGCTATAACACTAACTGCATTAGGATTTGCAAATTAAAGGTTATTTTCTACCCACGATATCAGAACAATTTTAACAGCGAAATTTATTTTAAAGTATGAATTACTTTCTTTGTATAGTATACATTTTTTTTTACCATTAGCAGGTATATATAGATATCTTCAAATACAGAATTATGATAGATATTTGAATGACAGCCTAGCATACTTTTTTACTATTAAAAACACAATCACATTTTTTTTTTATTAAGCACTGACATTTGTTTTTAAACAGGTTACTGAAACACTAAGCTATTGGAAAACATGGATTGAATTGTTCTCCCCACTTTTAGTGCCTTTTACCTTGAAAAAATTGATTTTACAATTATCCAAAAATAAATTGAGATGTAGTCAAAAAAGCAAATGTGATAATGTGATAAATGGAAGATAAAGGGGCAGTAAGATATAAAATACTAAAAACAGAATTCACCAACAGTTAGAAATTAAAGCCTACAAATAAATAACCAAATAAAGAAATGGAAAGTTTAAACACATCAACCATTGCTCAATATCTCAAAAACTGAAAACAAATCCTTATATGATATGTTTTCTACTGAGCTACTGCATAACATCTTAGAGTATTAACTTCTCAGAAAAAAGAAAAAGAAGTGAAGCATCCGTTGGTAAACCAAATTTAGTTTGGTCTAGGTATTTTTGTCTTGGTTTAAATACTTGGAAAAGCACAAACTTAGTATAATTGTGATCAAATTGTTGTTATTCCAAAGAACTTCCCAAAAGCTGTGAAATCTTGAGTTTAACCCTCAGGTTGACTGACTGTGTAGACAGAGTCAGGAGTCCCTATGAGGAAATCAAGAAGAGTGTCTGACCTGTCATGTAGTCAGACAACTCAGGAACCCTTGATTCTCCAAAATATTCTAGAAAAGACTGAATGTAAATGCCCCACACTCCTAAAAGTCAGATTGCCAGTCAAGCTCTAAATTTGAAATAAGGAGTTTACTTCTCATGGGGGTGATAAGGTCATTTCTTCCTGAGTGAAATCTCCTATTAGGATGAACATGTGAATATAGTTGATTCTAAGGAAATTTGGTAACATGATATTTCTAAAAAGTTGTTTTATAAGCCACTATTTAATTGCTATTTCAACTCTATTTTTGTTTAAGAATCTTAAAAATCACCATCTAAATTAAAAGAAAAAAACTATCAAAAATGTCCAGTTTTCTCAGGATTTTGGCTTTGTCCTGAGATAAAGCACACACCTGTTTTGCATTAGAGCCCTAACTGTCACTGTGTTACAGCTGGGGCAGATTTTGTATAGACAAAGTTAAGGCTTACTGGTTCACCTTAAGCCATATTAAGTTTCCTCCTTTTCTCTAGACAAGGTTTTTTTTTCCAAGATAGGATTTAGAGAAGGTAGGATTATGGTTTGCTAGGCTGTGGGATTAACAGCTAACACAAGAAAAAACAGATGATTTTGCACAAAGTGCAAAATGCAGTATTTCTGGGGATGAATATACTTATGGAGAATTACATGAATATTTGGTGCTGACTTGTTGAGCTCCTGGAAAGCTGAATTTACAGTATTAGCCCAGGAGTGCCTATACTCTGTCGTAATGCATTTCAAAGTAGAAAATAAACATTGAGGCAGGAAGCATTTCAGGAGGTGATTAGAATATAACATGTATAGGATCAACAACTTGGTTAAAAAAAAAAAAAGATATAGAGTACAAAAAAGAGCAGAAAGGCAGAGCAAACAATTGTTCCCTGGTCACTCCTCTATACTCACTGATAAAGAATATATGTCAATTGTCTGACATCATTATGAAGCAAAAAATAATCCCATCTGATTCATATTCTTATCAGACCCTTTAAAACCCTTTACTCTTCTCTAGATAACCAGCCATCTTTAATTTCTTTGAATGTGCCCAATTCGTTCTCGTCTCTGGAACTTTGCAAATTCTCCCACTTTAATGGTTTCCCTGGTAGATCTCTTAAGGGTAACTTCATATACTTTGGGCCACAGCTCTCATTCCAGCCCTAGATTCATGGACTAGCTGCATGAAGATTTAAAATCCTTCAAGATGATAGTGAACCAACCAACTTTCATCATTCTGCCCTGGGGCTTTTCCAATATGGTGGTGTCAGAAACATGCAGGAATCTGCTTGGCATACACATGGGTACAACTTGGAAGTGTGGGTAGTTAAAATATCTGAGTAAACCCTTGACCAGTGGGGAAAGGAAGCTGATGAATCATTTGTTCATCCTATGGTATCTGAAATGGAAAATTACAAAAAGTATCCTATACACTCCTCAAAACGTTCTAGCAAATTGAGTCCTAAACGCCCATGGAAGAGACCAGTTCCTCCTTTTATGATTCACCCTGGTCTTTCAAAATTCTCAGTCCTTGAAATAATCTCCCACGAGCTCTAGAAAGGAATCCAGGTTAATTCAATTAGGTAACTCTTACTGTTGCTTTCAATCTCAGTTTAAAGATAAATTTCTTCAGAGAAACTGTTCTTACCTCTTCCTCAAAATTTAAACCAAAATTTTCCATAAAAGTTTTTCACAGGAGACATTTTATATCTGTAGCATTTATCTCAAATTTTAATAGCACTTTATTTTAAAACATATTTTTTGGGTTATGATATTCCTGATTGCGGAGAGCATGCCCATTTTTCTATTTTATTCCCAAAGTTATAGCATCTCACACATATATAGGACTCAATAAATGTACACAGTGAATAAATAAGCAATATTCAAGTAGAAAATAGGACATAATGGAAATTATAGAAGCCATTTACACCTGAAAACTTCAAAAATAACTACAATGATCTCAAAAATAAAAAGTTTAATTGAAACAAAAACACATCTTACAAAAAGTGCATGCAATATATGCAAAGGGCATGTTTTATAGTGAACAAAATAATCATGTTCAGAAATTTGGAAATACTGAAAATGGAAAGAAAGTATAAAATATCTGAAACAAAAAAACTAAATTTGGAAAGATGATTCATACCATATGGGTATATCTTTTGTACATGAACATGAATGACTAGTTACAACTAAAGGAGAAATCCAAATGTGGGGACATATTGGCTGTGTTTAACTTTATTAACATAAAGAAGAGCCATGACCAAAGATGCCTAAACACAGTATAAAATAGAAATAAATAAAGAAATGATAAGAAATGCCTTGAGATTAATGAGGGAATAAAGAAATCAATAAATGAGAAAATATACAGTGATTTATGTCAATTACTTAGACAATTGGAAAAAAGAGTATAAACTACACAAAAACATATTAAATGAGAAACAGGTACAGGTAAATTGTAGTAGTATATTTGCGGTAAAAAGTGGTGGATGTTTATTCATTTATAATGAGGATTAAAACCAAAAAAGAGAATAAAAATTGGAGCGTGTTCCAAAGTAAATTAATGTTCAGTGTCCCCAAAGGATTGCTTTTATTTATAACCTAAAAGCAGATATCACAGAAATTTTAAAAAATCCAATATGGATGAAAAATGATTTGTAAAAAGTTATCAAGTATATGAACAGCTCAGATATGAAGTATAAAATATTGGTTATGTGGAGTTTCAAGAAAGAGACAAAGGGCACAGTGGTGAAAGCAGAATGCAAGGGAAAACCAAAGTGAGAAATGAATGAAAAATATTACAGGAGGTCAAAATATTATAGAAAATGTGTTTCAAGCATAGAAAGGACAAGAGGTCACTCTGAAGAAGCCTGCAGAGTAAAAATTATACGAATAAATTATCGACCAACGAAACAGATATTGCTAAAATATTAAATTAATTCCTTGCTTCCTTGTCTCAGTTTTCATGAAGAAAATAAGGGACAAACACTAAGAACAGACATTAATTTCCCTTGGGAGAGAAAAGAAATATTACAGGAAATTGTGATCATGCCAGAACAGGTAATCAAAAATAATGGTTGAAACCACACACATAAATAACTTTTAAAAAATTCAATAGTCATTGGCAAGGTATGTCTCGCTCATTTTACTGGAGAAATCCTGAAGAGAAAAGTAACAAAAAAATCAAGAGGAGAAATAAAGGATAGAGTTCTTTGCAGTCAGCCTTTTTCTGAAATCTAATATTTAAGGGACAAAATCTACCATTATTTTTACTGGAAAGATAAGAGATCAGTATAAGGAGCCCCTTTCTCTTCTGAAACTCTCAATTCTACTCATATGTACTCACTTATCAGATTAGTAAGAAGCAGTTTTATAATTATTTATTATGCTGCTTACAAATATAGACTCCTGGTTTTGGCATTGTGCAGTAGGGGAAGGCTAGGGAGGGAGACACAGCTAAATATTTATGTAATCTAAACAAGTAGATATAGGAGTTCCTGTTGTGGACAGCAGAAACTAATCCAACTAGAAACCATGAGGTTGCAGGTTCAATCCCTGGCCTTGCTCAGTGGGTTGGGGATCTGCTGTTGCCGTAAGCTGTGGTGTAGGTCACATACATGGCTCAGATCCTGTGTTGCTGTGGCTGTGGCATAGGCTGGCAGCTGTAGCTCTGATTAGAACCCTACCCTGGGAATCTCCATATGCCGTGGGCGCAGCCCTAAAAAGCAAAAAAAAAAAAAAAAAAAAAAAAAAAAAAAAAAAAAAAAGTAGACATAATTCTATGTTTATTACAAAATAAATAGGATCTCTTTCAAAAGTATAACATGGCAAAGAAAGAAAAGATTAAAAGTTTGTTTTCTGCTTTTAATTACAGTTGTACAAAATGAGAAAATGTGCATGACTCCACTTGAGGCAGAGATCTTAAACCCAGAAGTAATTGTGAAGCCCAGAGAAGATAGATGTGATGGTGGAGTATGAAGATGGACTATAACCTTGATGTGATGCTAGGATCTATAATGAAGATAAAAATATCTCTCCATCTCAAAACACAGAAATCAGTAATATTTGCATTCAATTACATAGGAAATTTACCTAGGTATCCCAGTGGTACCTGGGTTAAAGATGTAGTTAAGATAATCTTATATATTGATTTAGTCATTCACTCCCTCACTCTCTTACTCAATAAATAAATATATCAATATATTACCTGCTATGTATTATCAACTTGGCAGTCTAGTGGACACAAGGACCAGTAAGTGACTATCTCTAACCTTTAGAAAGCTTATGCTTTTGGAGGGATTTATATTTCTAAAGAAAAATGGAGCAATTAGTTATAGGTGATATAGAATCCTATATGGGATGTGTAAGACACAAATGGGACACTTGCAGTTTTCTTTATAGAAAGGACAGCATCAGGTAGACATATTGTGGTATCAACTAATCTAAATTTGTAAGCAGAGAAAGAGCTCTGAAGTTAGTTAAAGATTTGGGGATATGTGAAGAATATCCCAGGCAGTGTGAGAAATATGGATAAAGCACATGGAATTATGAATCAGCATGGGCCTTCTAAAAACTGAAAGTATGTCAAATTAACTAGAAACAGCAAAGAGGTGATAATGAGGCTGAGAAGTGAATGACACGATAATCCTGGAAGAGATCTTTTTTCCCCCTCACATTCACTTGTTTATTGTTTTGTAATTTGATGCTTAAATAAAAATAATGAATATTTTCTGATCATGTTTTGTTCATGAAAAATATACCATGATATAATTATCCCAGAGAGCTCTATGTTGTAAAAGCAAGAATTTCTGACATGATTTGTTTCACTAAAACTGATTATTGCTATAATAAAAATTCAGTCCTGTTTTTTTAATAAGTGATCGTATCAGTTAATGGAACCATCTTACAGATACATAGTTTTTGAAATTAATGGAAAGGTAGTAATCGTTTTTTTACTTAAACATTTTCTTCAGAGAAGAGACAAAATAATTCAAGGTAAATACTGAAGAAGAATTTTGGAAACAATGAGCTAACACTTAGGACATCTAGGATACAGGAAGTATTTAGCGAAGAACATTATCCTTTTTGACATTATATTGGTATTTGAATATTGATGATTACACAAAAATCATTAGGCGGTCCAAAAGGATAACCAGAACATGGGGAAATTAATACAATGGGAATGAAAATAAAACATCAAAGAAAGAACAAAGAGAGAGGTTTTTAAGTTACTAATGTTCACGTTTTCATTACTCAACACCTTAAATACTCAAGAAGCTTTTGAATGAAACACAGGTTCATATAAGCCTTTACAAAAATTCAGCAAATTGATAGATCTGAAAAGAAAAGAGAGCAGATACAACCAATATCAGGTAAGAGAGTATATTTCACTAAAGGTTCTATTGACTGTAAAGTATAATACAGAGTGATATGAACAATTTTATGCCCATAAATGCATCAACTAGAATGCAATGGACAAATTCTTTAAAAGACATAAAATTCCAAAGCTTATTTAAGAAGGTATTTATAACTTGGATAGTTATGCGTCTGCTACAATAATCAGTACCTTAATTAAATTTCTCCAGCAACAACAACAACAACAACAAAGTAGCCCAGGTAGGCTTCTTCTGCCAAATTCTACCAAACACTTAAGGACAAAATAATATCAACATATATATATAAAATATTTCCAAAAAGTACAATAGGAGGGGGCACTTTCTGACTTATTTTACAAGGTTATCATTACTCCAATACTGAAGATATTATAGAACAAAACTATCACAAGAAAAAGAAATATAGACCAATATCATTCATTCATATGGACAGAAAAATCCTCATTAAAATATTTTTAAATCCGATCAGTAACAAAGTAAAAGAATAACACATTACTTTCAAGAGGGGGTAAGGGTAGTTACCCAAGGAATGCAAGGTGGGTTAAACATTTTGCAATGAGTTCATGTAATTTCCTATATCAACAGACTAAAGGTGGAAAAACACATGACCATCTAAAATATGCAGGAAAAGGATATGACTCAAGTTAACATCTATTCACGATAAAAACTCAGATCAAATTAGGAATAGAAAGTCACTTTCCAACCCTAACAAAGAACACCTACACAAAAATCATATTGCTAATGCTAATGTTAATGTTTTCTTTTCTTTTTAATTTTTTATTTTATTTTATTTTTTTGCTCTTTAGGACTGTACCGACCACATATGGAAGTTCCCTGGCTAGGGGTCTAATCGGAGCTACAGCTGCTGGCCTACACCACAGCCACAGCAATGCAGGATCTGAGCCGTGTCTGCAGCCTATACAACAGCTCAGGGCAATACCAGATCCCTGACCCCCTAAGCGAGGCCAGGGATGGAACACGCATCTTCATAGATAATAGATTCCTTTCCTCCACGATGGTAACTCTATATTTAATAATTAAAAATTGCTTGCTTACCTTTTAAAAAATGGAAACCAGGAAAGGATGTGCAGTTTTAACAGTTCTGTTTAATGTAATAGTAGATGTTTTAGCCAGTGCAAAAAGAAAAAAAAAGTGAACAAATATTACATAGATTGAAGTGGAAGTAATTATATGATTTTATTGTCTACATAGATTTTCCCAAAGAGTCTATAAAAATGAAAGTTAATAGAATTAAAAAGCGAATTTAGCAAGAACATAGGATACTATATCAACAGACAAAAAATCAGCAATATTTTTAAATGAAGGCAATGGGCAAGTGAGAGTCATGTTTCAAGTAAAATTTCAAATAGCACTAGAACCATGAGCTAATTACAAACACATTCTCAAAACTTGTATGCAAGCTTCTATACTGCAAAGAAAAAAACATTATTGAGAGAAAACTTAAGATGAGGTATACAAATGTAGACTCAGTAATTTAGTAATCAAGTTCTACATATTCAGCAAAATGCCAACCAAAATTCCAGCAGGATTTTCGGTAGAAAAGAAAAATTTACTTTTAAAGTATATGTGAAAATGCCAAGGATTAAGAATATCCAAAGTATTTTGGAATAAGAACAAAGCTGCAAGATTTATAATATTTTGATTTGAAGACTTACTGTAAAGCTATAGCAATCAAGAAACTGTGGCATTGGTCAAAGAATAAGTCCATAGATCAATAAAACAGAGCAGAGAGCCTAGAAATAGACCTGAAGAAACACGATCAAATGATTTTCAATAAAATTGTCAAGGTAATTATTGGTAAACTGGTAGCCTTTTAAACAAATGATAATGGAAAAATTGAACAACCATATGCAAAAAAAAATTAATGCTTATATTGTGTCCTAGACAAACATTAACTAAAAACTGAATTGAAGTTACATGCAAATTACTAGAAAAATGTAGGAGAAAAATCTGTTCTTTGGTAGGCAATTTTTTAATCAATAGGACATGAAAAAGTATGTCATAAATGAAGAATGTACTTGATCAAAATTAAAAAATTTTCCTTGTACAAATATACTATTAAGAAAATGGAAAGATAATTATATACTGGGAGAAGATATTTACAAAACACACATATCTAATAAAGAAATCATTATGGAAAATGTAAAGGTGTCTCAAAACTCAATAATAAGGAAGCAAACTACTAAGAAAAAAATTGGGCAAAAGATTTGAGGAGCTACTTTTCTAAAGATTTATGGATGACAAATAAACATGTAAAATGATACTCAACATCAGTCATTAAGGAAATGCAAATGAAGATCAAAATGAGACAGTGCTGCACAGCTATAATGTGAAGTACAACTATACACCTACCATACCAAAAGCTGGTGAGGCTGTAGAGCAATTGGGACCTTCCTCTATTGCTGGTGAGAATGCAAAATGATACAGCTGCTTTGGAAAATAAGTTGGCATTTTCTTATAAAGTAACCATATGACCCAGAAATACAACTTCTAGATGTTTATCAAGATAAGTCAAAATATGTTCACACAAAATCCTATTCACAGACATTTATAGCAGTTACATTATAGAGATTAAATTCATAATCTCCCAAAACTCAAAATAATCATAATGTCTGAAATTGGATAGAATATGGTGCATATGCACAGTGAAATTCAAAATAATCAAAATTAATTAATGAGGGGATGAGTAGTATGTTACAATTGAATCAAAGGAGAATACCAAGAACAAATGTGTAGGAGTCCAGAAAAAGTAAAAATAATGTATTTGCTGGGTGAAAAATTGGTTATTATCCACAGGGCAGTAATAAAATACTTTCCACGGGACAATTTGTATTTCTATGAATGAATATCATTTGCTGCACTATCAGTTTTCCATAACATACACTGTTCTAACATAGCACAAAGACAATAAAAAGTGAAGATAATCTGAAAGAATATGCTAAACAAGACACATGGTAATCTTTTTTGATTATTTAAAAATCTAATATAAATATCTACAATACCACTTAGATTAGATTAAGCTTACACTTGTTATCACACACATTTGTTTTATGATTAAATTATGTATGTATATTCCTGCAAGACCACATATTTTATGGCCACATATATATCGACATGGATTTGAGGGACGCACAATAAAGGAAGGCTCCAAAACATTCAATTTAAGACAAATTTTTGAGAGCTATTAAGAAAAGTTCCAAATGCTATGCCCTAATTCAATTTAAAACAACTGGAATATTTTACATTCAATGTGATAATACTATGTGTAGAATTACTGACAATGTGAAATCAATTTTTAAACAATTTTAAATTGGAAAACACATTTTTACTGTTACTCAGGGAAAACAACAATTATTTTTCATAGGATCCTGAACTCTGAAATTTGAGATGTTCTTGTAAGTACATTTAACAGTTTTTGCAATATATGTTGACAGGTGGTCAACCTGCATGTGCTTAGAAATTTTTTGCTTGTCATGTTTAAAAACAGAATTGAAAAGGAAGTGGATCCAGATAATGAATTTACTATGAAAAAAGTTTCATATCTTAAATACAAAACAGGTAACATAGTTCCATCAATCTCAGGCAGAAAAAAACTGGGCCTGCAATAAAAGGAAAATATAAGAAGGAAAATATATAAGAAGAAAAATATAAGAATGCAGAGTACTGATGTAATTGCTTGGGAAAAAGGCCAACTGATTGTCTTAGTCAGGACTGTCATTACTAACCACTTTATACTCTTCATCTGTCTATATTATTATTTTCTCTAGCCTAAAGCTTACTTTTAAATATATTAATAGATTTCTGTAGTAGGATTTTGTTACCTTCAGTCTATTCTACATGGGATTGTCTGTTCTTTGTACAGAGCCAGCACTCTGAGCCTAACCATGTGTGAAGGCTTCCTTTTCACTAGCTGCTACAATAAAATTAAATGTTCTGCTTTTGTTGACTGGGGATGGAGGAAAACAGGAATGGGCCACCTAGAAATGTCTGTCTTGAAAAACTCCTCCAGAATACACAAAGTGGAGACTGCCTTATTTAATTTTAGCCCATTTTACAACAAAATTCTTTCTTTGTATTTAATCTCCTATAAATATACATATATACATTTAAAAGTTTCCTATTAAAATATAGCCCATATTTTTATCATTGAGTCCTTTCTGGGGGGAGTATTCTGATGAAGCAGGATATCACTAGATTAATGACAGAACACTGTAAACCAACTACAATGGAAAAAATAAAAAATCTTTAAAAAAAAAGACAAACTATCCTTAAAATGATGGGATTCTGAGGGAACCTGCTGAGCAAGAGCCTACATTACTCAGTGGAAGAATGAAAAGCAAAAGCACTGGATTCAAAGGTGAGTCCAGTCTAGTGCTTACCTGGAAGATGGCTTTCCTTTTGTTCCCATCAGAGGTTAAGAACTTCAAGGACTCTCTGTTCAGGGAAATAATTATACTTCTCTCTGGGTGAGGCTCTGTAGAAATTATATGCATTCATTCCACCAGAGCAAATACTACTCCATTGCTTAGAGCAATGCTTTAAATAGCAATATAAAGATTAGAAATGAAATGAAGAAACTCAGATTTCGATAAATCTATTTAGTGGGTAGTACCGCCCAACATTTTAAACATTTCTGAATATCCATGATGCAAGAAATGAATATGTTTAATCTATTCCTCCTTATAAAACCTATTCATTTCAATTTAATGTTCTATAAGACAATTGTCCTTTTCTATTTAGGGCTAAGAGTTCATACTGATAGGAAGAAGACAGAGACAGGAATTATAGTTTGTGAACTGATTTCAAATGGAGTTTAACTTTCTACTGTATAGTTTCAAGTGGGCCTCTTCCTGAGCTAGCCAGTGTGCATGGGGTATAGGACTTGTAATTTTTATACCTTTCTCTCCTTTTTTTTCCCCTGCCCGTATATCATCAAAGATGTTTGTTGCTATTTGCCAGTGTCAAATATCATGGTTCTGTGGAAATAGCTTTCAGAAACAACAACAATAAATTTTTTTTCAATCAAACCACCATGTGAGGTTGTATTTCTCACCCATTTCCACAGCTGTCATGCTGAATAAGGTGGGAGAGAGCGTCTGTATTTTCCTCTCACTTTACCACTGCCACTTCGGAAAATCCTGCGGACACAAGGTAGCTTCATAAAGGGAACTTTAATCTTGGCCTGGAAAGTTCTCCAGCAATTCAATGAAGTTAAAAAAAATTTATACTCTGGAACCTGAGCAACATTGATGAACAGAAAAGTGTTTGGTAAGCTAGATGACCAGGACTTTTTCTAGCAGTAGTTATTTATAACTATTTATAGTTATTTATAACAAATCAGGGCTACTCGTGTTTTGTTTACAACTGCATTGGCAGGGAGGACTCATCCTATGGAACTGCTCCTGGGTTTCCCTTATATGTTTAGGTCCTCAAATTCTAAAGTAGCCACAGGAAAATCATTTGCTTCAGGTAAATTATTCAAATTTCCATTGTCATAATGTTGTTTATTGCAAAAGGAAAAGAAAAAAATGTTTGCTAGAAAGTTGAATCAAGAGTCGTGCCTTGCACAACCCTTTATTCTCCTTTAATCTGGAAGCTTCTTCAGCCTTTCCTTAGCTCTCATGACATATGATATGTATGTTAAGCTCCATGTGAAATCAGTTCACCATCATATATATCATACATACATATATATGTATATGTCATACATGCATACATATACATATATATATACATATATATATATATATATATATACACACACACACATATGCATATACATATATATAGTCTTTTTTTATGGTCACACCCACAACATATGGAAGTTCCCAGGCTAGAGGTCAAATTGGAGCTGTTGCTTCTGGCCTACTCCACAGCCACAGCAACACCAGATCTGAGCTGTGTCTGCAACCTGCATCGCAGCTCACAGCATCACTGGATCCTTAACCCACCGAGCGAGGCCTTGGGTCCAACCTGCATCCTCAGTTGGGTTTGTTACTGCTGAGCCACGTTGGGAACTTCTGGTATATATTTTTGAAAAAATATTGTTCTTCAAAATATTGTTTTAGTATAGTTTTAAGTTTGTAAATGTTACAAAGATAGGATAGAGATTTCTTTTACATTCTTTACCAGATTTTTTGTTCAGATCTTACATAAATATGGTTAATCTGTCACAACTAGTAAACCAATATTGATACGTTATGATCAACTAGAATTGCATACTTTAAGATTCCTTTTATTTTAATTTACTGTCCTTTTTCCATCTTAGGACACCTTTCAAGAGAAAACATCACATTTACTCAGTGTGTCTCAAACTTCTCTAAATTGTGACCGTTTCTCAGGCTTTTCATACACGTGCTGATGTTGATAATTTTGAAAAAATGGTAGGGTATTTTGCAGTGTCCATTTTGAATTCATCTTATTTTTTTCTGATTACACTGGAGTTGTCTTATTTTATTTTTTAATTTTTGAAAACAAGAGGTAAAGTGCCATTACTACATCAAAACAAGGGTATATATTACCAACATGAATTATCACTGCTGATGTTAATCCTAACCACCTGGCTGAGATAGGGTTTGTCAGGTCTCTCCACTATAAAAGTGTAAAACTGTAAAGTTTTCTCCAACACACACACACACAAACACACATATACACAATTTCTGTATGATGCTTTTTGGATAGAAGTCACTATTCACAGCCTACACTTAAGAAGTAGAAAGTTATATTCCACCCTCTTGAGAGTACAGTATTTACATACACTATTTGGAGTCCTTTTTTGGGGATTACCCCCTTTATTTATTTAATTAATAATTCAAATAAATTATTTATTAATTAATAATTCAAATAAATTATTTATTAATTAATAAACCCTATATTCATTTCATAATGTATATTTATTAATAAGAACAACTTTATTTTTACCTTAGGTTATTATCCAATGTCTTATTATTCATTTTAGTGCTCAGATTGATTTTGGAGAGAGAGCAGTGAGTGATAGCTTGAAGCTTAATTCTCTGCTCAGGAATTGAACATGGGCAGCCTGAGTGAAAGCCAGGAATTCTAGCCATCAGACGAACTAGAGACTGAAGCCAGAATTGTCCTGATTCTTGCTCCCTGTTGAAAGCAATGCTGTTTCGAGGAGGCAAAATTGTAAAAACAGATATAAATTTTATTGTTAGAAACACACTACAACACATGGGAGAGCACATGGAAAATTAGTCTACTTATCTAAGGCAGAAGTAAAGCAATAATACACACCCAAAGGTGTGAGGTGTAGTACCCTACAATTACTCTGCATCTAGCATCAAATTTTGTAGCTAAAATACTGTGTTTTAATGCTACATATTTTTGTTATTTTCTGTAGTGTGGTTACATTATTCATGTAAAATATAGTTAGGTTTATTTGTTTCTGTATATATTCCATGCTTTTCTTATATTTCCTTGTTGATTTTGACTTTTGTTTTGCATCCAGATTCCTTTTTATATGATGCTTATATTTAACAAATAATTTTAGTTTCAAATTCTATTTTTAATCTAGCTTATAAGTTGTTATCCTACAGTCAAGAACTTTACAGTTGACTACAACTAGTTGACGTTGCCAAATCTCAGGAAAAAAAGAAAAAAAACAGAAGAAGAAATAGGTAATAATTGTAGCAAACATCTTAATAACAAGTTCAAGCTGAATTTAGACTCAGTTGTGTCCTACATATTTACTTGGCACAATGCCTAAGATTTTTCTAATTTTAAGGAGAAATGTTTATACAAGGAATTGGAATTTCAACTCAATTTACATTTCTTCTGAGTTACATACTTTTAAAAATCACTAGAAATACAAAAATGATAATTTCATATCTTTAAAATGCAGAGTAATACATGGCTCTTACATATCTTCAAGTTTTGGGAGGAAGATTTTGTAGAAATCCAATGGTAAAAATTACTATTGCTGTCTTTAAAATGATCTTCCACTCAAGAAATTTTTTATTGATCAAACTAATTAAAGCTTATGCTCATTAATATATTTTCCCCACAATTTCAAAAAATTGGCCTTAGAATTACATGTATTATTTTTCCCCTTAGGTCGTAATTTTAAAAGGAAAAATAATCTGTCCTATATTTCTGTTGAGAAACTAATATGAAGCCTTAGCCTAAGTTGAAGCTTATAGGACCAAAGTTAGAAATAACCGAAAATTTAATAGAC
Source organism: Catagonus wagneri (assembly GCA_004024745.2). Lineage (NCBI taxonomy): Eukaryota > Metazoa > Chordata > Mammalia > Artiodactyla > Tayassuidae > Catagonus > Catagonus wagneri. The sequence continues at coordinate 4,554,245 of PVHT020000035.1, read as the reverse complement.
TCAGAGAAAACTTCAATACCATCCATGCAAAATATTTTCACTTTAGATATAAGGAAAACAAAGCTTGGAGAGATTACATAGTTTAAAGTACCAGATACATAGGGATAAATCTATTGCTTAAACACGATTATACCAACTTCCTATGTAGTGCTTTGGTCACTGCACTGTGCCTTTATTGATATTTTGTTAAGTATTTCAAGGAAGTATTGAAAGAGTTTAAGGGGTCCAGCCTGGGAACTTCCATATGCTGTAGGGGCAGCTGTAGAAAGATAAATAAATAAATATATAAATAAATAATAAATAAAACCACAAGGAAGTAATATATTATGATTAGCGCTTTTGAAGATCATCTGGGCTGCTGGAGAATGGATTCTCGTGAGGACAGAGAGGAAACGGAGTGCTGCCATTGGTGAATTTTTTGCTATTGAGTCTTAAGAAGTTACTCATTGCCACAAATTCTGCATAGGAATGACATTTGAAAGATTCTTTCAGATGACATCTCATCTGAATATACAAAAATCTCTTTGCCAATAGTCAAGATTGATGATCAAAGTTAGAAGATACTGAAGCCACAACCTTCCTCACATTCTACTCTCTTTAACAACCTTAGACTACATAATTCCTGCCCTGTCTCTCAAGTCCATGTCAGTGAGTATAGAGAGTACAGAGGAAATATCAAAAGTGCAGTATTGCAAAATAAGCTCATGATTATCTCCCAGCAAGTGAAGCATTAGTCACCCTAAAATAAAAAAGCATTTCATTGTTTTGACATGTGGCAATGAGCTTTCCTGTACATCTGTGACTTTCTGCTAATGCTCTAAAATAAATCAGAGATTTGAAATTAAGCCTAATTACAAATTATAATTAACATGTGCTCAACACATTGATGTTTCCATTCATTTTTTCCCCAATATTCAGACATCAAACCTATAAAGTGATAAGGGACTGTTTTGTAATTTTACTAATGAGAACATAAGGAATCAGAGAAGAAAATGGATTTTCCCTGGGCCAAAGGACAGTTCTATTTCTCCCCAAAAGGAACTCTTGTTTGCTCCCATAAGGTGACTGATGCTTGAATTTAATACAAACTATAAAGACAATATTAGGTATAGAATATGAATTATTATCAATGAGAAAAAATTAAAACAATTTTTAAATTTTAAAGGCTGACAAATACCACAGCAATCACAAAATATAGAATGGTGCCATGATATTTTCAGTAATTTCTGCTTGCCTCTAATACATTCTTTTGAATTTTTTCTGTTCATTATTTGATCACTTATCCATAGGGCAAAGATTTCAAAGTTTCTCAGGAGTAAATTAAAAGGTCATTGAATCTTTCCTCTAGGATTTTGACAAAAGTGACTTACTGATATTTAGATGTTTACTTGCCAAAGCAGGAAAGAAATACTTTGTCTCTCAGCATTTCAGAAGTCTAGTAGTAGGTAGACATCCTGGAGTTGTCAAAAAAAAAGGAATAATAGTAGACATGGCACATGGTTTATATTTACAAAAAAAAAAAGAAAGAAAACTACACACATAGCAGCAAAATCACATACAGTACGGCAACAAGCCTCACAAGCTGGAAAAACGGTTATTTTCTTTATTGATAGATCAGGAAACTGGAACTTAGAAATGTCAGGCAATTTGTCAAAATTCACAAGATTACTACAAGATGAATTCATGTCTGTATTTCCTGACTAAAAATCTCATGCTCATCCACTCTACCATCCTGTCGCTTCTTGACGTGGGATAATTAAAAGGAAAGGGAGAAGCATTTAATTTGGAAAGGAGTGGATTAAAGCACCCTATTTCTCATATCTCAAATATTTAGCTTTCTTTAGCTCTCACAGCCTGTGCTTTCATGTAGCAGTGAGGGTAAGACATCCGTTTCCTTCAGGACATTCCTGGGCCACGCGTGTCCTCTTTTGTAGGCAAGACCCAGTGATTCCTATACTATTTTGGCTACTGTTAGTCCTTTTTCTCATGTTCAGTCATTTGGATTTTTCCTGCAGTGACTTTTATCTTTGACAGAATGAACAAGTGCATATTCTGCACTCTTAAATGACCCAGATTCACACTCCTGGGGAACTTGGAGTTTCCCAAAAGGATCTCTTTGATAAAAATGTAGCCCTTTTAAAATACCTCTTTTATGTTTACTAATTGGCCACAGCCAGGGCTGTGTTAAATAACAACCACATTTCTTCAATATAAAAAAGAAATCTATTTTCTCTTGGTGAGATAAAAGTCCATATGCACATGAGAAAAATCTCTAATAAACCCACAGAGGAGGGAAGTAATTCTCCAAAGAAGTAAAGTCTAAAAACTGTGTACTTACATTTCCGGGGTATATTTTTATTAGATAATTATAAATATATAATTTCTCAAATCATTATATTTACTTAATCCTATTTTCTTAAAGCACTTTCAGGATTTGTGAAGAAAAACTAACTTGGAAGTCTCTCACAAAATCTTTGTTTTCTATTATGTTTCAGCTCTTCTCATTTTCTGATTTACTCTTGCATTCATAACTGGCATTTTCTACAGCAATATCATTTAAAGCTGAAATTCTCTCTAGGGAGTTATCTTCACAGACTGCCGACTCTTCACAGAAGAGTCTTGAGTATTATGCAAATTATTTTTCTATTGGTATTGATTAGCCTGAAAAAAAATCTGAATGTTTTAGACCTACTGAAATTTTGAGAAGTATATCTGACTTTAACAGGTTGGGGAAAATAATTCAAGAGAAAACGTAGTTGGTAGTTAAATCACTGCAGTATACCATGGGTGCAAGGTCAAAAAAATAATAATAATAAACTTGGCCAAAGAAAGATAAAAAAAATATCATGTGAGCAAACCTGTTGAATAAAGGGTTTATTCAAATTTGTTATTTAGGAATTCAATTGGAAGGAAATTGTAGCCAGTGAGAACTGGGATAGAACTGGGAAAGTCAGTTTAGGGTTTACATGGGAGACAACGAAGAGAAAAACTTCAACTAGATAAAATGATACGTTCACGCTGCCTCAGTTTCCTGAGACTCTTAAATCATTTATTTCTTTCACTAAAATTTGGGTGATGTTCTATCCTTGTTTATTCCCCTATTTGGCCTGTTCTCTTACTCGGGTAAAATTACACATTTGTTAGACCTTTGGTTTGATATTGTCACACAGATTCTGAGTCTAGGTTTCCTTATTATATATTTTTTTTAATAATCTCTTTTACTTTCCTCTCTCTTTCTGGTTCAAACTGAATGGTTTTTGCTGATCTCTCTTGAAGTAGATGGATTCTTTTCTCTGCCATATTTATTATGTTGCTAGTCTCATTTATCATAAATGCTGCCTATTTTTCAGTTGCAGTTTTTATTTTGTTATTTTTAATAATTTATATTATTCTGTTGAAGTTTCCTATTTTTACATATATTGAAAGCACATTTTCCTTTATAGTTGAGCATGGTTATACTGGCTGATTTAAAATACTTGCTGCTGGAATTCCCATCATGGCACAGCGGAAACGAATCCGACTAGAAACCATGAGGTTGCAGGTTCGATCCCTGGCCTCGCTCAGAGGGTCAAGGATCCTGTGTTGCCATGAGCTGTAAGTGTAGGTTACAGAGGTGGCTGGGATTTGGCTTTGCTGTGGCTGTGGTAAAAGCCAGTGGCTACAGCTCCAATTACACTCCTAGCCTGGGAACCTCCATAGGCCATGGGTGCAGCCCTAAAAAGACAAAAAGAGAAAATAATAATAATAATAAAAATAAAATACTTGGTGCTAGTTCCAATATCTGGATCGCCTCAGGTCACATTCTCCTTGTTCTTCATATTGTATGCTGTACATAGTGATGCTACATAATGAAGATTCTGGATTCTCTTATGTCCTACCAGAATTTGATTTTTTTGTTGTTTGGTAGGCAATCAAGCTATTCACACTCAAATTACAAATTCTTACTTGGATGTCTTCTCAAATCTCAATTCATTTATTTCATTCTCATCTGGGTTGTGATTTGTCTGTCTCCTGCATGCATAATTTATGGCAATCCTAAAATGTGTAAAAACCCATGTAAACCTTAGGATAAAAGATAGAGTTATATTCCCTTCTCTCTTACTTTCTAGCCACTGTGGCTATTCCAAGTTTTGCTTTGGGGTCTTTAGACCTAAAAGATTGGTTTTTCTATTGGGAATTTAGGGCCCTGTATAGTTCTGACTGTGGTTTGCCTTAAGAATTTAAACCAAAAATAAAAAACAGGAAAAATTTCTTGCTTCATTCCTCTTCTAAGTAGACTCCTCTTTGAATATGCCTGCTTTTATTGACTCTCCATGCCTTCATAAAACACTCTATATGTGTGCTTTTTTTTTCTATTTCTTCAGGAAAAATATGGGATTTTTATAATTTTATTTGGTTGCTCATTGATCAATAGTGATTTTGTTAGCTATGTGAAGATGTTAGGATTTAGGTGACTGCCATTATCTCAGCCTCTTGGAATTCCTAAAACAGATACTTGCTTTCCTACCAGTAGCAATAGACTGCAGCCAGACGTGTCTGTCTGTATATCTGCTGCTTGGCTACCAAAATCATGCTGACATGATGTACTCTCTCTGTTGCATAAGTAATCAGAAAGATCCTGATTACTTTGGATAGGAACAAAAATGTAATATAAATAATGTGGCGCTTATTCTCTCACGTAAGTGGTTTGGAAACCTTATTCTAGTGCTGACTGGCTATACTTTTTCAGTTCCATGAACTTTCTAAGCCTTATTCCTTACAGTTGTGAAAATAGGAGCAGTCATATTTTTCTCATAAAAATATATAATGCATGTACAACAGTGTTGAATATACAACATGTACAACTACTCTCTCCTTAGTTATACATATAACAAAACTGGATTTCTCTCAAGTGAGGTTAATGCCCAAGGTCACCTATGAAGCCAAAACCTAATTCCTCATTCCATATCTGATTCATTTCAGAGCTGCAGGCTCTTATTTTTGAGTTCTATTTTTTTTGTTTCAATTCTGAAAAGAGCCAACACTTTGAATTTTAAGTCTTTGATATACTGTTATTCATAAGTTAACCATTCTCTTTTTGGCTTTTTGGGGCCCCACCTACAGCATATAGAAATTGCCAGGCTAGGGGTGAATCAGAGCTGTTGCCACTGGCCTCCACCACAGCCACAGCAACTTGGGATTCAAGCCACATGTGCATCGTACACCACAGTTCAGGGCTGCGCCAGACCCCTGATCCACTGAGCAAGGCCAGAGATTGAACCCACATCCTCATGGACACCAGTCAGATTCGTTTCTGCTGCACTATAAGGGGAACTGCCTATAAGTTAAACATTCTGTGACTCTCAGCAATGACATTAGTAAAGTAAGGCCAACCCTATCTTCGTGTTATGGGAATAGTAAGTAAAGTTAATACATATAAAGTGACTGGGATATTACAGGTGCATAATAATGTTAGTTTACTGTCTTGATATTTTATAAATCATAAGTATTGGCAAATATTTTTCATTGTCCTGTACATAACTGGATATTTATTTTAATTGTGTTGTAATTAGCATCATGTGATTCTCCAATCAAAATTATATACAGCAATTTTGTAAGGCAGAATTATTTCCTGATTCTGAGTGACTGGGTTCTGCAACAAATAGGTGAGCAGCAATTCAGGATATTTTCTCATATAGATATTATCTTCTCTCTCTGCCAGATAAAGCATGTAACAGTGCTAGTACAGCAAACTCAAATTTGACCTGACCCTACTTAAAACCAGTATATACAAATATGTCCTCCCTCTGGCAGAGTAATATCTATTAAAAGTAGGTGCAAGAATGGCTGAGGCATATCTCTTACAATGTTCCATAAGCAGTAGAAAGGTATAGCTTTCAAAAGATTTAAATGTATGCCCAGGGACAATCTTCTTCTAGGTAAAAGTTGTGTTTTCTTAACTTCTCTAAAAGTTTTCTCATTTGTCCCCACCATTCAAAGAACAATTTACATTAAGGTCAGGCTGATGCTGCAAGACAAGTCACAGAGCTATCTGAGGCTTTCATTTCAAGCTGTCCCTCTGATTTAAATTCCAAGTGCTACAGTCAGAGCCTCAGGTATAATCTATTGTTCTCTCATTTCAGTGTCCCTTTTTGAAAAATATAAAGACCTGACATCTCTTTTCCTTCTTTTAAAAGCATAAAATCTCAAATGTAGATGCTACATTTTTTTCTACAAGTAGAAAACATTTACGTTTAAAATGCCAGCTTAAAAATAAAAGTTTTCTGTATTTTATTGACGAATATTTAATACCAAACATAGCTGGGTCACTCTTAAGCACTGTTATAACATAACTTTGAATATGCCAAAGGAAAAACAAGTCAAGCTGAAGAATGATGGAGCAGTGATAATGTTGGTGCAGATACTCCATGATGCCTTATCTGGTACCCACTGAGAGCACATAGAGAGATACAGAGAAAATAAGATTGCTCCCTTAAGAGCCCAATTTAAGATATGAATGCAAATGGTTATGAGGTATATATAACAACAATTTCATAACATGATACATAAAAGTGTAAAGTTGAAATAGACATTTTCCAAAAATAGCATGCAAAGAAATAGAGAAAGCAAGACTATAAAATTAGATATCTTTGTGTTTAAAAACAGCCCTAACCATATGTTGCTTTTTGCAAATATAAATGAGATTAATTTATCTGAAGATAATTTGACTCAAGAAAGAATAAGGAGAAGAGCTAGAGGAGGAGGAGAAGAGAGGAGGAAGGCGAAGGAAGGGAGGATAAGGAAGAGAGAGCAGAGAAGAAGGAGAAAGAAAAAATATCTAACTTGAATGGTTGTTTTGAAATGTGATCATTTGTATGAAGGTGCATGCCCCTTTTATCTTGCCCCTCAAACTCTATGCTATAATAATTTGCAGCAAATATTAGGCCCTATCAGTGAGCAAGGGAGTGAATAAGGGAATGAATGCATGAAGTGTTAATTTGTGGATTGTGAAAAGAGAAATTAAAGATTTAAACATAAGAATAGGAACAAATTTAAACTTAAAAGTAATTTTTTTGGAGAGATACAATCTTTCTGCAGGCGAATTAAACCATTTTAAGACTTAAAATGAGTGAATACATTCATCTAGCCATTTTACCTTTAGAGATTCTTTTTTCTAAGAAAATAATGAAACATGTACACAAAAATGCAAGGACAGTTATATTTAATACATATATGTTACTTAAAAATAAATAGCAAGATTATTTTAATAGAACAGGTTAAAATATATTCAATACCAAATGAGATGTGTAAAAGAAAAAAATATTTTTCCTTCTTTCTTTTAATGTAAACTTCCTTTCACATTCATTAAAATATCCATCAACATCTTCAGCAAGTATATCTTTTCTTGGCTCCTTCAAAATAGATGGGAGCTCAACATCAATAGTCTATTTAGTCTTTCAGTCCCTCAAAGTTTAATGCATTTGAGCAAGAGTGTTTAGTCAGAGCTGGCTGCAAATCTCCCTTGGAAGCCCAAAGATTTAATTAGAATCAGTCACTGTATTTGAAAGCATCATGACTCTTTTTTTTTTTTGGAGCCTTTTTGAGATCAAAGTGTCACTGGTCCTGCTTTCAAGCTCAGTGCCTAAAGACCTCACTATCAATTAAAAGATTCTGTCTCCAAACCCACTAGAGTCCTATATTGTGCTCTTGAAGCATACATCTCAGGAGATTCCTAAGACTTACAGCCTTAGTGTGCTAAAATATCCACTCTTTCTGGCATAATCCTTTCCCTCTGTCTCTACCAGTAAATTGGAAAAAATCCTCCCAATACCCAGAGTTATCAGAAATCTTAAAAAGAAAACCAACATTTCCGTGCAAGATAGAATGCACTGAAATTGAGATTCAAGCCTTTACCCTTCTAAGATCTCGGTCATCATGTGTGTGTTTCTTATTTTCACTTCCTATTCTCTGTTCATAAACACAATTTATCTAAAGTAAAATCTCACATATTGTGTGGTGTCGGTACTCAGCAATGAGGATGGCTTCTAGAGAGTAAATATGAAAGTTTTAATTTTTACTCCTAAAGCAAAACAAAACAAGAACAAAATGTCAAATTCACAGTAGCAGATTACATAGATTTACATACTTTTAAATTGCTGCATAAAATACGTATCAAAATAAAGCTAGTTAAGAGTTTTGCTGTTGTTCTACTGTAGTCCAATTGGGAGTTCTTCCATGGCTATGTCACATGGGACTTTCAGATATAATAACAAACCCAACAGATTGCTAATGAGGACTCAGCTCAGTAACTACAAGGAGCAGTAACAGGTGTAGAAAATGAAAAAAACAGATTCTGTCCTTGGGAATTGTGAGATGACTGAGCTCATTTGCTTCCATCTTTAAACTAAAATGTCTTACCTTGACAAATTACACTGGGACCAACAGACACTATGTGATCAATGGGATCGAAAAGAGTGACATTCAATCACATCTTGCATTATTATATGCACATTTTAATAAGATGAAGGATGGCCTTGCAGCACAAGCAAGACACAAGAAATCATCTCCTTTTTTTCCCCACAAATCATCAATTTCTTGAAGAGAGAGGGCATACTAAGGCGCTGAAGTACCACCTCTTTGCTCTACTTTGCTTACATAAAAGAGCCATTTCACCTAGTCTGTGATACCAAATAATGACTTTAATCTTACCCACATCAAGTCCCACTGACAGAAGACCGCAAACTAATGGTGAAGAAATTTCCCATTTCCCATGAACATTTTAGGAACCTGAAACAAAGTGAGAATACTACTTGATTTTTTTAAATATCTGCATGATTACTGAATCGTTTTGAGTACAAAAGCCTGTGGAAAAATTTCTCAATTGTAGATAGATCTATATCTACATCTATATCCATATCTATCTATATCTATATCTATATCTATATCTATATCTATATCTATCTCTATCTCTATCTAAGCTATGTCTATATAAAGAGAAAGCGAAGAGAGAATTTTCACCATTTTTTACTTGGAAATAATTAAAAGCATTCACAAATCACATTTTAAATGTTATACTGTTTTCATCAATTAGTCACTACTTGACCTAAAAGCCTTAATCAGAATTTAGATATTTAAATAAGAAGTTCAACTTCAATACACTGCTATAATTTTGTTTCTTTTCTCAGAGCAGATCCACATCGATAGACAAAATGCCCTTGTTTCTTTTACTCATTCCTCAGAGTCAGATAATGTGTCAATTATATTATGTTGTATGTCTTATAATGTTGTAATGATACATAATTCATTTTCACTGTGTAAAAGGTATTGCAATGCAGTGACTGAGATAAATATTTTAAGGTTTTCATCAGCTTACGGTAACAAAAATTTTCATTCCATGTTTTTAGTTACTTTAAAGTCCTAGTATTATATCCATATATTTTACCTATGAAGAATCATGGGAGTTCCCATCATGGCTCAGCAGTTAACGAACATGACTGGTATCCATGTGGATGTAAGTTCAATCCCTAGCCCTGCTCAGTGGGTTAAGGAACTGGAGCTGCCTTGAGCTATGATGTAGATCGCAGATGCAGCTCAGATCCCAAGTTGCTGTGGCCGCGGCTTAGGCCAGCAGCCACAGTGCTGGTTTGACCCCTAGCCTGGGAAATTCCATATGCACAGGGTGCAGCCCTAAAAAAAGACAATTAAAAAAAATCAGTCTCTTTCCCCAATTGTTTGTTGGTAGTTTGAAACCAGGTCCAACAAATAAACAAAGAAATGTATGAAATAAAATTCTGTTAATTAGTGAGAAATCAGTATGAAAAGACTGGAATTTACAAATGGGCAAAATGTCTGATCAAATTTAGACACGATGAAGATTGGCCACAGATGATGAGAAAACTAGTCCAGAACTTAGAGTTCATACAATTCTTGTTTTTGTTCTAAAGTCCATTTCCTATATTCCTATTTTGAAAGGCAAGGTCCTCTCACATGATTTATACTTTAGGACTCCTGCATTTTTACAATTTCATAAAACTCGTTTTTTTCATCCACAGAAAGATTACAGTAGATACTGTCATCACCTGGGGATTTGATACTGTTTATGCTTCTTACACAAATTAATTTAGTTACAGCCATCTTTTGTTTCTGAAAGCAGGAGCTTCTAATTTACTCTGGCATTGAACTTATCCATTAAGAATGTGACAATGAAAATGCTTTTGGAAGGATACTAGTATCACTAAGAATACCCAAAAAGAAAAACAGTTTATATAAACTAAAAATAGTTAAATATAATTAGCATTATATTAAACAAGATTAATGTAAAATCACAACCCAAGATTAAGAAAAACTATTTTGACTAAGAAAACCTTAATCTGAGTTCACCCCTAAGCAGATGAGGCTAAATAGATACAGTTCCTGAATTTGTCATGTTTCTTTCAATGCATATACGAATGAAAACTGAAAGCCTGAGTTAAGGGTCCCCAAACTTTATATTATCAATTCCAAAGCAGCATAAAATATGACAGAATACATATACCATTTAATTAAAAATATAGGCTCTAGAGTTGAGTACTTGGTGTTTATATCCTAATCTCGCTATTTACTAAATATATGAGAACTGGAGAACATTATTCAAGTTCATTTTGGCTAGGTTTCCTCATTTTTAAAAGGGTTTAAAAGGTATCAATCAGGGTCTTAGTTGCACACAACACAATCCACTCTAGCTAGCTAAAAGCAGAAAAATACTTATTAAAGTAGCGTTCAGTAAACTTTTTCTCCTTAACGAAAGAATAAATATTTTAGACCTTGTAGACCAGATGGCCTTTGTTGAAAACACTCAAGTCTCACCTTTTAACAAAAATAGATGTAGACAATCTATAAATAAGTGTGACTGTTGCAATTAATCTTTATTTATAAAAACAGGGCTTCCCAACCTCTGTTCTCAAAAGACACTGTTCATCTCACAGAATCTTGACAATTTCAGAGGTATAGAAGCAGAACCAGAGGTATGGAGCCAATTTTAATGGCAAAAACAAGCAAATCACACATTTCACGTGCAAGATTATACCACAACTGCCCACAGAAACCACAGCCTGTTCCGTTGGACACTGAACACAGACAGGACACTACTACTACAATCCCATCACTATTATGTGATTCACTTATTTACTGTACCTCTTTGCCAGAAAAAAGGATTCAATCCAATTCTTTCTGCTTTATATTACCCTCTTCTGTGAGTACATCTAATGGATACAGGTGGGTCATATGATGTAAAGGAAGCTAGGAAAGCAAATTTTTGGCTTCCATCTCAGGAAATTATGACCCATGATAGGGAAAATTACAAAAATACAGGGAAGGTTTTTAAAATATACAATCACCACAAAAATGGTAAAAATCTATCATATAGATTCTATCATATAGATATATAAGGAAAGAATATGTACAATATAGTGTTGTCATTACTATTAAATTTAATACATATACATATTTGAAAACAATGTCTGGCATTCTTTCTTTTCAAACTAAAGAACTCCTATAGTATTTCTTATAAGGTATGCCTGCTGGTAATAAACTTCTTAAGCTTTCGTTTGTATGGGAAATTTTTTTTATCTCTTTTTCATTTTTGAAGGGTAATTTTTCCAGTTATAGTACTCTTGGTTAGGCATTTTTTTCCCCAGCAGTTTGAATATATCACCCTACTTCTTTCCAGGCTGCAAGGTTTCTGCTAAAAAATCCACTAATAGTTTTATGGGGGTTCCCTTGTATTTGACGATTTATTTTTCCCTTGCTACTTTCAAGATTCCATCTTTGTCCTTGACTTTTGAGAATTCAGTTATAATGCATCAGTGTGAATTTCTTTGAGTTCATCTTATTTGGTGTCAAAACTCTTTAGTAAAAGTGAATATGTAACAAATACAGAACATTGTATTATTATAATGGTAGTAGATAAATCAGTTTATTCTAGTCTAAAGGTTAAAATGTAAAAGTATTAAAGATAACTCTAACTAAAATATTTTAAAATATATAATACAAATAGATAAATATTATGAAAACAATAACATAAAGTCGTTAAGGGTAGGGAGAAATTAGGGTTGTTATCAGCTTAAATAGACTGTTATACGAATCTGACTAGAAACCACGACGTTGCGGGTTCGATCCCTGGCCTTGCTCAGTGGGTTAAGGATCCGGCGTTGCCCTGAGCTGTGGTGTAGGTCGCAGACGCGGCTCAGATCCCGCATTGCTGTGGCTGTGGCGAAGGCCGGCAGCTACAGCTCCTGTTAGACCCCTAGCCTGGGAACCTCCATATGCCGTGGGTATGGCCCAAATAAGGCAAAATAAATAAATAAATAAATAAATAAAACCACTATTGGCCAAGGACTGATACAGGTAATTGGGCAAGACCAAGGGGAGAAAACATCTTTCTGGACCCCGCATTTGTACTCCCCCATCTTTAAGGGACAAAAACCCCTATAGGACAATGGGGGGAGGGGGCGCTTCTCCTCCCCTCCCCCCAGCAGCCCTGGGAGCTATTTGCTTTCCTGTAATAAAGACTTTGCTTGCTTGCCAAAAAAAAAAAAAAAATAGACTGTTATAAATATATTTATGTAATCCCCAAGGTAACTACACACATATTTTAAAAAGAAAAGCTCAATTAAGCAAACTAACTACTATAGAGATTGAAACCTGAATAAAACATTTTTCAACAAAGCAAAGCTCAGCACTAGATGACTTCACTGGTGAGTTCTATCAAATATTTAAAGAATTAATAGCAATCCATCACAAATACTTGCAAAATTTTGAAGAGAAATTTTTAGGAGACCAGGATTTTCCTGGTACCAAAGCAAAATCACCACAAGAAAAGAAAGAGATAAGCCAATAACCTGATATATATTAAAAATCCTCAACAAATTAGTAAGCTGAATCCACAGCAAAATAGAAGAATCATACAAGACTAAGAGGGATTTATGCCTGAAGTGCATGGCTGGTCTAACATGAAAATCAACTAATGTGACAAAACACGTTAATAGAATAAAGCCTTAAAAAAAGCACATAATCATCTCAGCAGATGAAGAAAAAGCATTTTACATAATTCAAAATCCTTTTATGATAAAACTCTCAACAAACTAAGAAGTGAAAGACTCTTCCTTAACAAAATAAAGGTCATATATGAAAAGCCCACAGCAAGCATTATACTCAATGATGAAAAACTGAAACCTTTCCCTGTAAGATCAAAACAAAGAATGCCCAATCTAGGTGATTCTATACAACAGATTATTGGAAGTCTTAGGTAAGAAGAAGAAATAAAAGGCACCTAAATCAGAAAAAAGTAAATGTATCCTTTTTGCAGATGACAGGATCTTATACATAGAGAACGCTAAAGGCTCTGCTAAAAAAGGGAAAACAAAAATTGCTAGAACTAACAGATGATTTCAGTAGAGCTGCAGAATAGAAAACTGTGTTCAAAAAATCAGTTTTGTTTCTGTACACTAATAATGAACAGTCTGAAAAGGATATTTGAAAAAAAATCCATTTTTATAGCACCAAAATAATAAAATGCTTAGAAATAAATTTTAACTAAGGGAGTGAAAAGACTGTATTCTGAAAATTCTGAAACGTTGATGAAAGAAATTAAAGAACATATAAACAAATGGAAAAGCATTCTGTGTTCATAGAGAGCAATATTGTTACATTGTCCATACTACACAAAGTGAATGCAATCCCTAACCAAATACCTATGGCATTTTTTAACAGAAATAGAAAGAAGTCTATAATTTTTATGGAACCATAAAAGATCAGGAAGAACCAAATCAGTCCTGAGAAAGAACAAAACTGGAGGCATCACACTTCCAGATTCCAAAATGTACTACAAAGTTACAGTGATCAAAGTAGTATAGTGCTGCATAAAGATGGAACATATAGACCAATAGCAGAGATTAGAGAGTCTATAATTTTGACTATAATTTTGTACAACATTGTACCTGCAGTCAACAGTTATATACACTTAAAATTCTTCAAGAGAGTAGATATCAGTATAAAATTAAAAAAGGAATTTCTGTTGTGGCTTAGCAGTAAGGAACCTGAATTGTACCACTGAGAACGTAGGTTCGATCCCTGGTCTCAGGCAGTTAAGAATCCGGCATTTCTGTGAGCTGTGGTGTTGGTAGCAGATGCGGCTCAGATCTGGAGGTGACTGACTGTGGTGTAGGCCAGTGGCTATAGCTCCGATTCAGCCCCTACCCTGGGAACTCTATGTGCCACAAGTGGGGTCCTGGAAAGACAAAAAAAATTAAAAAATTGGAAATGCCTGGCACTTGATGTTCACTCATTGTTAGATGGTATCACCTAGAAATTTTTAAAATAAGGTTCAATTATTTTGATTTTAAATGTTAACAAAACATAACTATTTTTGGTATTGTTACAAATCAAAGCCTCATTTTCTGTAAATATGAAATAAAATCAATTATCTCTTCAAGATGAATGCAGACAAACTGAAATATGTTTTGAGAAAAAGACTACTCTCCACATCTTCCCTCCCCACCAACTCATGTACCTTTAACATGTAAAACGTTTTAACACTTAAAACATTTTAAAACTATGGAAAACTATGTAAAAAATCTTTATTTACTGCTAAATGCTCTGCTTTTCCTCCCTTGCCCTACTCCAAGGCTCAGTGGCAGACCATGCACACTCATAACTGTCTTTCATCAAATTAAAAGGAATCAACAAAAAAATAATAGAAGTCTTTTTGGGAGGGCTAGTGCTCTCTGTATGTCAACCAATGTCTTGATATTAATGTTTTCTGAATCTCTTTTTTTCTGCCTTATCTCACACCACATTTTTGATTTGCGGCGTGTCACTAGCTTTGATTAATTGTCTTACCCTACTTTCTTAACTTGATCTTATTCCTGTGCTCAATATCCGCCAATGAATTTCCAACTCACTCAAAATAAAATACAATTCCCTGAAAATGATCGGTAGGCTCTTATACGGTTACCTGGTCAGGTTGCCTCTCAGATCTCATCTCCTACCACTCCAGTTGGGTAACTTCACTGTAGCCACAAGGCTCTATTCACTCTCCCTCCAGCTGCCAAGATACCTCTGTCTCAGAGTGCTTTCAGCTTCTTTGTTTGAAATACTCTCCCCATATGGTTTCCTTATCTCCTCAGAGGTTTACTTAAATGTCACTTTCTTATACTTCTTATTAATTACTTTTCCTTTTTTTTTACTTTAATCTTTAAACTCTAGTCATCACTGTAATTTCTCTTCCCTTTTCCTAAATAAAATGAAAGCTCTACAAAACTAGAGATTTTACTTTCATTTCTTTTACATCCCCTAGAAATGTATCTGGCAATAGTAAAGTCTCAAAAAGAATTTTCTTAGGTACCAAAAATATTCATCACATTCATGGGCCATGATATTAAAATGTGGTAACAATTCATTTTGCATCACTTGGTGGAAATGCAGCAACATCATATTTCTACATTCTTCACCTTATTTTCAAGTCCCCTTATAATTAATAGTATATTGAAATAAGCAAGAGATGATTTCCTTAGCATAAGATCTTTGCACACTACACACGGGTAAAAATTAAGTTCCTTAGAAGGGTCGGTTCAAATTGTTTTACAAAATGTCGCTTAGTTCCATCAACTTGCACATTTGTCATAAAACACTTGAGTGCAATATTTGAAGATATATTAATGGACTTTCCCTGATTACACTTCCTATATTTCTCACAAATGAACTCTCAGACAGGAAGAAAACATTTTCCTTTCAATCATAAAAAAGTACAATATTTCCTAATGGGTTCATTTGTTTCAACCTCCTTTGAAGAGACTATATCGCTTTCAACATCACGAAAAAGATTCTTTAGGGAAGGACAGGCTGGAGGGTGGGGTGTGGGAAGGACACAACTGAATGTGGCTGCAGAGAGAAAAAAGGAAACAAAAAAAGTAGGGAGAGTAAAAGAGTGCTTGCTGATGACAGTTTTCAACAGCTTCATTTCAAAACCTTTTGGGGAAGACTGGTGATCAGATTTCCAAACACTTAGGTGGACCCAACAGGACTTCCTAGAGAATAGAAACATGTTCTTTTTATACTTTTTTTCTCTTTATTTTTGTGAAAACCATTTTCTCCCAACTGAAATTTTCAACGTGAAAGTCTTAGAAATTTCTGCCATAGCACTTCTTTTGATATGCATGACACACCAGGACATACTCAGTAATTTCTGTCACATATTAGTCTCTGTGATTCAAAATTATTTGATTTTCTCTAAGCAGTGGATATAAACTTTTTTTTAATTAAATTTTGTTTGAATGAAATAAAGTGACTTCAAATCTATTTTCACTCTTCCCTAAAACAAGTTCAGACGAATTTCTGTACCACAAAATGAAAGACAGGCAACATCAATTTCTCACTATATATGTTTAGCAGTAATCATAAGAAAGACAATAAGGAACCCAAAGTGGCAATTTAGATATGCAAATGAGAATCATAACTTTCATTTCCTGGTAAATTAAAAGGCCTGCACACACACGCATGCAACATTATACTATCACTGCAACCACTCACAGCCTTAACTTACCTCATTTAGTTTGTCTACTGCTTTGTTTTATATTCTTGTTCTTTTATGCATCACCATCATGCTCTCTGATTTCTCTGAAGCTCTGGTGAAAGTTCTTAAAATTCTATTCCCTAATTCCCTACTCTGGTAACCCTTTCAGAGCCCATGAACCACTTTATCTGGAGATCATTCAAGTCCAACTTTCAAAATTGTTAAATATTTTTGCTGACTAATCCTCTCCCTACCACAATATATTCCTTTACCCTACTTCTACAACTATCATTTTGTAAACACTGTTTACAATGACAATGAGTTTTTATGCAAGCATATTAATTTCAAAATTGGAGGAATCAAAAGGACATGGCACAAAACTAGAAAACCTAGACTTGAAGCTCAGGTTTGCTATTTACTGAGAGGTTAGACTTCACTTTCTGAAATCTCTGAGCTCCATCCTACTCATCAGAAGTTTGGAAGGGATAAACCTCTACTACCTGTGTGGCAAGAATCCAGTCAGAACAAACGAGGAGTATGCAATTGTAGCAGTGCATGTGGATGAATAGAGTGGGAAAGAATGCCCTCTTCTTATGTCAGCATATGAAATGAGAATATTCAAATGATGGGTTATTTTCATGTACATTTACAAGTTTTAAAGTTAAAGTTATATACACACACAATCTATCTGTATTTTTTAAGCAGAGAATAATTGCCAGGTATTTTTCCCAGAAGGCACACATAATCAATGTGTCTACATTTGCCAAGCTCTTAGTCCCACAATTTCAGGACTGATGAACCAAGACCTGCTAGTACACAAACCCAAGCAGTCACTCCAACGGCAGTTTTAGAAGTCTACTGTGCCTTAGTATAAGAGTTTTTAGCCTCATACCCTGGGCCCTGGGGCACCTGGGTTATATAGAATTCTCACAAGCCATACATGCTCTTTTTCTCCTATGTTGATAAGAAATCTGGCAGCCATATATCCAAACTGCAAAAATAGTTTTCAAAAAGAGAGCTATGACGTAGTGCTTTACTGGTTATGGGGAGTAACACATTTACTGCTCTAAAATAGCAAGTGAGAATATACAATGTTTTAAAATATGTAAGCTAGCCTAATAGCAAAACAAACAAACAAAAAAAAACTATGCCTAATAATTTGGGCAAAAAAACCTAAAGAGACTGAGAAGATTAGAGTGTTTTTGTGTTTTAATGTTTTTGCATTTTGTCCTTCCAGACAACTGAGGCACTGACTCTGATCAGGTTACTAACCTGAAATGCATTTTCTCTAGCCCTTGTGGTAGTGTTATTATTTCTGCAGCTTCTGGTCTTTTCCAAAGTCTGTATTGACACTATATGACTTTATCCAAATGTTTGGTAATTGCGAGAACATTGTAGGCATAGAGATAAAACAAAGTTTCCCGTAGGAGGAGGAAGTGGGGGAATAGGGCTGTATGCTAAGAGTTAAGCAGAATCCAATGATGAACAGCTTATGGCAGATGTGCAAGATGACTTTATCAAGGCACAGAATGTTTTCCGGGGCATAAAAATATTTATTAATAGTTCTAACACAAATTTAAAGAAAAAAATATTTACTGGTGAGCTCTATAAACACGATAAAAAAGGAGGCATGGTCCATGTCTGCCTACAGTTAATGTCTAGGAGAGAAGCTACCACAGTTAAGGGTCTTTGACTGTGATATTTTCACTAGCCCATCCATGCTCACTGTGAGACTGCACACGTGATAGGATCATATCTAGTGCAGGCATTGTTCTAAATATTCCACGCACTGCATCATGTACAAGGTAAGTTATTATCACTCTCTTTTTACTAATGAGCATATTAAGATTTAGAGAAGTTCAAGTATGTATCTGGGGCTTCACAGCTAGTAATTGCCCACGCTGAGAATTAGAGAGTCTTTGCACTATACTAATACTATTGTATTTAAATTTTGCCCAGTGCCACTTTACTCTCATCCAATCTTCCTGTTCTCATCCCCTGTTCATAAAATAACTTTGTGGATAAATTTTGGCTTTTTAATGTCTTTATTTTAGACATATATATCACAGGTTCCTTTAATTTTTTTTAATATTTATTTACCTAGAATAAATTAATGGAGTAGCATTCTAGTTTTATGTATCAATCAAATAGACATGGTTACTAGGAGGCTACTGAAGACAGATGGATCTGTTCTCCATATTATGATGAAACTAGGTTTTTAGGCCTGCATATTAACCAAATATCATCTAATAATTTAACTGGGTCAAGTAATTTTCCAAGAGAGGAAAAACAGGTATAAAATTAAAATAAGAAATTAGTTAATTGCTTAGATTTGAGTCAGGAAGAAAGGATGAAGAGGAATATAGAGGCTTAACTAGACACACTGTGAAAGAAAAACTGATCTGGAGACTGAGAGCTAACCAAGATAGATCTTTTGTGTGACCTACTCTGTTTGAATTTTTATTTTGTTTAAGTTATCAATCCTATAACATAAAGGAGAACATTTTGGCTGATTTTCATTGAAATACTAATAATTGACTTTACCACTAAAATATAACAGCAGCTTAGTAAGAGACTGGAAACTGGTAACTAGTAAAGCTCTAAAGGTAACCCTGCAGACTCACAGCAGAACAAAATTAATTGGGAAGCACAATTTTTATTCCCATTACTATGGCCTGGGATAATTAGCCTGAGAGACAAGAAAAAGACCGAGGAAAGGGATGGAACAGTTTTTTTAATGTCTCTCAGCCAAGAAAAACATTCTTGGCTGAGAGACATTGAACATTAAACATTCTATATAAACTCACCTCTTTCTAGAACAGCAAGCTAGTTTAGGCTCTCACCAGTGCATTCATAAAAATTCTCAAGCATCCACTTTTCACTTCTTGTCTTTTACATTTCAGTAGATTAGCAATTAGAAACAAAGGAAAAGTAATCTGAACAGCAAAAAATAAACCCTATGAGTAATAAACACTTGGAAAACAAAGTTTTATCATTTTAGGATTGAACCCTGGACACTTACAAGGAGACAATTAGCTAGAGATGGTTAGAATTGGTTTAATAAGAGGAAAGAAAAGAGAAAGAGAACAGGTACTCTCTGCCACATGGAAATAAGATCAATGGGCACAGCACTCAGAATTAACAGAAAAAAAATATTCTCTTCTTACATGTAATCATGATGGATTCTATTATTCATTTTTGGGATCAGGTTGTTAATGGTGGGTTTGGGGAGTAATGGACTAGGAGGCAGATCTTTTTTATACTACTATGAAGTGTGCGTGTGTAGGGGGTAGGGGCATCTATATAACAAGAACTCATTTGTGTGACCTGCTTGGGATGTCACAACTATACAAATGTTATACAGTCAATAGGGCACCACAAAATCAAACACTGTGTAACAATGAATCATGGAGTCATAGATATGTTGAGTTCCAATTCTGCTGCTAAAATAGCATATGTCTTGACATAAGGAACTATCATATTTTCTCCACGTGGAAAAGGTTACACATCATAACAATGCCAAAGTCTAGAAGGAGTAAATACCTCTTTCAGAAGAGGGTAGGTTATGTAGGAAACTCCTAGAAAAAGCAAAAGTGGTCATAATTCTAAAATTTTACGACTATGAAAACTCAGCTGGAAGGTGTTTTAGAGGGATGAGATACATGGGTGTATGCATGTGTATATGTACATGTCTATACACATGCATGGAGTTCTAAAGTAGTGCATTTGGAATGGATAATGTGAAAGATAAAGTTCAAACCTCTCCTGAGAAGGTTTTATCTGTTTACTTTTTGTTTCAGAACAGGTTCAATAATGTTTTTAAGTTATTCTGAAATTTGAACACTTTCAATTTATGCAATGTTGTATGCCAATTATATCTCCATAGAGCCATCAAAAATAATTCATAATTCATAGTTGGATTAGTCCTCATGAAACTAGCCCAATTAAAAATGTTTAGATAATTTATCAGTGGATGTCCAAGCATTTAGTGAGAAGCAAAATTTACTAAAACTCTTTAGAATATACCAGCCTATAATACTGCTTTATTAAATACCATGGACACTTGTAAATTCCTGGACAGGTGGGTAAAATACTTGGACACAATGCGTGATGATGGGAGAAAGAAGAAATGAACTTGAAACCTAATATATGGAATTAATGAGCCCAATTGGAATTTCTTATAATGCCATAGCTCACATCTTCGTTTTTATAGCACTTACTTAACATAAGTAGATCTTACTATTATCTCACTTAAGGGTTGAGGCTCTTGAGGCTCAAATGATTTAAGTATTTCTTTCCAGTTTTAATTAGAAATAGCTGACATATTATATAAGTTTACAAGTTTAAGATAGACGTTTAAGGCATACAACACAATGATTTGAGATACATATTCTGTGAAATGAGAACCATAATAGATTTAGTTCACATCCATCCGCTCACATAGACACAATAAAGAGAAAAGAAAATTTTTCCCCTTGTGATGAGTACTCTTAGGATCTACTCTCTTAACAACTTTCTTATACATCATGCAGCAGTGGTGACTATAGTCATCACATTGTACATTACACCCCTAGTATTATTTATCTTATAACTGGAAGTTAATGCCTTTTGATCCCCTTCCTCGGCATTGCAGTATTTTTATCAGGCCACATGTGTCAATAAAGAAGCTTGGAATCAAAATAATGTTTCCTTCAGTTAGTGTTCTTTGAACTTAGTCCATAAACAAGAAGCCAAATATTTTAAAGTGTTAACCTTACCATTAAAGGGCTTCTGCAATAGCTTCATTATCAACTTCATGTTCATGAAGAATCTTACATTTCCTCATGCCTGAGAGGAAAAGACAAATACTACTCTCTGAGACCTAACCATACCTTGACTATGGAAGATCTGGGCTATAGTTTTACACCATGAATAGAAGAAAAGGTGAGAAAGCATAAATAGTTCCCTCTGTTGAAAAGTAGACCCATGAACTTTTTCATTCCTTTTACTAATTGTTATATCCAAACACAATTTTCTTATACTTTTGTGTCTATACATGATTCCTTTTTTCTGTACCATCTTCCATTGTCTCTATTCATCTTCTAGTAGTCACTAGAATGGCATCATCTGGCGTCTTTCCTGTTTTTACCAGACGATTATTAAGAAAAACGGTCCTATTTTGTTACAATTACATTTCACCATATTTTTATTACACTGCTTTGTATGTTGTAATCTAGTCGTTGGTGTGTTTATGTCTGCTTTTCTACTCTAGTCAGATCAACTTGAGAAATAATTCTGTAATACCTAATATAATTTCTAAGTTATAATTTCATCAATATGGCAAAACAATCATGATATATTATGTAAAATGTACATAATTCTGGGAACAGTCTAAAAATGTAGCATGATGTTTCTAATTATAACTACTGCATGGTAGCATTTAGGGTGGTATTTTTATTTTTGCTTACCTGTTTTTCTAATTTTTAATACTAGCTATTATTACTTGTATATTGAAAGTGAGAGATAGTTGTGAGGCTTACATTAGTTTAATAACCGGTCAAATTCTGTATGAAAAATCATATCCTGCTTTACCTCATTAACTCAAAATGTAAGGAATAAACAGAAGCTTTGACACAATGTATGGGAAGCAGAGAACAGAAACTGTTATTTAGGTAGGAAAAAATTAGATCTTACAAAAAGATTAAAGAATAACAGAGATTATTCAAGTAGACACAAATTATTATTTACCAATTATTTAAAAGATGAACACGTGCAATTTATGATGCCCAGCTGTTCTCCATCTCTATGGAAGACTGAATCATGAAAGAAAGAAGGAAAGAAAGAAAGAAAGAGAAAGAAAGAAAGAGAAAGAAATGAAAGAAAGAAAGAAAGGAAGAAAGAAAGAGAAAGAAAAACTCAGACAGAAGGATTTAAATAATATATAAGGAAGACTTTCTGAAGGTAAAAACTGTAAGTACTGTACCAGATTAATGGAATGAAGAAATATTTATTAAGGCCTTTTAAAACTAGCCTGGAATAATTTTCAAATTGGCATGTGTGCAGACAGGGGGATGCTTAGGTTGACTTTTAAAGGTCCTTTGCAATGCTTTGCTTTTATAGCATGATGGATTTTGTTGGAATAACACCTATTTCTCATATGACACTAAGTGACTCATTCAAGACTTTCCAGAAGCCAAAAAGCCCTATCCCCAGTCTTCTACTGACATGTAGTTTTTATTTTCTAAATCTCCAAGGTGGAAAATAGATTTCTTAAATGTAGGCACTGGGATTTTAGCAATCCCTTAAAGCTCTTATGTTTTGAATTCCCAACTCAGATCAAATTCATTTTATGCTCTCCTAAATGCATATCATCTCTGAGAAGCAATTTCTCCTCTTTAAAATCGAAACTTTCCTCTTCTTGTCTTCTACTTTGATTTTCCTGACCAGCAAGCCTGTTTTAGCAATGATCTATGTTAGCCCCTTGTTTCTCATTAACTTTGACCATGACAGTGAATGTGTTGCCATTTATGGCAAAGAAAATTGAGAAGATGAATAATCAGGTGGTCTGAAAGATTTCCTATCTCAAATTTCATTCATACTCTCCTTACTGTTGGTTATTCTTCCTTGTGATTAAGTATTATCCAAGACAGAATTATTCACACTATTCTCAGTTTAATTAATATTGCCTTGATTGACTAATGTACAGTTTCATTTTTTTCTCACTATATAATTTCCCATTTAAGAGAACACATTTCAAAAGCCTTAAGAGGTCTTATGCTTCCATTGATCAATAATACTATTCTTCTGTTAACTACCTTCATTTTTCTCTGAATTCCTTGAATATTAAATACATGGGAAAAAAAGAATTTTTAAAATTAAGTAAAGGAAAACGCTGAAATATTCATTGAGATAAAAAATGTTTTGAATCTCTTCTCTTACTCTACACAAATTTAGGATAGGTATGTTATTATCTTCATCCCCTTGATGTTTTCTATCATAAAAAAAACATACTTAGCCATTTTCTTCAAGATAAGATACAAAAATACAGAGGGATTATTTTCTTGAAAGTCAATTCAAAATAACAATTTTAAGGAAAATTATTCATTCACTTATTCACAATCTTTATTCTTTTAGAACTAATTTATCAGCTTATACTATCACGCTTTTTTATATCTAATTGTTTTCCAAATTCACAAGACTTATGCAGGAAATCATTTGACCAGACTAGTAGACATCAGAGAACTGACATTTCTCAAAGCTTGTTCCTGGACTAACATCACTGGCATCACCTGGGAATGATGTGTTAGATGTGTACATTCTCCAGCCTCATACTATATCTAAGGAATTAGAAACTCTTGGGTTGGAGACTGGCAATCTGTTTTAACAAACTCTCCCTTGTGATTGTGATGCCAGCTGAAGTGTGAGAACCACTATGTAAGAGGAAATGAAATTACACTGACAAGACAGTATACAATGCTTAAAAGGAGCTAATAATTTGCCTTGCAGAATGAGACAGAACCTGAAAAATCATGACCTTATCTAGTTCATGAGGCCAGTGATGACTCAAAAAACCTATAAGGAGAGTGACATCCTTTCATTCATTCACAACTCCTCCTTCCAGGAGCTTTCCCTGAACTACCTTGTCTAAAGCAGCTCATTGGCCACTGTCTGTCACACCTCAAGGTAATTTGTGTCACAGCACTTATCACTACTTTATACTTTCTTGTTTATTTTTGTTTGTTTGTGTCTTTTTTCCTTCACAAATATAAGATCCTTGGGGGTAAAGCTATTGCCTGTATTGTTTTATATTGAATTTTCAATGCTTAGAATATTGCTTAGTTTATAGTAAATACTCAACAAATGTTTGTTGAATGGACGAATTAATGGATAAATCACTAGAGATGTAGAGGTGAGAAAGAAAGTCCCAGGTCCTGATCTCATGGAGCTTACTTTCTGACTTACATGACTAAATTTGCATTTAGATAGCATTTAGATTGCTGTAGGGTGACTAGGGTGGAAAACTGGAGACAATAAAACTAATTTGGATGCCGTCACTGCCATCAATGTCAGAGGTAACAGTGACCTCTAACAGAGAAGTACCAATGGGGATGGAATGAGATAGATAAATTTAAAACACATTTAGGAGATAGAATCCGGAGTCTTCCGTGATTGATAACATATAAGAAGAAGGAATCAAGGTATGAAGGATTGGATTCTAGCTTAAGCCACTGAAAGGCAGAGACTGCTTTGCTGAGAGATGAAACAGAGGCAAGCAGGACTGTAAATATTATGGGGGACATATTTGTACTGAAAACCGGTTTATTTTGCATTGAACTAGGTGTGTGTATTTTTATTTGATAACAACACACAACACAAAGATAAATAAGAACTTGTTGGTGAAGTCACATACAATAATCAACACAAATTCCTCAATAGACAAATACATAAACAGAACCACTGAAAACACTAAATTCAGATTACTCATGATTTCATCAACTAACAAAAAGACACTGTGTTCCCACAAATGGTGTGCTTGTGTCTCTCTTACACAGGAAACTATGACACACCTAGAGACTGTTTTTAATACTCAATATTTAAAAATAATTGCCTCTGTGTACGTGGACGGTATGTGAAGAGGAATTGGGAGATCTTGCCAAGTACCCTATTGTCTGAGTTTAGATGTAACCAAACTAGACTCCTCAGCTTGAATGTCCTCCCTCAAGAACCCTCAGCAAATGGGATTTTTGTTGCAGTGAGAGCCTTAAGACACAGAAATTCAAGGCAGAGGAGACAGATTGGTACTATTATGATTGGGATTGTATAACTCCTTATATTCCGGTAAGAGCTTATAATTTTGAAAACATTTTCACATTCGTTTGACTTTAAGGCTTCCAGTAACTCTGGAGGTCATTAGGATTTATCTCCATTTGAATGAACAAGGGACATGAGATTCTTGGATATTTTATAGTCTTCCTGAGCTCACAACATTAGAAAATGGAAGAGACAACACTCACCTAATGCTTGTGCCAACACGTTTAGAGTTCAGTCTCAAGGCAAGGCTAAACAGAAAAAAAAAAAATGACCATAAATGTAATGACACGTGTACATGGGAAGAGGTGCTTTCCCAGGGAAATTGGGGGGATATCTGAATACTTGCCTCGAAAGAGTGGTGCAGCAATGTAGCCATGGTTAAAAGGTTTCACAAAAGTACTTCTAAGATGGACACTTAGGTGGTGAAGGAAATTTTTTTTACCAGCCACTGTGGTTGTGGGACACCATTATCCTGCCAGAGTAGCAAGCAGAAGCTGCTAACTTGAATGTTTAAAGCAAAATTAATATCAGTAGAACCTGCCACTGCTGAAAGCTGACAGAGACAGAGCAGCTGCTGGAAATGATCATTAAAAGAATTGTCACCAACAGGGAAAACTGTTGGAAAACCCCATCTATCGCAGAAGGCACCACTGAGAAAAAATGGAGTTGCGGGCAAAGCAAACCTAATTTTCTACCATCTCTGTGTTACTCACCATTCTAGCAAATATGTCATTTGCAAATATGTTATTTTTTTATTTTTTACTTTTTTGTCTAGGAATCAGATCAGCACTACTAAGCCGCAGCAGCAACTGTTAGAGTGCAGGATCATTAACCCGCTCTGCCAAGCCTGGGATTGAACCTGTGTCCCGGGGCTCCCAAGATGCTGCTGAGCCCATTATGCCACAGCAGGAACCCTGAAAATTCCAGTTTTAAGGAGAAAAGACTCATCCTGTTTCTCAGAGGGAAAGCAATGTTCATCAGTCTGTTGGCATGTCTATCACAAAGGAGTGTGTGTAGCAATCACTCCCAATGTGATGGGGGAGTTCAAGGACCTTTATTTGCAGGAGAGGGACCCTGAAAGTTCAGAAGCCAGGGCATCAGGAAACAGGGGCAGAGCCTTATAGCATGTAGGCTCTCAAAATATACATTTTGCAAGCCCTAAGACCTTAGATTCTATATCTTAAGTAATAAATGAAGGGGTAGGTTAGACCAGGTTTATTTTCAAGTATTTTAGAAAGCCCTAAAGATTCTCTATGTGCCCCAGGAATCAATATCCAGGCATGAGTTGAGGCCAGTGCTTACTGGTCCAAGCCTGCCCCTTCCTCTTAGCTCTTCTGTATCCATATTCTGCATATGAGTTTGAAGTTTATTTCCTGTGGCTATAAAATTTGGAAATATCAAACTAAGTCACCTCGAACTCTTCTTCTAACTTGAAAATCTATATTCACTAGCAGACCTGTTATTCTGCTCTGTTTCCAAAATGGTCCAAGTACATCATTCTGTGTTTTATCCCTTCCTCTTTTCACAACTCCCCCACTCTGTCCTTCTCTTTCTTTCTTCTTGGACTCAGACTTTCCCGGTGCCTGTAAAGTCTATCATGATTTCTTGATTTTACATTTGCTTGGCATTGTCTATCGTTCCCAAATCGACCTCAGGTTTGTAGGGAAGACTCCAGCTGGAAAAATAAGCTTCCTTCTCAGACCCATCCTGTTTCTAATCTGCTGCTGTTGTAAGAAATCCCTTTGGGGATTTCTTTACTTCCTATTGCTTTGCTTTTTTGGCTATAAACCTCACAAATATTAATCTCTCCTGGTCCCCTTTTTCCCTTAACGCCTAAACTTTTTTTCTCTTTAGTCTAAAATGCCTGCCAGTACTTTTCACACTTCATCATGTCTCCAGGAATACTGGCCCTAGGTCAAAGCCAGAGGCTGAAACTTGACAAAATATGCTGCAGTGTGGTTTTCTCTCCACACTGTCTACAGCTGTCATCTTCTCTCAAGTCCCCAAACTGCAAATTAGCCAGAGTGTGTATGGGATCATGGGATTTTGTATTTCCTATTCATTAGTCAAAGAAAAAAGAAGGTTGAAATTCTTTTTCTCCTTATCTAGGAAGATAATTAACTTCTAAATCTATATTCTTTACTGTTTTCCTTTGGTGGGATTCCGATTCATAGAAACAGAAATCACAAGAGAGGATTGAAAACTCTCTTTGTTGGAGAAAAATAATACTTTGGCTGTAAGAATTGTAAGCTGTCCTTTAAAGGAAAACTTATCTGCTCTACTAATATTTTTCGATATTTAGATTTCCCTTTGGGTGATTGGGCTAACTATGGTGGGTCCAGGTAAAACAGAAGTATTAGCTCTATTTATTTTGAAGAAAAGCAGTCTAAATTTCCTCAAGCCTATTTTAAGTTAAAAAGAAATTAAAAACACAATTTTCTGTGTTCTAGGAACTGTGTTCTCTTAGCACATAATTTGGAATCAACGCGGAGTCCATTGCTATTTATTGGGTTGCTTTCTTTTAAAATAAAATTTATGTGGAATAATCTTTAGACACTGCTGGGATTAAAATGTATATTTGGCATCCCACTTCCTTTTCAAGTACGAACAGAAATGTTTACCTTACTATCTGGAACATTCAGTCTTAGGTGATTATTCTGAATGTTCCATTTTTCTAGAACTTTGTCATAATCAGTCATTCTTAAAACAAGTTTACCCTAATTTTTTACAATAGGGCTTGTGTTTTACATATTCTCATCTCAGAAATACCAAAAGATTAAAAATATTTTTTTAGTTACTATAATATGCTAGGACATATACTAGCATAGACTTCATTGCATACTTATTATAAATGATCAAGGACACGAATGAATGATTACCAAAAGAGTGCTCTAAGTTAAATTTTCTGTTTTTCACCACTTCTTTTTCTAGTATTTGAAAAAATAAAATAAAATTGTATTTATCAGTTTTTATCCATGCGTATGGAAAAGTAATAATTTCTATATTTTGAAAGATGACCTAGACTATATCTAAAACTGAATAAATAACTAGATATTCAAATTCTAAAAGACTGTGTATAAAAGCTAGTCATTTCAAATTTTTTTTCTTATAATGAGAATAATTTTTCTTTATTTATTTCATTTTACTTTATTTTATTATTTGTCTTTTTAGGGCCATACCTGTGGCATATGG
Organism: Catagonus wagneri; assembly: GCA_004024745.2. Classification (NCBI taxonomy): domain Eukaryota; kingdom Metazoa; phylum Chordata; class Mammalia; order Artiodactyla; family Tayassuidae; genus Catagonus; species Catagonus wagneri. The sequence continues at coordinate 4,525,735 of PVHT020000035.1, read as the reverse complement.
AGCTTCCCAGGCTAGGGGTCCAATCAGAGCTGTAGCCACCAGCCTACGTCACAGCCACAGCAATGTGGAATCCAAGCTACATCTGCAACCTACACCACAGCCCATGGCAACACCAAATCCTTAACCCACGGAGCGAGGCCAGGGATCGAACCTATATCCTCATGGATGGTAGCCAGATTCGTTTCCACTAAGCCACAACGGGAACTCCTAAAAGCTTAGTCTCAGAGACATATATAAAATGTGAAAAATTAAACTCTTCTAACATATTATTTTCACTTTCATCTTGCCATCATTTAGAATAAAACAATTCATGTAACACTTTTATAAAGTGAAAATCAGTCCAAATTTCATACTGCTCCCTTTTCAACTGATACATAGAGAAAATATGTACAGCCTCCAGTGAAAGACAAGTAGTCAAAGGAAATTTCATGAATATTGTGTGCACAGAAATGGACAGTTGACAGATAAATAGAAATGTAGACATATAAAATGCTAAAGGACAAAAGAAAATGCACGCAGTGTGTTTTACATACTGAAAATACACTCTGCAGCTGATAACTATGGGCTTAAGACTCTAAAACTAGAGTTTGAGTCCTTGGCTCAGCCTTACACACTGAGAGATGATAAATCTATAAATATCTCTTTAAACTTTCTTATCAGCAATAATGGAGATAATAATATCTACTTCAGAATGTTGTTATAAAGATTGTGTGTAAAAAAAAAAGGGGGCTAAATGTGAATGTATATATGAGAGGAATGTTCATTACCAAATCAGGTCAGGCTACTCCCCATCCAAAAATCAAATGCTGGTAGAAAGGAAAACTGTGTTTCATCAGAACGCTGGCAATCTGGGAAGAAGGTGGACTCAGTGTCCCTTCAAAACCATCCCTGAAGATTCTGCTCTGTCATGAAAGTTTTAAAAAGGAAAAGAGAACATCATCTCACTTCATCATTGAGATAGTGGGTCAGAGTCCTTGCCATCCCTCACTACGTGCAGGCTTGTCCACTCCTTGTTATTTTTCTTTAGATGCTGTCTTGTTCACACAGCTTCTTCACAAGGTTACTGAAGGGAAAGTTAGGGAAGAAATCTGGTCATCTGTTAATTACTCATTCCTCATTTCTAATTCTTTGATCTGCACAGAGAAACAACAGTTTAGGCAAGGCATTGTGGGATCAAAAAGTGTGAAAGGTATGCTGGGGCTGGAGATGAGTAGAGCGTGGGGATACCTGGTTCAAAGTTAGTGACAAGACAAAGGAGGCTCTTGCACAGAGTTCTTTCCTACAAAGAGTGCTTTTCTGCCACTTACATGTTTAAACTATAAACTGCAATCAAATTATTTTGATACATTTATCCTCATCATATAATCAGATTACTACCAGAATTCTATGATCTTAAAATTATCCAGTGGCAGTAAGGCTATGACAAGTTTACGACAAATGGACAAGGAGCCTTATGTTACTACCTTTCATCTTTCATAACTCTCCTCAGGTTAAGTAATATCATCTCCATTCTACTTTCTAAGAGTAGGTGACATATCTCTCTGGCCGACTGTAGGAATTAGGAATCTCATAATCAAGCTCATGCTTGGGAAAAAAATGAAAGCATTTCATAAATGTATAATGAATCCATGAATGATGGATCTCTATGTCCATCCTCTACTTTGAGGAAATTTGATTAGACAGCCAATTGGTTTTTACAGTTAGACTCTTTTTAGGGCGAGAGATGAGTGATTTGTATTATAAAACTGTCCAAAGTGCTCTAAATATAAAGCAGAGTAGTTCAGAAATTGAAAGAAAGGCTGAAACTATCTATTTAGCCCACTGTGTCTAAGCTTGTCCAGGACACTGCTGAGATCACACCTGGTTACAAGTCCTCAGAAATAATAATAAAAACAGCATCTGGTTCCATAAGTCTGCAAACAGAAGAGATATCTGGAGGCAGACACATATACATATATAATTTTTATAGTATATTATTTGGAAAGACTAGATTTTGCTGTATATCTAACCCAAGATTCTACTTTCCTGGGCTTCCTTTTATGAAAAGTATTGGATACTTATCAAGCTTTTTATTATTAGATAAATGTTGAAGTTCATTTGATCTGTGCCAAATGACAATCATATTTCATATGTTATTTATTTCATATATTATTTAAATATTATTTCTAATATTTCATATACCTAGAATACTGGAACAAAGGCAAGGTTTTCAAACATAAAATAAAATGTATAATGGATTGGATACTGAGCTGTCAGAGAGTATGCTTAGGGTTGACATCAGAAATGTCTTCTAGGAAGGCAGTGAAGCCTCATCTGTGCAGTATAATCTTGTGACATAAATTAAGATTTGTTCATATATGCTTTATATATATATATTTTCTTCTTGTCACAATTCTCAGGTTAAATGCACACCAGATAGTGCGGCACAGAATAAAATATAAGTATATTCTCAAAGCATTTTTCTCTTACACAATAAAGGCTTGTAATGCAAACATTATTGAAGTAGTAATTATTGAGCAGGAAATAACAAGCATGCACATGCACAGCAGTGTAAATACACAGATACACATATAGCTAGGTAAAAAGAATAGTTAATTGATGCAGCAATAAACAGTACATTATGGCAGATTAATAAGGAAAATTAAGGTTAAAAAGATACATGGAAAGGAAAATATATTGCTGTATCCACTGAGGATTTCAAGTCAGAAGAAAAAAAAAGCCATAGAATTTTGAGAGGAAAAAACTTCAGAATGTGTCAAAATAAACAGTAAAAGATGACTTTGATATCTAAAGCTAATTCAGCAATTACATGCTAAGCTTTATTAAAGAAAAAATCAAACATCTCTGATTTAAAAAAATAATGTTTTCCTCTACAGGGTTAGGTAACGTTATTCAAGTAAATAGCTCATTGAACGTTTATTTTGTCTGAGTGTAGTTTTAAAGGATAGAGCAGCAGATAAAGCTAAAGTTTTAAAATAGGAAATAGAGCTCCAAGCAAATGAACCATGAAATAAATTTAAAAAATATTTAGATTGGCACATGCACACTGAGGTATATGGAATGATTGGCTTACAGGGACCTACTGTCTAGCACAAGGAACTCTACCCAGTATCCTGGGGTAATCTATGTGGGAAAAGAAAATGAAAGAGAATGGATATGTGTATATGTATAACTGAAACACTTGGTTGAACAACAGAAATAATCACATTATAATTAGAATATACTTCAATAAAACTTCAAAAAATTAAAAAAAAATAGGTAAACATAAAATCTTTGAAATGTAGTAGGACACTGTGATGGAGTAAGTGGGCTGAGAATTGGAAACATTACAAGGGGAACCAAGAAGGTCCCTGAGGAAGTGCCATTTGACCTGACCGAAATGACCAAAGAGGAAGTAGAATTAAAAATGTCCAAGAGAAGGGCCAAGGTAACAGCAAGGCCAAAGACTCTTGAGCAAAATAAGTCAACCTGTTTGAAGAAGGCCAAAATGACCAATGCTGGTGAGGTACAGAGAACAAATAAGCGGTCCCTGGTGACATTAAAGAACTGGGGAGAGACTAGTCCTCAAAGAACTTGAGAAGACCCTGGTAGAGAATTTAGTTTTTCTTTTTAATCCAGCATAAAAACAGAGAGTTTTCAACCAATGATGTGATCTAACAGATATTTTAAATAAGATCGTTTTAGTTACTGGAATGTAGAATGGAGTGTTAGGAAGAAGGAGGCTCGTTAGAAGGCCCCTCAATAAAGACACTAACTAGTAATCTGGATCAGAGATACCAATAACATGGACAAAAGCATTGTGATACAGATGGAGGGAAGTGAGTAAATGAAAAGCATATTTGACAGGCCAGCCACTGAGGGGAAGGGGGTGAAAAAAAATGAGAAACCAAAGACTATTTCCTGGTTTGGGTTGAGCACCTGAGTAGGTGTTTGTGGGCTTTGCTGATATGAGGAATAGGGAGAAGGAAAGAGGGGCTGTGAGGAGTTCCATTTGAGATGTTAGCAGAAACACTATTTCAAAATAGATCTTAAGAGAAGGCATAAGAAAAATAAAGGAGATATGTAGGGACTCATTCATCCTATCTTATTTTTTTAATGTGATAATTCTCCATGTAACATTCATTTTTAAAAGATTTCTGTTTAGATACAGGTATTCAGCAAGAAGCTACATGAATGGGGGAAATTCTTTATCTCGAATTAGGCTTTCTTGAAAAAAAATTAGCTATTTCTAAGCTATCTTCTACTACTATATCTTCTACTTCTATGACAACCAGGCAATTTAAAATGATATATTAGCAGAGTCAAGTGCAATACTTTGCTCTTTTGAGAATGTCAACAGGCATATCTTTAGAGCTTACTAGCATATACGGTAGGCAAAATTTTCTCATCAATGGCAATCTAAGTATATTTTAGATTTAAGAATCATAGAAAGATTTCCTAAAATACAAACTCATCTTGGAATGAGATTTTCTTACTTAATATATTGAGCAAAGTTTTAAGAAGAGCAGCTCATAAATATTTTAAAACGGCTTCTCCCTATTTGCAGTGAGTGCTTTTCATAATATTTTCACATTAGAAGATTCAATTTCAATAATGCACTTGATGTTAAATGGTTGCATGAAAATGATGCATTTTAACATAACCTCATTTTACATGCTTGATTTTGTCAAGTGTATTTTTCCGTTATGAAAGTCTTTTTCTTTTTGATTATATCCTCTTGGGAAAATGTTAAAGGAATGCTTTTTTATCAATTGGATAATTTTGTATTTCTGAATCTGAAATCACAGGATTGTTTTCAGCTCCTCGTACCTTTTGGAAATGCATGCGGCTAAATCTCACTCAGTCCACAGTGACACATAATTTCACCTGCAAACAAATGCTCCTAAAAGAAATTGAGTGAAAGTGATAGTTTGATGATTCCACTGATTTTGGTACACTTCATTAAGTGAAATAGAAATCCTATGTTCCAGTGGTTGCACAAACACCCTTATGAAGGAAATACAACGTAGCTATTTTTGTATAGGAGAATGCACCTGGCTTCATGTTCTTCACAAAATGGTGCCATATGTGAAGAATCATGACTCACACTGCATAACTCGACTTCCCAATGAATTATTCCAGGAAATAAATTATTGGTCTCCTGAGCAGGAAGTTGTATTGGAAAGTCATATATAAAGATATTTGATGAATTTAAACCTTAAAGTTATTTTCAATGCTATTTTACTTTGAATTTATTTTGGGAAGGTTAATAATGATGTGAATGAACTAGAACTATCTACATTTGAAAGAGTGTGTCCTTACTTTATGAGTGGTAAATAGATTTTCAAGATCCAGAAAATAGTAATTTTATTATAACCTCTACAAAAGTTACTAATTTGTTTCCTCTCATGGAGACTATATATTTAGTTGTCAACATTTTTTTTCCTCATGCATAGACAATCAACATACATTGTGCATATGTGTGTGTATTACTATGTAGATGTTGATATGTATTTAATAATAAAACAATGTCAAATACACGGCAAGTTAGAAAGTAAGAAAAGTTTCAAGAAGCAATCAATGTTGCTGAGTCACTTTGCTGTACAAGAAAAACTAACACAACAGTGTAAATTAACATGTTTTAAAAAAGCAGTTACTATTTTAACTTAATACCTTCCCAGTTTAACTCATCTCTTACCAAATTCACAGTTTTCAGACCACAACAACTACACAATGAGTCATCAGAATTTCTGTATACATTCATTAAATTTCAGGTGATTTTTAATAAACAGACAAAAAATTAACTTGCTGTGTTGGTTTTAGACATATTTTCTCATTATTAAGTTAAATCACATTAAACACAGGTGATTTTAAAAAAATAAGCAAAGTAAGACAACATGGAAAGTTTAGGTAAAATAAGCATACAGAAATAATCAATGTTAATATTGTATTGCATTGCTCTTTAATCAAAATTAGATCAAACTATAAATTTTGTTTTGTAACATACTTGTAACAACTGTTGTAAACAGTTGTCCATGTTACTGAACATTAATCTACAATAAATTGGTTGCATTCTATCTCACTTTATGGAAGAATAGACCTTTAAAAAATACTCTTAGTGTTAGATATGTAGATTGTTTCTGTTTTTCAGACTTTAGGCTTTGCTACAATGACTAACCTTATATCTACATTCTTGCCAATATTCATGATTTTTTTCTCATGATTAATCTTAAAATGTGGCCATGGGTTGTTAAATACTTAAGACTTTTGAAACATATTAGCAAATTGCCCTTTGGAAAGTTTGTACCAATTTACAGTCCTGACAGCACTATATGAAAGTGCCAATTTTTACGGTATTGCATTTAATAAATTAAAAACACTCAAACTAGCAAATAGACTAAAATTCACACGTATCAAGTTCTTGTCTGTCAAACTAGCCAGTATTTGTAGTTTCATAGAAATACAGCTCATCATTTTCTCTTGTGTTTAAGAAATTAGAGTGTGACTCCTGAATAATGAACATATATACAAATAATATATTTTACATATTTCTTTGAATTTAGTACCCTATTGGGTATATTTCTGTGGTAAATTCCATATGCTTAGCTTTGTATTACCTCAGGAGGCATTAGATATTATCCTTAGCTTGAAGAAATCAATTTCTATTCTCTGGGGAATAATACTTTATAATACCATACCTTTGTGGTCATTCATGTTTTGTTAGACATTCTCATTCTGTTTCTTGAAGATCCACAGAAGGAAAGCATGCCAGGTTTGGCAATGTACTGGCTTTAAGCCTAGAGTATAATGTAACATCAATATAAAATCAACTACTTCTGACTTAACAATTTTAAGATAATGTCAGTCTTTATGTCCATTTGTTGAGAAAGCTTAGACTTTAGCAATTAGAGAACCATAGTTTTCCTCCCTCCATAGAAGAGGTGTCCAGAATAATTTACATTCAATGAAATAGAGTTAAAAATAATTCTCTGGGTTATCTGCTCCAGTTTCTGGACCAATGAAAGCATATTTCCAACAGATAGTCATCTATTTATTTTATTTTATTTTTGTTTGGTTTTGTTTTTAAAGTGAAGCAGCCCATTTCACTCTTAGGTAGAATAGTCAGAAATTTCTTCCTCACACTGTACCTGAATTTGTTTCCTTTCTACAGTTCACCCATTCGGTCATCTTATTTACTCTTCCACATAACAGAATTTAAAATATTTGAAAATGTCTTTAGTATATCCTCTTAGGTCTTCCTTTTCAGACACAGTATCATTTCTTTGTATTCTTTCTCACATGACATATTTCCTCAGTTCTTTTTTTTTACTAGATCACCTTCCTTCGGAAAGATTGTATTAGCTCAATGAGGCCTCATTAATAAAGATATAGCAATGAGCTAATAAGATATCCAGATATCTTATTGAGTGGAAAATGTCTGGAGTATTGCTGAACTTGGCAATTCAAACTAGAATGGCAATTCAAACTAGAATGACAATTCAAACTAGAATGGCAATTAATCAGTTTGAATTACTTGGCAATTAATTATCTTCATTGCCAAGTAATCACTATGAACATTTTTAACAAAGATGGGTCATTATAAAATACATACAGAAACAGTAAACACAATATTTAGAATATATGTCAATACAATTGAGAAATATGTGTCTTACGTAAAAAAAAATGTTTACAAAGGAAGATAGGTGATTCAGGTCAGTAGGTTGAATTTTAGCAATTAATTGCTCTAGTAAGTTGTGACACTTTATTAGCATTAAGGTGGGGAAGTAAGTATTTAAGACATTAGTAAATTAAAAAAAACAAATGTACTGTTCTTATAAAAGAAAAGTAGTTTTGGAGCTCCCCCCATAGCATAGTGCATTAGGAATCTGATTGCAGTGGCCTGGATAGCTGCAGGGGTGTGGGTTTGACCCCTAGCCTGACACAGTGGGTTAAAAGGCTGTACCAATGCCACAGCTGTGGTGCAGATTGCAACTGCAGCTGAGACCCAATCCCTGGCCTGGGAACTTCCATATGCCATGGATGTAGCCATAATTTTTTGTGTGTTCTTTTGTATAATTTTTTATTAGATTTCATATATTAGTGATCTTATATGATATTTGTCTTTGTCTGACTTACTTCACTTAATATGATAATTTGTAAGTCCATATTTCTGCAAATGGCATTATTTCATCTCTTTCATGGCTGAGTAATATTCCATACCATATCACAAAGCAGAAACAGTCTCAGATTTCAAAACCAAATTTACGGTTACCAAAGGGGAAACATTGGGGGAAGGGATAAATTAAGAGTTTGAGATTAACATATTCACACTACTATATGAAGTAGATAAGTAACAAGGACCTACTGTATAGGACAGGGAAATATACTCAATATTGTGTAATAACCTCTATGGGAAGAAAATCTGAAAAGGAACAGATTTAAGTATAGGTATAACTGATTCATTTTGTTCTCCATATGAAACTAAACAATGCTGTAAGTCAACTATACTCTAATAAAACTGAAAAAATAAGAAGTGCTGTTTTATCAGGGCAGTTTCTTTTCCCTTATACCCTTGTAAACTTGATGCCAGACAGTACTCACTAAAACCCTTCCCCTACCATGGAATTTCTCTTACCAAAGGCTATAATGGTCAATAGGTCACCATTTAAAACTGGATAAAATTGGAAATACTTCATTTTTGTCAAATTAACGTTATGAGTGTAATTAATGTTACAAATTTTCTGCCCTTAAAATAGGGGGTTTATCTTGGATAGTCCTAGTGAGTTCAATGTGATCATATATTGAAGAGCCCTTAAATATAAAAGATCAAGACAGAAGAGGAGATTCAGTCAGTGAGAGATGTGACTGCTTAAGTAAAACACAGAGCAATACATATAGCTGGCTTTGAAGGTGGAGACGTCAACATGAGCCACAGAATGTGAGTGGCCTCTACAAACTGGAAAATGCCAAGAAATGAATTATTCTCTAGAGCTTCAACAAAGAATACAAAACTACATTACCTTGCTTTTATTCCAGTGACACATTTGCCAGTCTTTCAAATTTGAGAACTGAAAGTAAATCTATGTTGTATTTAACCACCAAGTTTCCAGTGATTTTTAAGGTAGCTGTATAAAACTAATTTACAGAAGAATGTAGATTAATTTTTTTTTAGTCACTAGATGAACTGGAAAGTTTTTGTACTACTAAAAACTACTCATCTTATTATATAAATTTTATTAAAGTGTCTTGTACATATTTATGTATATGTGTGAGTGTATTTATATCTATATCTGCTACTAAAACAAATTTGTGTCCACAGGCAATAAAGCCAACCTACTAATGGTTGAAGTAAAAGTCCAGTGTTCATTGTAGATGCCAAAAAAAGAGCGAACAAGATCTTCCATTAAGAAAATATGAGCAGAAAGAGTAAGGAAAGTACTCCACTGTAGTTAAGGAGAAGTGGAAGAAGAGGCACTTCAAAAACGAAATATGAGAAGTTATGATTAGCAAGATATCTCTCTCAAGGTCAAGGGAAACAAGTGTTTAAAGTGTGAGGCAGTAGTTAACTTAAATAAAAACCATATGGCTGAGAAGTTATCTAGAATACCCCATTTACTGATATGATAAAATAGAAAAACAAAACAACCATATATTTTGTATTTTGTCTCAACCCATTCCAAGTTTAGAAATGGTTCTGGTATTCGATGACCTTTTTTTTTTTTTATTTTTTTGGTAGGGATAGATTGGAAGCTGGGGGACAGAGACACAGACATAGTAGAAAGGAGGAGAGAAGCCTTGTCATCATGCTTGTTTTATCTCATGACCTTACAAGGCTAGCAGTCTCAAATTTTAGCTCATCTAATCATGATGAATCTATAACAGAACTATTTTATTATATAAAATGATATCATAGCCAGTAATTCAGATGATTGTATGTAAAGATGAGGTTCCTGCACACTTCCAATCTTGTAATTTTATATAAATCTTACAGTGACTAAAGAGTAGCCTTGGCCATGTGCTTTGCTTCCTTGTCACTTTTGACTTAGACCAGCTATTTGAGCTCTGGAATATTCTTCTTTATTTGTGGGCTTAGAGGTCAGTAGTTTCTAACACACAACTTTGGTCTTCCTGAGGTAAAGCTTTCAGATTCATCAATGAAATTAACATCTCTCCCCAAAGATTTCTAAATCAAGAGAAAACATGTGAGAACAAAATAAACAAAACAAAACAAAAATCTGCCCTGTAACTGAAAATAAAGGGAAAAAAATCTTCTTTTACTTTCTTGGTTTATTTAATTTTTTTTTTTTAATTTTATGGCTGCACCTTTGGCATATGGAAGTTCCTGGGTTAAATTGGAACTGCATCTGTGACGTATGCATCAGCTGTGGTAACACCAGATCTGAGCCACATCTGCAACCTACACCACAACTTGCAGCAACACCAAATCCTTAACCCCCTGAGCGAGGCCAGGGATTGAACCTGCATCCTCACAGAGTCAATGCCAGGTCTTTAACCTGAGCCACGATAGGATCTCCTCTCTACTCTTTTCTTAATATTCAAATCTTTTCATATAGCTTTTGAGACAGGACACATGAGAAAATCTGAAGCACTTAATATATTTTTAGCATGAATGCTTAAAATAGATAAGTGTGTTAAAAGGCAAGTAGGGAATATTTTCTTTAGAATTCAAATGCCAGGGCCCAGTTCAGATTCAGTGGTAACCTCAGGAATGCTCTGATTGACATTAATTACTGGTCCAGGGCCATGGGTGAGTGGTACCAGCTGGTTTCAGGCTTTGACTGAGCTTCAGAGTCTGATCTGTTATCCAATGATAACAGATAAACCCTTTCAAAGAACAAATTGACCCTTGACCTGATGCTATCTCAAGGCCTGACTCATTCCTTACAGATTCATGTTGCTGGAGTCATTATGAGTGACATATCACAGTCCAGGTCAAGAGGCTTTTGTCAAATAATTCTCTTGGAAATTACTTAGGAGTTCTAATATTCCCCATTCACATAAAAGCAGTTCATTTAGATTACATCAGATCTTTCAGCTCCCTTTCCTAGACTGATGGTTGTCATTAGGTTTAACTTTAATGGGTATTTTAAATAATAACGATATCTAGTGTTTTTTTAAAGGGTCTTTCAGAAAGTTGCTCTCTTCTCTTCTGACGCACGCTACCACATTATGGATTATTACCTGGATTTCTCTTCTCTAAGCTGCCATGGCTCAGACACAGCCTTAGCATTGTGATTCATACACAGAAGATACTCAAGTGCTTTTAACTTCCATGACTTATGATTAATTAATTACTTAAATACATTGGATATTGCAATATTAAGTGAGTCAGTCTTTTTCAGCTGATTTCAGAGTGCTACAGATCCAGTGTAACCATTTCAAATCACAGACTTTCTTCATAGAAGAAATATTGAATATTATATCATTTCCTGACAAAGTATAAATTTTTAACATCCCACTTCCAAATGATTGATCAGTTTCAGGGAAAACACAAGCAGCAGAAAGAGTCCAAACTTCCTCCCACATGCTCTTTCTCTAAAACTGGGCAATGCACATTATTTATTAGGCTTCCTGTTTGCTCAAGCACCCTATTAAATGCTATCCTCAGAATTTGAAAATCTAGCCAGACACCTCATACAAATAGCCAAATTGCTAAGATCTGTCAAAGGAAAATTCACTTTTACAAAGCTCATTGTAGAAATAAAAAATTAAAGCTTTTGAGGGTATTTATTAACTCATCTTTAACTAAAACTTGTAGAGTAGCTCCCAAATGTCAGAGGTAGTGCTAGGCACAAAGACGTAGAGTTGATTAAGACCTAGAGATATTTCTCACGACTTTGGAATTCTAGGAAGAAAAAAAAAAGGTAAGTAGATTGCAATCCAATGTAATATGTGTGAAAGTAGAGAACTGTATAGAATACTGTGAGAATGCAGAGCAGAAGAGATATTAACTTCAGGTGAAGACAGAAAAGGGTTCACAGAGAAGGCAGCATTTTATTCCAGTCCTTTGTAACTTGGCATAGTGAAAGATAATGGGAGGCAGAGTTGAACAGGAGGAGGGCAGAGATAGAGGAAATTTGTGTCAGTCCTGGAGAATACCATGAACAAAACACTAGAGTGTGAGAACATACATAGTTTTCTTAGGATAAAAATAGTTTTCAGATTCAAATAGAGCTGAGCACATTTCAGTTAGAACTGAAATTCTGGATGAATTTATTGTTTTGTCTTTTTCTTTTTGATATTGATATGAAATATCTGCATGGTATGAGAAGCCTTCCAAATCAGGCTCTAATCAGTCAGTCCTATATCACTCCTTATATATTTTGCAAATGCTGAGATGCAGACACATGTCATGTTTCCCAAGCACAAAGGATTATCTCTCCCCTTTCTGAGTTCAAGTATTGCTTTCACACCTGTCTGCCATTGCTCTAGTATTGTTCTGGATTTTCTTTCCTAATTCACTTGGTAAGTAATGCATCTCTTGGGGTCAGTCCAATCCAACCACTAGGAAAAATGGCTGTCTCCTTTGAACATACATTTATTGTAAAATGAGTTCACATGTTATTTGTGTCCACATAATTGTGAGCTGCTTCGGATTTCTGAGTTTCTGAACTGATATGACATCTAGAGAAGATTCATGAAGCATATTCTGTTGAGCCAAAATAATAGGCACATCTTGGCTTGGTTGACTTATGTAGAGTCAACTAATATGGGATTGTTTAAATACCAGAGATAGTAAGACACATCCACAAACAGATTCATATCATTTATAGAGTGTCAAACAAAATCAAGTATATATATTTAATATGGTAAAAGACACATTTAATTTTTATTTAAATTTATTTTTGAATAGGTACTAGGTTTACAAGATTAAAAACTATGTAAAATAAGATACAGAGAAAAACCTTACTCCCTATCCTATTTTTTCCCACTCAGTTTCCTCCTTGCTCCCCATAGGTAAACATTTCCATATTTTTTGATAAATGTATTCTTCTGCTGTTTCTTTATGCCAATATAAGCAAATACAAGTACCTGCATAAATATTTTACATTTTCTCTTTTCCTACACGAGTAGTATAATATGTAAAGTCCTTTAAGATTCCTTTTTTTAAAAATTAGTAATATATCCTGGAATTTTTCCTATACTGTTTACCTTGTATAGAAAAAGGTAAAAAAATTTTCTCTTTCTAGTTGTTTCAGAATTTCTATCATAAAAGCGTACTGAATTTAAAAAATTTCATGAACAAATTGAGTTTATCATCGTATTGTTCCTTCATTCTATTACTGTGATAGTTTACATGATTTTCTTATGACAATCCTCTTAGCTCCTTAGCATAAATTTCAAGTAGACATAGTGAATAATCTTCCTACTATGCTTCTAGATTAAATTTGTTCATTTCTGTTTGTAATTTTTGCATCTGTTGTCATATGAGCTCTTGGAATATAATTTTATTTTCTTGTGATGCCATTATCTGGTTATAATATCAGAGTAATGCCAGCTTTATAGAATGAGATAGAAAATAATTTTTCAATTATTTTTGAAACACTTGAGAAAGGTTGCTATTTATTCTTATTTGAATGTTAAGTGGAATTCACCAGTGAAGTAATCTGTTCCAGGCTTTTTCTTTGTTGGGAGATTCTTAACTATTCACTAAATCTTTATTTGTTACAGGTGATTTTAAATTTTCTATTTCTTCTTAAGTTAGTTTATGTGATTTGTGTGTTTCAAAGAGGAGGTTAATTAATTTGTTAGCAATTGCTAATAGTAGCCTCTTATAATCTTTTTCTCTCTGTATGGTCAGTAGTAATTGTTCCCAGTTTAATTTTTAATTTTACTTATTTTCATTTTATCTTAATTTCCTTGTCAGTTTATCATCTTTATTTTTCCTTAACCTCTCTCCTCCAATCTTCACAACTGTACCCACCCTATCCATGGTCCAACTTAGAGCCGTTACTTCTTCCTTGTAGCACCTTTAGCCTCTGTTATTTTTCCTCTTCATTTGACAAGATTTAGTGACTCCTATATGCTGCAGAACAATTACTCTGTGTTCTGAGTTGGCTTCCCTACCTACCCAGGTGTTCAAAAGCCCTCAAATTTCTGTCACTCATAGAACCCTCTTATATTACAAGATGCTTTGGTGGCCATCTGCTACTATTTCAGAATACTTTGTTGAATTCCCAGTAGTTCTAGTTTCAATCAGTTAACAAGTTGTTGAACTGGACATAACATTACTCACCACAAGAGAAGAGCTTTTGGTAGACGTTAACCATGTTATATTTTCCCCATGTCAATGTATTTTTTATCACAATGCAGTAAAAAAAAAGGCATACCTAGAATAGAAAAATTGACAGATTTGATAACAAAGAATTTTTAACTTTATATTTTGTCAACAGACTTAAGGAAACAGATCTAAGGATATATTTAAATATAGAAGATTTTTTTTAAGCACAGAATATTTAACACAACCCTAGAAGTGAAAAATTGAAAACAATCTGAATATTATGGAAGAATATTTTATGATATAGGAAAGAACTGATGATGTACTGTAATGGAAAACAAAACCATGTGTACAATGCTCTCATAATTTTATTAAATGTATACATACTACCAGTAATACATAAAAATAACAGTGAAAGTGGTTTGAGGTTACTCATGATTTTTATTTCTCTCTACACTTTATTTTGTAAGTTTTATAATATGCAATATGAAAAATGATATTGTTTAAAAGCCCTGAAATTACTTAGAGACTAATTTTTAAAATACTGTCATCATATGTACTACACTAAACATGATCGATATCTTGGTAGAATCAGAAAACATAGGCTATTTAGAGTTACTTTTTTATTTATTATTTCAGTCAGAAGCATAAAGGGCTAGAGGGAATGTACTGATTTTCATATTCTGTGTATGTCTTGTGCATAGTAAGCATATAAATTTCCAGAATGTAGAAATAATTACAAGGATGGGGAGAAGGCTATATAAAACGTGCCTCTGTTTTATACTTGAGGTGGATATATGGTTTCCTTCCTGTCCTTGATACCTGTATATTTCCTTTCACTTATGTAGTATCTTCGGATGGAAGTTCATTGGAAGTTATTGCTCAAAGTCATATGCACCCTTAGGTGTTGTAAAGAGAAGCAAAGCAGGCGCCAGATTGCAGATGCAAAGCAAAACTATATAAAAGAGCAAAACGTGTGATTATGGTGTGTTGTGTAGAAGACCAAAGAGAAAACTCCATCTGGACAATGGCGACCTGAAGATGATATAGAAAGGGCAAGCTCAGCTGATTGTAAAACATAGGGCTTCAAAATGGAAGGTTACACAAGAGCTGAACGAATTTAACTTTCAAATCAAATAAAATGAGGGTTATATTTTCTACAGAGCTGGATGAATATCATTTTTTTCCTATTTACTTATGTGAGAGTATTTCAAACTCCAAACAGCAGTTTTATCATCTCTACAGGAGACCACTGTACTTAGGAGCAGTGCTGATGATGTCTGGTTGAAAAACAAATTATAATCAATGGAAAAAAGTTCAGTAAAACATGAAATAATCGACTAAACAGTAGTTTCCTCCAAAATATCTTTAGGTGACTTTGGAAGGAATCAAGATTTCATAATAGTAAAAATCTGTCCTCAGGGAAACTTAGCAAGCTTTTAATAGTGCTTGTGATATGCAGCAATGATCCTATACACTCTGTGAAGATAAACTCCTCATCCCATAAAAAGTGCAAGCCTCCTTGTGCTATAACTTATGGTGATATTGCACTACAGGTCAACTTATATGTACTGAGTTCAATAGCTTGAATATGAGTGCTGTTGCACTTATGAAAAAAATGTAATGGCTCTTACAAAGGTATATGTTTTAAACAATGCTCTGAATGTTACCTGTAGTATATTCAGATCAATTTCCTGCTGGTTTCCAGTTTCAGAACAATTTCCTGGAGGCTTCACATTTTTAGCACTTTCCAGATACCACTTCTTTGGACAAGGAGAGAAATAGAGAAGAAAAATGGTACTTATTACAAGAGTAATCATGAATGCCCAGTTACAATTGAAAAGCCTAGGATGAAACAAGACTCTATGATTGCATCAAAGTATGGTAAGATTTATGTGTTGTTGAGGCTCTCGGCTAAGTACTCGGTGCGGTATCATGACATATTTTACTGTCTTGTAAATTGCATGATTTACAACATAAGCT
Source organism: Catagonus wagneri (assembly GCA_004024745.2). Classification (NCBI taxonomy): domain Eukaryota; kingdom Metazoa; phylum Chordata; class Mammalia; order Artiodactyla; family Tayassuidae; genus Catagonus; species Catagonus wagneri. The sequence goes on along the minus strand of PVHT020000035.1, from coordinate 4,509,534 downwards.
TTCTGTCAGCACAATTTTTATTTATTGACTACAGTGTCAGGAATGTCACAGGAGGCAAAAAGTCATCCACAACGAATAATGATTACACTTTTCTAAAATGATACACACATTAGCTCTTGGTTGAACAGTAATGCCATGTTCCTTCCTATCTCAGTTTCCGTCTTCACTTTTTAAATAGATAAATAAGGTCTATTTCACCCTTTTTTTCCCTCTGCTACAGCAGCTAGGATAATTTTTTTTCACTCATTCTACTTCCCAGATGTTCACAAGAGGATTCTATCTATTTCAATGCACAGTGCTTCAGATTACTTTATATCTTTAATATCTTGGAAGTGTTACCTACCAGCTTGAGAGAAGATTGTGTACTGGCCTCTTACCTCCATTACTCTGAGAACAAGCAGTATTTCAAAGAAAGGGACACTGGACTACTGAACAGGTAACCAGAGTTTTCTGGCTACTTTTGCCAGTAATACTCTGTCTGACCTTGACAAGTCTCTTACTATTCTCAAGCCTAATTTTTCTAATCTGTGAAGTAAGAACATTTAACTAGACCACCACTAAGATCCCTGACTGTTCTAAAATCTTTGATTCTAATGTAAATTTATTTAATTCTATTGATTATTAATAGCATAGTGGATATTAGGTTTTTCACTTTAATCTGCACTTGAAGAATATTTTTATTGTCATAAGTATGCTTTTGACAAAATCGAAATCAGGTGAAAGTGCCATATCCTTATTACTATGTTATTATTTATGAGGAATAATAAACAGTAAAAACAAAATAAAATGAATAATTTTAGATATTTAGATTTGGCTTGGAATACAATTGCCTTTTGATTGGTTGACACTGCAAGTATGCAAGGGAGGAAATCAAGAACTTCTATCACCAGGTTGAATTGCTTTTACAATGTTAGGAGGTGACATTATAATGGTTCAAAGATCTTTTCTCATTTGACATAAAAATTTGAAGACTGGATGAACTGCCCTCTCTTTTCTTCCTTCTTCTTTCTTTAAATATATGTTCCTATTAAAGCAACAACAAGTAAAGGACAACAACAACAAACAGTATGGGAAAGAGAACAGGAACAGAAATACTAAAGTTCAGTCATAGGGTAGTGATGAGAACACAGCAGGAGTTGCCCCGCTAGGTCCAACACCCAGCATCCTGAAACCTGTGCTCATTGCCTCACTTTTGGGCCTGGGTGATTTGTATTGCTCATTAGTCTTTTGTGCTTCAGAAGATAAAAATTCTGAAATGGGAAGCTCCCTTGCTTCAACAAAACATAATCCGAGCTCACATGTTCTCCATTTTTTTCCAAAAGCAGCACAGTAAGCTTGATGATAATATACTTCAAACTATTGTGACTGATAGTGATGCTTGGGGAACTGGGTTTATCTTTGTATGACAAGATTCTGACTCCTCTTGAAACTCATCTGATTGCTGTTGCTTCCTCTTGAGTAGGCTATAAAAGCAATCCATCTAGTGTTTGGGTAGATAAATATATACATCTCTTCCTCAACTTGTGCCAGAGAAAAACAAAGGGAAACCTATGTTTTCAGTTCTCTCAAAAGTTTGGGACTAGCACATCCTAGTCCAGGACCCAAACTACTTTATTGTGTGTTCTTACAGCTATTTTTTTTTTTGAAGTTGTTTTTCATTCTTTCCAATTCTTTGCTCTTAAATCCACTTAAAGACATCTTGAATTCCTAATCCTCCATCAAAACTGCTCTCACCAAGCTCCATATTTTTCAGTCTAATGACTAGCTCTCTGTGCTTATATTATTTAGACTGAACCACAGGAAACATGGTATTGGGCCCTCTGGGATCCACAAGAATAGTAATTTTGTGTAGTTTAATCTCTCTTAACCTATCAGAAACATTTTACTGAGTGGTACCTCCTACTTTTTTGAAGTGTTTACTTGACTTCCAAACCACCACATCCACCTGGTTCTTCTACCTCCTTGCACTCTCAGTCCTTTTACCAGCCCCTCCTTGCCTCTCCAGCTTGTAACCACTGTGTTGCAAGACCCCAGTCTTGAGTGGAATCTCTTCTCTGTTTGCATATGTTCCCATGGTGGTGTCATCTGGTCTGACACTTTAAACATCATCTCTATGCTGGTGATTCCCATCCCAGCTCTCCCCCCACAGTTGATATTTGTACATGCAGCTGAGGGATCTACCTGGCTTTTCATTGGTATGTCAAATGAAAGTGCCTGAAACTGTTCTTTTGATCTAACATCCCACTCAAACTGCTAAACCTTTTTCTTTTTTTTTTTACCAGTTGCCCATTTCAGATAATCCATCCTTCTAGTTTCTCAAATCGAATTATTCTAGTCATCCTCCCCCTCCAATACTCTTCTCTTTTTCTCATACTTTATATTCAGTTCATTAGAAGATACTATTATATGTATTTTCAGAATGTACCCAGAATAAGGTTAATTTTTATCATCTTTCCTGCTTCTACTCTGGTCCTAAATGCTATTATCTCTCTCCAGTCGGGGCATGATTTTGCAATCACCTAATTTACAAATACCTCGCTCATACAAAAAAAAATATTCCATATGTGTCTCAATTGCCAGTGCTTCTGGTATGTTAAGCTTGTTTTTGTTTGTTTTGTCTTTTTAGGGCTTCACCCGTGGAATATGGAAGTTTCCAGGCTGGGGGTTGAATCAGAGCTGCAGATGACAGCCTATATCACAGCCAGAGCAACTCAAGATACCTTCCTTTCTTTCTCTCTTTCTTTCTTTCTTCCTTTCCTTCTTTCTCTTTTTTTCTTTCTTCCTATTAGTGTATAGCTAATCTACAGCACTGTGTCAGTTTCTGCTGTGCAGCATAGCAACCCAGCCATACATATGTGTGTGTGTGTGTGTGTGTGTGTGTGTGTGTGTGTGTGTGTGTGTGTATATATATACACACACATTCTCTCTCTCATATCATCTCTATGATGGTGTATTTGAAGAGACTCGATATAGTTCCCTGTGCTACATAGTAGCACCTCTTCGCTTATCCATTCTAAATGTAGTTGTTTGTTTGTTCATCTCACTTCCTCATGCTTCCTCCTTGACAAACACAAGTCTGTTTTCTGTGTCTCTGAGGTACATTTCTTGATTCAACCCAGTTGAGCTGAGTCATCAGTGAAAGCATCCAACAAAGTGCATGGCACACAAAAACATTTCAGTAAATATGTGTCAAAAGAAACAGTGAATAAAACAGTGTTCCTTCTTCCCAGAAGCACATTAGAATGTGTACTATCCAAAGAAGTCACTAAACCATTTTAGTGGTTGTTCTCCTAAACTGTATATTTAAAATTTTATTATATCATCACCAGTAATAATATACACAAGATGAGATGCCAATTGCATAAAAATAACTATTGGGGTTGAACAAAGTAAATGGTAGTTGTTTACAATATTTATGAATAGCAGTCTCTGCCTTCATGTTCTGAATAACATTTAAAAGGAGAGGGAAATTGCAAGGTGAAGTATCGTTTGGCTACAAGGAAGTCATTTATCATTTTAGTTAAGAGTTTAGACTGTCAAACTCGATAAATGAAAGAGTCCATAGATGCAACTCCAATTGCTGATGCATAACTTCAATATATAATGCCTAATTATGTGCACTTGATTAAATTATTTCTATGTAAATTGTTAGTGTTTTATAGAATGCATAGTGGAATTTTTGAAACCTCTCTAAATTGTTTCTAGATTATTCATGGGCATCTCACTGCAAGCCAAATATCCAAGGGAAAATCGTTAAACCATTGAGTACTTCAAAAATTTAACTTTGCCCTGTGAAAGGTGGTGTTAGGTATTCTATAAATCTTCCAGAGATATTGCATCTAAGAGCTTTTCAGGAGAAAACAAAGAAGGTACACCTTGGGATGCAACATTTATTCCTTTTCAAGCAGTGACCTTTATGGTGCATTTTAAGCATGCCCACTGGCCTTTTAAAACTGCTCTGTGTTGTATAAAGATGCTTTTCCCTGCAATGTATTCTGAACAAGGAGATGGCAGGAATATTCAGTGTTAACTCGTAAACATGGACCGTATGGTTTAAATCCTAATGGAATAAATTAGTGGAGATTATGGGTATTCTTATTTTAGAAGAGTTTTTTTTTGTATGAATTTGTTAGATCTCCCCAGTGCAAATTCGAGTGTCTTGTACAAGACTGGTTTATCGTTAAGTATCCTGGTTCATACTTTAAATAATGCCCTTTTTATATATGGATTTCCACTCATAAATCCCGGAGAACCTGCTCTTGTATCCACGTAGGTGACCCGAAAGGAAGAAAAAACTTGTGGAAAAAAAGAATAACAGAAAGATCTATGCAGTTTATTCTCATTCACTACATAATATGAATTTAATTTCATATAATATTCGTTACATATTTAAGGTAATTCATTTAAGGCATAGGTACACTAGGATGAAAATTGTATCCATGAACCTAATGAGGATAGTGATTGTCCACCTTTGTAAACAAAATCACAATAAATACTAACATAAGCATTACTTAGGTACAGATATTTTGTATCTAATGAAAGTCAGATCAATGTTCAAACCCCAAGCATGGTCACATGTCAAATTCTGAACCAAATTATTTATTTGGTAACATATGGTCCAACTTGAAATTCAACTATCAGGGAGAATTTCTGTGCCAAATGATGGTTTCAACTATGCAAATTTTATGTAAGGCATTTGATGTCACACTTAGATCAGTCATCTTTCATGAAATATCTTATTGATCAAACATATTATGGATTTTTATTAGTTTTTGCTCAAATACAGTATGGGATTTGGTAAATGCAGTCATAATATTAAATCATGCGATTTATTTTGATTCTGTATATTTTGAGGAGCAAGGTATGGAGAAATAAGTATAATATTTCACTACTATACAGAACACTAAATGCAAAAGCAAGATGGTAAAATGGAAAAGGTCAACTTATCTAAATCTAGTTGCTACTTACTAGTTTCATTATTGTCAACTAGTCATTTACTCTGAGACCTAGGTCTATATTTTAAAAACAAGAAATGTAATATTTCCTACCACAGTGTTTTATGATTATGCAAGTCCTTATATGTGAAATTAGAAATCTTGGCTCATAGAAGACTCTCAAATATTTAGTTTACTTGAATTTCTTTGGAATGACCCCTCTTATATGAAGCCCAAATGATTAAATTTCCATAAGGTAAGACAGCCACAGCTTTTATTATTAGAAATATTGAAGCCTCCTTGTTTGTTATGCCAACCACATGATGTTGTCCAAATAAACTCCTCAATTTTACTGGGTTAATGGAAGAATCTTGTTTTGGTAGAATAAATATATTGTCATACCAGTGATCCAGTAAATTCTAGCTCCAACTAAATAAAATTCTAAGGCAGCCTTTTCTCTCACTTGCAAAACATCTTGCTGTGTACAGATCTCAAACTCAGATAAATAATGTTCTCTGTGTAGTGGAACTTAAAAAACATCATCACAAGAAAATACACAGAGTAAAGGTAATTTGGACAAGATTGCAAGGAAAAAATCAATGAAGTCTATACAAACCTAGCTCCTGGAGATAGTGCTATAGCTCTCATCCTTAATCATTTTAATATTTCCTTATTGACTCAGCAGATTGTATTTGTTCATCGCTACACTTCTGGAAGAAAGTCCAATTTTTTTTTTCAGACCATCAATAATTATTCTAAAATGTGTAAATATAAAGAGTTCTTGGGGAGTTCCCATCGTGGCTAAGCAGAAACGAAATCTGACTGGCATCCATGAGGATGCAGGTTCGATCCCTGGCCTTGCTGAGTGGGTTAAGGATCTGGCATTGCCTTGAGCTGTGGTGTAGGTCACAGATGCAGGCCAGATCCCACGTGGCTGTGGCTGTGGTGTAGGCCAGCTGCTACAGTTCTGATTCAACCCCTAGCCTGGGAACCTCCATATACCACGGGTGCAGCCCTAAAAAGACAAACGCCTAAATAAACAAACAAATAAATAAATAAATAAATAGTTCTTGCCTCATGCTATATGAACTGAGGCCCTAAACTAAAGGATGAAGAACAATTCCCATGAATACATGCCTCCAAAACCAGTATGAACTAGTCACTTTTATTGCCATATAAACACAACCTGAGTTTTTTATCTCAAGTGAAACTCAGCAAAGCCCTCCCCCAAAATGCCCCGTTTTGTGCCCAGGCCATATCTGAAGATAAGTCATTTATATGTGCCTTTGGAAAGAGGAAATAGCCATGGAATCAACTTAATTGAGGTGCCAGCCACGAACACCAGTTCCACTGATGCCATGAGGCCTGGTTTAGTCACTGGTGAGTTATAAAGAACTCTAGATATACTACCACATATGTAGTCTATTTCCATTATCAACAGATTATTTTTAGGTAATACAGGGAAGCATAAAACAGAGCCCTTGTTTGTAAGGAGTTGTAGTCTATGTTGATAATGAACACATTTAGAAGTGAAAGCAAAATTAAAAAAAATGGGAAACATGATTTTGCAATTTAATGATTAATCATATCATGAAGTCATGAGTATATTCAACAAAAAATTGAATGCCTACATTTGACTGGCAGTAGGTTTAAAAAAAAAAAAAAGCCAGCCGAGTATTTAACTCTAGAAACAGATTTTTTGCTGCAGATACTAGAAGTAATCTCTCTGCTATATTTAGATGCAAAAACTATCTCTAAGTAAGATCTGTGAACTTAAAAATATATGAAGGGAAACTGAAGAGTGTTCTGTGACCAAATTCAATTAATGAAATGGAAAAGGGATTTATGAATGAAAGGTAATGATAGTTTCTATTAGTTTCAGTATATTGAATGACTATGTTAATGGCTAACACGTATTGAGTATTCACTATGTCTCAGGCACTTACACATGAATTAATTTAATCCATATATTAATATTTTGAGGTAGATGTTATTTCTCCTATTTTAAACATGGAGAAAATGGATATAAATGTGTGAAACAACTTCCTTAGGTTAAACAGATCATAAATTACAAAGCTGGGGTGTAAATCAAAGAATTGGGTATCAGAGCTGAGTTATAGCCGCTAGGTACACTGATTTCCTCTCAAATAAATTTAATGTTTAAGAAAAGATTCTGGGAGTTGCTGTTGTGGCTCAGAGGTAATGAAACCGACTAGTATCCACGAGGATGTGGGTTCAACCCCTAGCCTTGCTCAATCGGTTAAGGATTCAGTGTTGCTATGAGCTGTGGTATAGGTTGCAGACATGTCTCAGATCTCGCATTGCTGTGGCTGTGGTGAAGGCCAGCAGCTATAACTCCAATTTGAACTCTAGCCTGATAAGTTACATATGCCGCGGGTGTGGCCCTAAAAAGAGAAAAGAAAAGAATAAGAAAGGAAAGAAAAAAGAAGATTCCTATTTTTTTAATTGAATATACTTTTTGAACTATGAGAGGGAAATACTACTTTGTTTAGTTAATTGTCTAGAATGCTTCGATGGTCAATTCAGTCCATACTCTCTTCCATGTTACCACACCAGGACCCACAGCACACACCTTAAATTAGATGTGGCATGTACAGCTACAGATTGCATTAGTTCAGATCATTGGTCTTCATAAGACATTATTGCAGTAAAAGTGGAGGAAATTGATGGAAGGATGCAGCTGCTTGAGATGCAGAGAGAGGGAGGGGAATGAAAAGCACTGAGGAAAGGAGGCAAAAGCATTTGAACTGTGAAATAGTCATAGCATAATTAGTGCCAGAATCTTCAAAAAGATAACAGCAAGAACTTTAACCTCTTTGCCTTTTTATCAATAATTAGGCTCTATGAAAATCTATGCAAAATTTTAAATTATGCATGTACATATACAATTTACACACATTTATGCCCATGTGTATATGTGTGTGTGTTTAAAGTGTAAATTTAAGGAGTTCCTATTGTGGCTGAATGGTAACAAACCCTACTAGCAACCATGAGGATGCAGGTTTGATCCCTAGCCTTGCTCAGTGGGTTAAGGATCTGGTGTTGCCATGAGCTGTGGTATAGGTAGCAGACATTGCTTGGATCCTGCATTGCTGTGGCTGTGGTGTAGGCCAGCAGCTGCAGCTCTAATTGAATCCCTTGGCTAGGAATTTCCATATGCCGTGGGTGTGGTCCTAAAAAGTAAATAAATAAATAAATAAATAAATAAATAAATAAATAAATAGTTTTTTTTTTAGTATAAATTTAAAAAGTTTTTTCTACCCACTCCACTTTCTTCTATAGTATCCTTACCTTATCATGAGAAAGATAGTAGGCATATAGGGTATAGACCCTGCTATAGTGATAACAATACCCCAAAACCCACATCCCAGGGAAATAACTCTAAGTAAATGCAAACATAAAACATATGCTCAAAGTACTGAGAAGTTTAGTGGTCACTTATTCGGTCAGTATTTCATATGGTCTTGGGTTTGAGTCTGATCTCTTAAGCCATCTTGCTTCTGATTATGTCAGGGGATTAACTATTGATATTTCCAGACTTTGTCTTACCAACAGTGTCACCATGAACCCCCCAAACCTCCTTTTTATCCTCCATCACTAATGAGGAGGTGGGAGTAATGTAGACAGGAGTTTTTCCTTTCATTTTTCCTTTTATAAATAGCAATATATTTTTCTTTAATGCCACATCATTTATACAACATAAAATACATGCTGAAGAAACTGAATAGCTATGATCCCCCTACAGTTTGCTTAGAGGCTATTTTTAACCATTTTCTTTAGTCAGAAATGAAAGTTAATGGCTTCTGAAGAAATCAGTGTAGTAGTGGTTTGCAGTACTTACAGATGAATGGACATATGTGTGCAAAGGATGAAAGTTCATGGTTAATAACTCAACCACATTTTTACAAGGCATTGAGAAAGCAAACAGACATTCTGCAAAATATATTTATTATAAGCATATGTGAGAGACTAGGCATCAAGGAATGAGAGTATTTGTTTTTATGACTGACAAACAAGGACAAGGGAAGTTCCAATTCTGGCATATGGAATTCCACCAACCCACTCAGCGAAAACTTTAAAAACAACTTAATTTAAGTCTTTGGAAATGGCAGTATGGGTTTATAACAAATGAGAAAATATTTATTCAAGATACACTACTAAAACTTGGTAAAAGCCACCGAAATCTATTGCATTTGAACCAAGACCCACAAACTTCCTCCCCCTCCCCATCTCTCAAGACGTAAATTCCACTTGGACTGGTGAAGCCAAGTTAACAGGGTTGGATTCCTCTTTCTCCAGATCCTATTCAGAAGCTTTCTTTCTGGAGGGGCAGGATGTTAGCTTTCCTCAACCTGCTTGCAGCTATTCCTTACTGAGGCTATTTTCTGGCTGAGTATACCTGAGAGATGAAGATTACCTTCTTCCATTCAGCCTCCACTTTTTAAATGGATGCTCTACCCTGACACTGATGAGACTATTGGGACCCCAATCATCTATGCCTCATATCATGTAATGAGCATTCAAAAGCCAAGAGGCAAGGTAAAGAGACCTGAAGATCCTGTTCCCACATCCAACAAGCACACAGTTCCAAAAAGGGGATGCCACTCAGGGAAAAAGCATGCCACTGCCCTTTTCCTCAACTCCAGAACCATGGAGTCATTCCTACCCAAAGGAATTGACTTTTTTTTTACAATAAAATGTAGGGAAATTCAAGCTAAGAACACTCTCTAAAATAGTGGAACTTGTGATGAAAAGCAGCTGGGAGAAAATTGCTAGATTCATTGGAGTGGAGGCCAAGCTATACACCAGACGATTTTTTCAGAGAGAAATGGAGAGAAAGAGGAAGCATGCCTGTGGGGTCAGAAAAAATAATCTCAAACCTTGACCTCAGGAACTATTCTTTAAAGGAGATGAACTTTCATCTAATTACTCTGTGAATCAATGTGTGCCTCCAGGAAATTGCTGAAAACAATTGAGCAATAGCCTGGCAATTAGTGGAGCTTAACTTCAGAGAATAGGAACCCCTATCAAAACCACTTTTCTGCAAGCGTGACTTTGGAAATACCCAAGGCTATCCCCTTTGAGAAGATACCAGAGTCTTAACAATATTGGATCTTCTCAATATTACGTTATCGCTCTCCGCTATTTAGGTCTTCTTTAGTTTCTTTCAATAATAAATGATTTTTGTTTTTAAAACTTCAGTATGGCTGCTATGGGTAAGACTATGAGCACTAAATAATACCAATAACGTGCATTTGTTCTACACTGACTCTCTAGCACATAGCAAAGTACTTTGCTCATATTAGGTAACCAATAGATAGACAGATGATACATAGATCTGATTTCTAACAGACATTGAATGTTTACTGTTGCCACAAACTGGACATTTTTACATATTGCCACATTTAATCCAAAGAAATATAATATTATGTGGGTACTCATTAGATTACATGTGTAAAAATATAACACATTCGTTGACATGAAATAGATTTCATTCTATTTCTTACTTTCCATAAAAATGAACGAAATACATCTCTTTTTAAAGAAACTTTCAGAAATACTCTTTGACAGTTAATGTAATCGCAAGGTGTGGAAGAGGGAAACATGAAGGATAGAATGGATAGTAGTTCTAATTTATTTTCAGCAGGTTTTCTAAAGAAAATTACTTTCCATATTTGATGCCAGAATTTGAAAGTAAAACTGTGAAGAGTATATGACATAATTTATTTTTACGTAAAGTTTTTATGTGTATCATTATTTTATAGACTTGAATACTTATGTTGAAATAACAAAATCTGATAGAAGAATCTTTAAATTTCAACAACTTGTAGCTTTATTTGTCAGGAATAAAATATTTAAGGTAAAATCAATTAGTATATTTGTACTTATAGATTAAAGAAGTTTTATTTTAAAATGTAATATACTAAACATGCTAACAGAATCAACAAAATAAATTGTATGAAATTCATGAAATGTGTATTTGATTCCATTTGCAGCTAGGATCTTACTAGATCTTACTAAACTGTTAACAAAATCCTCCAGGGAATTACAATCTAGAATTATAAAGGCCACTATGAGGAATGGTGCAAGCAGATTAGAATCATTTAAGAAATTCATTTATTTCAATTATATATTTATATTATATATGTATATATATGCTTTTTACAAATTAATTTTAACAATACCATCTGATATTGTTAAAATTAATTTGTAAAAGCCAATTTTTAATTGGCTTAAAAAAACCAATAAATGGTTATAGAAAAGTCCAGTTGAGTTAAATGATTGAGTTAAATTTAGTAAATATTTCAATCACTTCCAAATAAAATAGAGAATAAAGAACAAACTGAAAGGGCATTGAAAGTTGTAGGAGGTTTGTGGGAAAGGAACGCCAAGAAGCATTTTACAGTTGGTGAGCTTGACTAAGATTTAAATGAATTACATACAGGAGTTCCCTGGTTGCCTAGTGGGTTAAGGATCTGACATTATCCCTGCTGTGGCTCAGGTCACTGCTGTGGTGTGAGTTCAATACCTGGCGCAGGAACCCAGGAACTCTGAGATGCTACAGGCATGGCCAAAAAAGGAAAAAAAATGTTAAATAAATTTAAATAAGTAAATTCATTTCAAACAAAATTAAGCAGAAATAAAATTAGAATTTGCTTTTTCTGAAATTTAAAGAACACACTGTAAACAGAAAATGTTGAGAGGGTGACACAGAGAAAGAAAGAGAGGGAATCTCAAATAGTCAAGTTGACTAAAATTAAAGTTTTTTAATTTAAGCTTTCTTTTGTTTTGTTTTGGTTTTTTTTTTGGCTTTTTGCCTTTTATAGGGCTGTACTCAAGGCATACGGAAGTTCCCAGGCTAGGGGTCTAATTGGAGATGTAGCTGCCGGCCTGTGCCACAGCCACAGCAATGCAGGATCTTAGCCAAGTCTGCAACCTACACCACAGCTCACAGCAATGCCGGATCCTGAACCCACTGAGTTAGGCCAGAGATCAAACCTGCAACCTCATGGTTCCTAGTCGGATTCGTAAACCACTGAGCCACAACGGGAACTCCTTGATTTAAGCTTTAATATCAATAGTCCACTTGTGTAAAACTAAAACAATTTTCTTTCATCTGCAAAGAGAACAAAGTTTATGAGACTACTGGTCTTCTATTGACAAAGAGATTATGAAAGATTTTTTTTGTTTGTTTATTTAACATTTGAGTAGTCTTCCTAGAAAGCAGGGATTTTATGTTTTATCAAAAATGTAATTTAAAAAAAGTTCTCGTTACAGCTCAGTGGAAACAAATCCGACTAGGAACCATAAGGTTGCGGGTTCAAACCCTGGCCTCCTTCAGTGGATTAGGATCTGGTATTGCCGGGAGCTGTGGTGTTGCTCTCCAACATGGCTTGGATTTGGTATGGCTGTGGCCAGTGACTGCAGCTCCGATTTGAACTTCCATATGCCACGGGTGTGGCCCTAAAAAGCAAAAAAAAAAAAAGGTATTTTTTTGTCTTCATCAGGTCTTGGATTTCTTAAGTAAATGGAGTCATTTCAATATGAAAAGAGCTGAGGTTTTGTTTTTTGTTTTTTTGTTTATTTTCACAATGAAATAACTTTCTGTATTTGCCTGTGAAGTTTTTAATTGCTATCGTGGTTAAGTTTCTTAGTGTCTTATGATCCCATATGACCAAATGATTTAAAACCTTTTGATATTTCTGACAATACAAAAAGTCAAATTCTAAATAAAGTCTTTTGACCTGAAAGTAACTTCCAGATATTTTCCAGAGGGCCCCTAGAAAAATCTCAAAAGATTTGTTCTCTCTTAGTTGAAGAGAAATATTAAACCAATTAGGATCAAAACATGTTAAATTACATGGGAAGCATTGTAAAATAAGGGATGAAAAATATTTTTTATGTTAAATGGCATGGGTGAATGTTATTAATATGTGTTTTAAATATTACATGAAATTCCTAGAAATCTGAGATGTCCTGGTAAAATGTTATCATCGAAGTTCTAGTTATTATCTAAAAATATGTGTTATAAAATAACTAATTTTTTTATCAATGGCATTCTCAGAATCAGATTTTTTTTTGCACTTTTTTAGGGCCACAACTGCAGCATATGGAAGTTCCAAGGAGAAGGGACAATTTGAAGCTATAGCTTCCAGCCTACACCACAGCCACAGCAATGCAGGATCCCAGTCATGTCTGCAACCTACACCTCAGTTCATGGTGATACCAGATCCTTAACCTACTGAGCCTGAATGAGGCCAGGGATTGAACGTGCATCCTCATGAATACTAGTCAGGTTTGTAGCCCACTGAGCCACAACAGGAACTCCAGAATCAGATATCTATTACATTGTAAATTATACGGTTATTATACTCTAATGCTTTTGTAAAAACACAATCTTTAAAAAGATTCATAGAATGGACTTTTCAACTAATATAGCTTTCTGATAACTTTCAGATCATACCACTAAACTGCATAATAAGTTATAGAAATTTAATGGAAAAACTAATGGCTTCATAAAACTGCTAACAAAAGATTAAAATCAATAAGAATTAATTACATAGGACTGAATGAACTGATGAATATGATTATAATTTTTTATGACTTTTATCTGAAATAATACTGGCTTTTTAATCTTTGTTTTCCAGATATAAAGAAACCTTTCCTCTTATTCTAACTATGATTAAGCAGTTTGGTAAATTATACCTTCATAAGCAGAATTGAAACAGTTGTTTTTTAATGCCTACCTGACCCTTCCAGCATTCAGAAACTCTCACTGCCATGGCGATATAATTATTTGCATAAGTTCAATAAGAATAGGTTTTTTCTTATATCAGGACACCTTTAGAAATATTGGTTATATTACTAAGGCTTTGAATGGAATGTCTTATGACCAGATATGATCAGACAGCTTTAAGGAATTAGGACTGACTTTGTCAAACCAATAAGATCTCTTGGAAAAACAGCCTGGTACCTTGCTTATAGAATTCCCAGAAGCCTTGCAGGGATCATTTCCTGGCAGGTACAAGAACCTCAAGATATTTAGGGAGAACTTGAGAATAAAGAAATTCACCAAAATATTTAGATATGGCAGGTGAATCTTTAACTGAATGATCCTATCTTTGGCTTTCTTAGAATAGGATTAGTCTGTAAGAGGCCAAAAAAAGAGCTTCAGGATCCCAGCCATTTGTATAGTTCTGCCTGTGATAAAATGCAAAGTGAAAGAGAATTGTTTATTTATACTTCACAATAATCAGTGCCCTAGTAGAACTTCCGAAGACTTTCTGTGTCCTCCACGCTGTGTATCCTCATGTCCTGATCTATAAAATTAGTACAATCATAGAATCTACCTCATAATATTGTTTTATGGTCAAATTTTAATATAAAAGAAGCACTTTGTAACATATAAGGAATATAATAATTGATATGTAGGTATGGGCTGTTATTGATTGTGCTGTGTGTACTTATATTTAAACTTTATCACGCTATCATTTACTCAGATATTCTCCTGCATCCCTACAGCCACCAAGATTATGGTCATTCAGTGGTTGAAATGACGAATAAGACTTATTTATCCAGGCAGCTTGATAAAGTTTCCATCTGAGTAAACTGTCCAAGAACCACTTCCTGACTGCCCCTGTGTTATTCAAATGTGTCCTACCCTTGCGATCCTGACTCCTGTAGGACATGATTTTCTGGGACAGGTTCATCCCAGGATGTGAGATGAAGCACACATAAACTGATCAGTAACGCTTTCAGAGAATAATATCTTGATCAAAGGGGGAAATATGAACTACGAAATAAAATGGAGTGCTTATGTCAAAAGGTTTTAAAATAGAGCTAAGAGGCCATTAAGAGATGGACTTTATCCTTGTCTTCACCAGATGGAACCATGAATTTTTGAAATGGGCAAAACCACAAATATTCTGAGGCTCCGCAAGAAAATTTACAAGTTGTCAAGGAAATAGACTTTTACCTCCCTCTAGTGATAGCCTTACCAATTAATCATGTTTAGCCAAAAGGAGCGTCTGCCTTCAACTCCAATTTAAATGCTTTGTGAGGCAAACCTCTCTCTGTACCTTTAAAAGCCACTAACTTTTGCTCTTTAGTGGGACATGGTTTGGGTTGATATCCTAAATTTTTGTGTCCTGAATTACAATTCTTGGATCGAAATAAATTATTTTTTTTAGTAGGTTTCTCCATGTTGATGCAGTTTAATGACAATAGAGAGTTGTGGAAAGAACACAGATCTCTAAACCAGACTTTCTGGTTTTAAATCCTGGCTATGGAAATTTCTAGCAACTTGGACTTTGTGGAGTACTTCAACATTAATACTAAAGCGTAGGTTGTTGTGAAAAGTATATAAAGTGAATTCAATTAAAGAGTGTTCAGTAAAATTTAGCTGCTGTTATTCTTAAAATAATTCTAAAACACACTCTCTTGCTTATTTCGTGTTTCCAGAAATAAAGCTTTTCACTTCAAACTGTCTGTTCAAGGCACTTAGGGATAAAGTGGTGTGAATTATTATCGTAATTATAACACATTATTAGAAGAGTCCCCAAATATATAACTTTTCTAATGTTTCCTGTATGCCAGCGTACTCTATGCCTTTCCAAACTATATTTCCCTATCCCTTTCAGTCAGTTATTCCACAAACTTTCTTTCATTCCTCCTTTGTCATTCAACCTATTCTTAAAAATTGACAGCTTTCACAATATACTTTCAAAGGAAAAGGAAGCTACTGGCAATGCATTTCTCACCTCCTTTGTAAAAAATTATCACCCAGGATATAGACCTGGTAGTTTTATCTTTCCATGCAGTTTGATTTAATTTTTTAAGGCACCTAAAATTGTCATTTGATAATTTTGATACGAGCTGAAAGCCCATTTTTCTTTCAATTTTTGAGATTATAAATTTGAATGAGGCTATGTAATTTTGTGTTATTAACTACATTGATATTCAATTTCATAATGGAAGCATTCCTTTTTTTTTTCAGCTGCACCTGTGGCATGCAGAAGTTCCTGGGCCAGGGATTGAACCTGAGCCACAGCAGTGACAACACTGGATCCGTAATCACTAGGCCACCAGGAAACTCCCAATTTCATAATGGAGATCATTATTTTGTGCTTTCTCTGGGGGAAAGATTCAGTTGTTTTTATCAAATAATTCATTTTGGCTTAGTAAAAAAGTAAAACACATGGTGATTTCATGTCACTATTTGACAATATAGGAAGGATTAGGTAAAAATTAATTGATCTTCCAAAAACCCTTTTTATCAATGTTCATGATGATATTTTCTATTCATAATTTTCTGTCTGATTCTTTGAAATGATGACACTTTTATGTTCCATTGTACCCACAAACAGAAATTCACCATATGTCCTGTAGCTTATTCATTCTTTTTATATTATCCTCTTGTATAATAATTAAGTTATATTTCCTGATTATAATGATAATAATGATAATCTGATATGTTAATTAAGTACATCCAAGCTATCCACTCTTTTTTATTATTTGGGAATATAGAACATATTTCTATCAAAATATTCATATTTAACAAATGTTAAACCACAGTATTATAAGGACTTCAGAATATCCCATCCAAAGTCAGATTCACTAAGCATAACTTGATATAAAATAGACTATTTAGGTCTTCAAATCTTTTGAAATTTAATAATTATTAAGAACTCTATGGAATGTTTACAAAAAATCTTATTTAACACTTCAACATCTTGAAATGTATTTTTAAAAACAGCTGTTTTTTTTTCTTTTTTGGGCCACAGTCATGGCATATGGAAATTTCCAGGCTGGAGGTCTAATTTGGAGCTATAGCTGCTGGCCTGTGCCACAGCCACAGCCACATCAGATCCAAGCCACATCTGCAACCTACACCACAGTTCACAGAAACACCAAATCCTCAACCCACTGAGTGGGCCCAGGGATGGAACTTACATCCTCATGGACGTTAGTTGGATTCATTATCACTGAACCAAAGGGGAACTCCTTAAAATATTTTTATAATTTGTATTTTCCTTCAAAGCCACACATCAAAACTTTCAACATACGATGAAAATGCATCACTATACAGAGAAAAAACAGTAAATGTACAAAGATCAGAGGAAGGAAGGAAATAGACATGGATCTAAAATCAAGTCTATATATCAAGTAACAGCAGGGACAGCTAGACCAGCACAAAAGGAAGTAACATATATCAGCATAGAGTTTGGCAATATAAAGAGGAATATTGCCCAAAGGTAATAAAGAAATAAGACAAGGTAAATAAAAGAGGTGCTTATTTGATTCAAATATTCTCTTCTGTCGGCCATTCATTTGATGGTCTGGGCTACTTAATAAAACTTGGTCAATGTTAAAGATTTGGCCTTCTTGGCCAGGTATCTGAGAGGGTTTACTATGGGAGTCCTAAGGTGTGGTTAAGATTTTTTTAAATTGTTGTCCCTAGCAATGGGATCTGTGGTGGTTTATAATCTCCTTAATTTCTGAGAACTACTCTTCACTGGTTGTATAAACCTCCAATTACACTTTTCAGGACCTTCGGATATCTTGACTCTGACTTGGACATTAACTTTTTTCTTTTATGCAAATGTATGTAGGGCAATGTTAACAAGTGTCATTGTTCTAACAAATTTATTTAATTGCAATCCATGTGTTAGTGCACAGTTACATAAAATCCTTTCAGTTCTTCCCAAGGCATACACTGAACAAAGAAAAGAGTTGATAATATTCCCTTGATAAAATATGTAGGGTTTTTTTAAGATAGTACTGGGCTCAGATTTGAAAATTTTTTTCTAGCTTTCAAATATTTTAAGACAAAAAAATAAAAGCTGAGTGAGTTTAATGCAATATTTCAGTCTAAGATATAACATCACAGATTATTGTGAGAACATATGTTTGTATGCATGTCTGTGTGAGTTTTCATGATTGAATATTCTATTTAACTTATTATTTAATTACCCAAGGTAATAATGGTTGGTTACAAGGACAGCTGTGAAATAAAGGAGCAAAAGAAATCATGTCAGCAGCCACACAGCTAGGACTTAAGTTGAATAGTAGGATAAATCTTTGCCTTTCAATATATATAGTCAAGACCAAGAATTTCATGGTAGTGCCATCCTGTCACCCATAAGAAAAGATATCTGCTTTCCTTATTCTCAAGGCTATCATTCTCAGGAATGATGTTCTCAGTACTCTGCTCTTCTATCTACTTTAATTTTCTTTTTTTTTTTTTCCTTTTCTGTATCTTCTACAATGACTACATTCTTTTAAAGTGATCTCTATATCTCTGTCTGAAATTTGAACTCCTACTCAAGTTAGAAACTTATTAACTCAATCAATCATCATTCAGTATAGAGCTCAGTAAAGAAATAATGTACAGAATTCACACTTGGGGTCATCTCGAAGATTAGAAACTTCCAATTTTTTTTCTAATCTCTAGGTACATGACTTTTGTTAAAGTGATCCTTTGGTCAATAAGCTGAGGCTAGTGAAGCATAATCACTTGATGCAAAATGAGACCAATTTTTCTTAGGTGTCAACATCTGCAATAACTTTCATCAGAAGGAAATTAGGAGTACAGCAGACACTTAAGAGCATCTTCAACTTCTCTCTGTGTACTAATGACACTCACCTATACTTGTTCCCTTCCACATTACGTTGTCCCTTGTGTACTCAAAACCAAAAAATATTGGGTCTATATGCCAAGAAATGAGCTAAGTACTGGAAATACAGTGTTGAAGAGGAATGACCTATTCTTTATCCTCATAAAGTGAGAAGGGCTCATGTACAACTAATAACACAGTTGATTATTTACTTGAACTTATTCTAGATTTTATTAGATACACATAATGTTAAGATAGTGCAAAAAGGAAAAGGAAAGATTTTTCTATCAAGGGGGTCAGATAGGAGCAAAGATCCTAAACAAGAAAGGACAGTGATTTTTTTTTCCAAATCCATGATCTAATCAAGGATCATACTTTGCATTTAGTTGAAGTATATTTTTATTCCACTTCAATTTGGAACAACTCCTTGTCGTTTTTTTGGTGTTTTTGCTTTTTTTTTGTTTTCTGACCTTGATGTTTTTGAAAAAGATGAGCTATTTTGTACAATGTCCCTTGATTTGAGTTTGTCTGATGTTTCTCAGGCTTAGATTCAGGTAATACCTTTTTGGCAAAGATACCACAGTCATGATATTTCCTTCTCAATATACAATGTCAGGGGGCACATGACACTGATTTCTCTTAATATCGGTGATGGTAACTTTACTTAGTCAAAAAATTATGAAAGGATAACAAATAACGTATAAGAAAAATTACGTATAGACTTTAATATTTACAACATATGTATCATTTTTAAACCTTTCTGTAGATCCAGTTCCCATTCTGAGGATTTTTCCTTATGCTTTTCTTACAGTACAGATCTCTTGGGGACTAGTTAACTTAGTTTTCTTTCTATTGAAATTGTATCTACCTTGCCTATATTTAGAAAGATGTTATCACTAGATATAAAATTCTGATTTGACAGGATTTTTTGGTTTTTGTTTGTTTTTCTTTTCATGTTTTAAAGATGCTCTTATCTTATGCTCTGGCCTCCACTGTTTCTGTGAAGTCAGCCTTCATTTGTATCATTATTTTCTTCTGTATGTACTATACTGCTTTTCTATGCTTATTTTCTAGATGTTGCTCTTTATCTTTGACTTTTACTAGTTTGACTATGATAGAACTAAGTGTGTTTTTTGTTGGATTTATCTTGTTTAGTATTTTTTGAGACTCAAACTTGTGTGCTGGTGTGTGTGTGTGTGTGTGTGTGTGTGTGGGTGTGTTTGTGTGTGTGTGTTTATGAGTAAATCAAATTTGCAGAAAATTTTTTTCATTATTTATTGACCTAATTCTTCTCTTTGCCCCCACATTATACTGCTGGTTATTTTCTTCCAACACTTGAAACTCTTTATTTTTTTCAATAAATTTATCTGTTTTTCACATTGAATAATTGAAAAGTAGACTCAGCCCTTTTTTTTATACTTATGGACAATGCTATGTTACCTGAGATCTATAATGCTATAATGCCTATAAACATGTAACATTATATTCTATACTTCCTTGAAAGAGATAAAATACTTCATTGCCAATTCAGTCTTAATATGCTATTGATTGTAAAATGTATTCCAACTCTAGAAAAATCTGAGAAAAAAAAGTTTCTCCTGAAATTGAAAAAATACCCTATTTTATAAAAAAAATAATGTTATTATAATGGATAAATTACTTTCTCCCTCTTCCCTACAGAACCCTAGTTTTGTTCCAGGAAGTCTAATTTTGCAAACTGTGACTCAGGGGAATCTGACTTTGATTATCCTAAGTTAATCATGATGATTTCATCTCCCTTTTCAGTGACTGACTGAAGGACCCAGGTTTAATCCAGTCAATGAAAGACATTTCTCTAGGGGCTGCTACTGATTTGGGAGCTGACTTTTACTAAGCTGAATCAAACTCAATGACAGATTAGTTTTTTGGAGTTCCCATCGTGGCTCAGTGGTCAGCAAAACTGACTAGCATCCATGAGGGTGTGGGTTCTATCTCTGGCCCTGCTCAGTGGGTTAAGGATCTGGCATTGCCCTGAGCTGTGGTACAGGTCACAGATGTAGCTCAGATCTCACATTGCTGTGGCTCTGGTGTATGCCAGTGGCTGCAGCTCTCATTGGACCTCTAGCTTGGAAACCTACAAAGCCGCAGGTGTGGCTGAGGGTGCGGCCCTAAAAAGACAAAAAAAAAAAAAAAAAGGGATTAGTTTTTCATGGAGGAGAAATTTTCACACCAGTTGAATATGCTCAAATATTTATAATGCAGTTACCAGCCATTTTGCAAATCAGAAGGGAAGTCAGTCTGAGGACCAAATCACCACAGAGAGATGGGCAGAGAAATGTAGACTGTATCCTGACCAAACCAATACCTGCAGACACTGTACATCCAGATTACTTAGCAGTACAGTTCTTGATCTTTTATGTCAGTATGATTTAGAGTTTTGAATATTTTTATCTGAAAGTACCCTTGCCCATACACTGTCCAAGCCAAAACCCAGCACCTCTAAGCTGGAGGTTCATTTGCTTCTAACATTTTAAACTGATAACTACCCTCTCATGCTGTCCTCTCAGAAATTGGATCTGTCCTTTGCTTTTTGGATAACCAAACCCTGGTCTCACCCCAAATTTTCTGCTGCCACTATCTCTCATTCCTCAAGCTAATTTTCCATGCCTATGGCTGACCTACTTATCTTTTTCTTTATCTCTGTCCACTGTTGACAGCTTACAACTTCTCTTCCTGGGACATGGCCTAGATAAGATTGTTCAACTGAAGTTATTTTCTATATGCTGGCAATAAATCATACTAATTATAAAGAGCACAAATCTAGGTGAAGCATTCCAGTGTATTCTCATTTTTCAACTGAAATTGAGTGGTAGAACTTACTGTAACATGGATGGGAACAATCATATCTATTTAAAGACTTAATCTGTATTTGTTTTAGATTCCACATATAAGTGGAATATAACAATTTTATTCCCTGTCTTACTTCAATTTTGTGATAATTTCTATGTCCATCCATGTTGCTGAAAATGGAATTATTACATTCTTTTTTATGGCTGAGTAATATGATATTACTTACATATGGAACTTAAAAAAATGATACAAGTGAACTTATTTACAAAACAGAAAGAGACTCACAGACTTCAAAAGCATATTTAGGATTGCCAAAGGGGAAATTTGGCGGAGAGGGATAAATTAGGGCGTTGGGATTAACATACACACACTATTATATACAAAATAGATAATCAACAAGGCCCTACTCTACAGCACAGAGTACTCCAGTCTTTATTCTGTAATACACTATATGGAAAAATAATCTGAATAAGAATGGATATATGTACACATATAATTGAATATTTTGCTAAATACCTGCAACTAACACAACACTGTAAATCAATAGACCCTAACATAAAATAAAAATTAAATTTAAAAAGAATTAATCTGGGAGTTCCCACTGGGACACAACAGGATTAGGGATGCCTATGGAGTGCTGGGATGCAGATTCAATCCCAGGGTCAAAACAGTGGATCAAAGGATCTGGCATTGTCACAGCTGAGGCATAGGTTGCAACTACAGCTTGAGTCTGATCCCTGGCAGGAAAATCCCATATGCTGTGGGATGGTCAAAAAAAGGAAAAAAGAAAAAAAAGAAAAAAGAATCAATCTGTGTAAAAGACTCTATACAAAATTTTAAACAATTACTGAAAAAACTTAGCTGAGGCATTCAAATTGGATATAAGATGGTGTGTTTAGATGACTTCTGAATTTTAAAAATTCACCTCATTCCTGATTGCAATAAATTTGTAGACAGTGGATGGAGGCAAGATTTCTAAAGAGGCTCTTTACTAATCATTCTTATTCCAGATCCAATTAATGTCACATTTTCATTTGAAGACAATCAGGAACAAGACCACTTCTTCAAACACTTATTATCCTCAGAATAATTTTTCTCCTTTTATTAGCTCTTAGCAAGTAGTTTAGTTGTTTGTTAATTAACTCATTGCTTGCATGCACAGTTGAATATTTAGAATGAATGGTATATGATTTGCAATCCATTCATGTAGAAGTGCCTTCTCATCCATTCACTGCCTCGCTTGATTATCAGAATAATTCTGTGAGATAGTCATGGCTGGCATTGCAATCTTCATTTTACTGATAAAAAGCTTAAGGTTCATACAGCTGACTTGATTTCCCAAAGATCACATGGTGAGACAATGATTTTATGACGGAAATTCAGGATGCCTAAGAGCACTCTTTAAATAATAAGTATTTCTATATTATCAATATGAAGGTGAATTTAAATTGTCCCCTATGGGCCTCAGTCTCCACGCTGGAGTATTTGAGTCTCAGATATTCTGTTATATATGGCACCAAGAGACTATAAATTATAGGGTTGCATATTTTTGCTATCATATCCATATAGCACAATTATCATTATTTAGTTAGTATTTTCTTTCTTCATCTTTGCTTTTTTTTTTAAATGACTTTAGTCTCCCCGACAAAATATCCAAAGTATCAACAATTTGATGTGATATATATAGATATGTTTGTCAGTATATGAGTATTATGGCAACTAAACCAAAAACTCTGACTCAATTACTTAGTAATTTTTTGTTTCTGGAAAATAATTTAACCTCCCTAAATCTTTTTTTTTTTTTTTCAGGGGCACTTCCAAGGCATATGGAGGTTCCCAGGCTAGGGGGTCCAATAGGAGCTATAGCTGCCAGCCTACACCACAGCCACAGCAATGCCAGATCCGAGCCACATCTGTGACCTACACCAAGCTCACGGCAATGCCGGATCTTTAAGTCACTGAACGAGGCCAGGGATTGAACCCGCTCCCTCATGGTTCCTAGTCGGGTTCATTTCCACTGAGCCACAATGGGAACTCCTCTAAATTTTGATTTCCTTATATAGAATTTTAAAATAGTAAAACATACCTTGTGTGGATTGCTTGGATTACAAGTAATATATGTTAGGTGCTTGGCACATAAAAGCTGCTCAATAATTATCCTTATTTTAGACTTTACATGTCTTAATCCTTTGGTATCTATGGTCCCAGAATTTCCACATGCCATAAATGTGGCCAAAAAAAAAAAAGTATTTTTCCTCCTCAATGTCCAATAATATGTCTTCTAAAATTCCATCACATTAGACAGGTTCCATTTTTTCCTCTACCATAGAGTAAATATAAATTCCTTATTTTCTATGTCCAAGACATTTCATAATATGACCATTATGTAAATTCGAGGCTTAGCACTACCTTCACTCCTGCACTTCTTCCTTTTCATGCAAGAAGATCTTTGCACATTTTTATTTTTCTCATTGCTTTTTAAAGTAATTCTCTAGCTTTAAACTAAATTCTAATCTATAGTAGAATACTAGCTCCTTCACCCTATCTTTCTCTTCAGAAATGCCTTGGACATTCTTAGCCCTTTCATCCTGCATAAAATTTAAGACTTGGATCATCAGGTTCCAAAAATAACATTGTTGAAATTTTCATTGAAATCGTATTGAATATATAGATTGATTTGGGGATGAATAATTTTTCTGTAATAATAATTCCAGTTATCCATGGCGGTGTTCGTCCCTGTTTATTTAAGTGTTTTAAAATATATCTTAATAAAATTATTTTTCCTTATAAAGGCCTTAAATATGCTTTACTAAATGTTTTTGGGTGTTCTGTTACTATTGCATATGATTTCTTTTTAATATCTAGCTATTTGCTATTGGTATACAGAAAAATTGGGGGATACTTTAATCATATAGCCAGCCAGTTTTCTAAATGCTTTTTTTATATTCAGTAATATATCTGTAGGCTATTCTGACTTTTCTAATTAAATGATTATAACATCTACAAGTATCGTTATCATGTATTTCCTTCTTCTAATTTTGGTACTCTCGATCATAGTCTAGGATCCCCCCCGACACAATGCTGGACAGAATGTTGATAGCATTTGTCCTTGCCATGGTTAATCGAGGAAAACAGGTAATTTATTTTGGAGAAAATCACAAGGAAGAGGAGCAGGAGACTGATGAGAGTAAAATATTTAAGGAGGGAAAGCCAATGCAAAGGTCAGCAAAGAATTTATCACCTCTGGGACAAATGGGGCTTGATATCACCAAGACTATATGAGATACTGTGAAGTTTTCACCTCATAA
The DNA here is from genome assembly GCA_004024745.2 of Catagonus wagneri. NCBI lineage: Eukaryota > Metazoa > Chordata > Mammalia > Artiodactyla > Tayassuidae > Catagonus > Catagonus wagneri. The sequence continues at coordinate 4,484,826 of PVHT020000035.1, read as the reverse complement.
TTGTTCATTGAGAGACAATAAAAAAGGGGCATTCATGCTCTGGCTCCTGTCCCCCAGTGGTCAAGAATCGTCCTTGAGTTATTAACTCATTCATTTATGCAGGCTGCATATGCGTGGATGCCAGATCATTTTCTACAGTTCTCTTAAGTCAGAGTGTTAAGAAAATCCTGAGACAGGAAAATGAAAAATATGTGGAGCAGCTGAGGCAACATACTGTCAGTGTATACATGAAACTGATTGCTGTGATGCCTGGAGTGAACGATGATCCAAGAGGATGTGAGGCATGACCTAAATATCTGATACAGTGGACATCTTTGCCTTGAAAGAAGCAATCTCAATGTTTCTTCTCATTTAGGATTATGTTTGCTCAAGCTTTCTTATACTTTTATTCATAATCTTCAACATGAATGGCTATTACACTTAAAAATACATTTTCTGTGTGCCTAGGGAGGATCAGATGATTTCTTTCCTTTTAAATTATTGAATTTATTGGACTAAATTTCTGATTGTCTAATATTAAATCACTCTTGCATACCCAGAATAAAACTAATATGGTTATAGTGCATTATGTTTTGTTTATGCATTTTGGGGCCTTATTTCTTAATATTTTCTTTAGAATGTTTTGTTTTGTCTTTATAGGGCCACGCCTACAGCATATGGAAGGAAATTCCCAGTCTAGGGGTTGAATCGAAGCTATAGCTGCCAGCCTACGCCATAGCCACAGCAACACGAGGTCTGAGCCATGTCTGAAATTTACACCACAGCTCGCGGCAACACCAGATGGCTGACCCTCTAAGGGAGGCAGGGGACTGAGCCTACATCCTCATGGACACTAGTCAGGTTCATTACCACTACTCTCAGGATATTTTTTGATCTATGATCATGATCGAAATAGACTTATTATTGTACTTTCTTTTGTAGTTTTATCTAGTTTTATACAAGATTGATAATTACCTTATAGATGCCACTGAAGGGCATTTTCCACTTCCTGTTTTCTTGTAAGAGACTGAACTAACTGGACATGATATTTTTGAAAATTTGCAGCAACTCATCTCTAAAACTTTCTGGGCTTAGTGTTTTGGTTGTGGGACTAGTTTAAACTTATGTTTCAATTACTTCAATGCTTATAGAATTATTCATGCTATTTTTTTTCTTGATAATGATTCTAGTAAGACATACTTCCTAGGAAATTTAATTTAATCAAAAGTTTTCAAAATGATTGGCAAAACTGTTGGGATATTACATTTAATGAAGTATCTTTTATTTCTGCCTTTATTTATTTATTTATTTTTTGGTTTCCTCTTGGTCTGTCTTGACAGAAATATGTCTCCTCTAAAAAATTTTTTTTCGAAGAACTGATTTGATTTTGTTAATCTCAAAAACAATAGTATCAATAGTAACAATAGTATTTTTGTTAATCTCAGTAGTATCTGATAGTTTGGTGAATTTTGCTCTATTTTTACTATCATTTTCTAATTTCTTTAGGTTTAACCTGCTTTTACTTTTCTAATTTATTACAATAAGCCCTTATCTTGTAATGTGGACGTTTTCTTATTTTCTAGTAAAAGTAATTAGAATGTATATTTTGCTCAAAACAGTTGTTTTTTTGCATCCTACAAGTTCTGATATACAGTGTTTTCATTATAGTTTAATTCTAGGTGTTGTTTAGCATAATTTCTTTTTGATACCATAAACTGTTCAGCCATATGTATTTATAATTTTCAATTATGTACGACTTTTTTAATTTATAATTTTGTCATTAACTACAAACTTAATTACACTATGATTAAAGATTATCGTCTTTGTAATTCCTGTCTTTGAAATTTTCTGAGATTTTTCTGTGACAAAGATTTGAATATGTGCTTTAAAAATGTCTCTTCATCGATTATTTTATGTAGAACTATGTGTCTGTTTGGAAAAGCTTATTGATTATGTTGTGGAGATCTATATACTCCCTGTATTTTTAGACTCCTTAACCATCAGTAAATAAGAGCTATGTGTTGAAATGACTACTAAAATTTGCAGTTTCTCCATTTTCCTGAATTTATGCTTCATTAATTTTGAGGTTGTTTTATTGCACATACACACGCTTATAATAGCTATATATTCTTGGCAGATTAAAATTGGATCAATAAATAGTGAAATAATTCACTATTCACTCTACATCAATAATCTTTTGTCTTAAAGTATATCTTCTCCAATAATAATATAACTTTCAAATAATAGTATAACTGTTTTTTATTAGCATTTGTCTAAAATGCCTTTATTTCTGCCTTTCCCTCCAATTTTTGCCTATCTTTATATTTTAGGTGACTTCTGTAATTAGCAAGTAGCAAGATTTTGTTGTTATCCACAATCTGTCAGAATTTGTTTTTGAACCAATTAAAATTTCCATATGTATCTTATAATTATTGATTTATATACACTTCTATCATCCTATATTTTTGCATTATGTCTCATTTTTACAACATTGCTTTTATTTTATTTTATTTTTTTTTGGCTTTTTAAGACTGCCCCCACAGCATATGAAAGTTCCCAGGCTAGGGGTCAAATCGGAACTGCAGCTGCTGGCCTACACCACAGCCACAGTAAGGCGGGATCCAAGCCGCACATGCTATCTACATCACAGCTCACAGCAACACCAGATCCTTATCCCACTGAGTGAGGCCAGGGATCAAATCCACGTCCTCCTGTATACTAGTCAGATTCAATACTGTTGGGCCACAGTGGGAACTCCTCAACATTGCCATTTAATACTTTCTTTTTTAAATTGATACATATAGCTCCTTTTAATAAAATTATACATATTTTCACATTCTTGGTCTCCTTCCCCTCTTTCTGATTTAAATACAGCATTTAAGATTTAATGAGCCTCTCGGGTATAATTTTTCTGATGCTATGTATAGCTAATTTTTTTTATCATGCTCTCACATTGGAATGACAATTTCAAATTTCTTTTTCTTCTAAGTGACTTGTTATTTTGCCCTGTGAGTTCATTTTCCTCATAGATATCAGCTAGTTTTTCAAGCAATGAGAACTAAAGTCTAGAACCCAATAGCTTGGCCACTTCAGAGGTGTTGCATAGAAAAAAACAAATAAACAAATAAACAAAAACAAAACAAAACAAACAGGGTTAGAGGTATCTAAGGAAACCAGATTTAATAACTCCCCATCACATAAAACAAACACTTATATCAGGTATGTACTCTGCACAGTCCAGGAAGAAGAACTATTCAGTTCTAAATCCTAGGGTTTTGAAAAGAGAAGGCTAGGGAAGCAGTTGATTAATGTCAGTCAGTCTCAGCTCCTCAAAGCACAGGGATGCTCTGACAGTTATCTCAGTTTTTCCTAATACATCTTGATTCGTGTCTGGGGGCAAGCTTTTAGGAAATGGCCGAGAAGAAGTAAGAGGGGAACTCCAATATTTCCCACCCTTTTTGACCTCAGCAGTGCTTGACTACCACCTATTCAAGGTCACTACCTTCCACACAGCAGTTTAAAACCGCCAGTCTTCCCTGGACTGGTATCACACGTTTCTCCATATTCCCGGCTAAGATTCTTCTGAAGCCCAACTTGGGAAAGGAAACCAGAAGTAGTGCCAGTACCATCTCTTAGTCAGAACTTGAACTCATATTCTCTCTTCATTGAGATTTGTGGCAATAGACTGCCCTCTTTCTGGCATGAGGATATTTCTATTTCCAGATCCCCTGTCACCCAAAACTTCTGATGCCCAGTTATATCTAAGAACACTGAGAGCAGATATATATGAAATCCAGTTAATCCCAATCATGACTATTAGCAGGAAATGTCTCAATGGATCTATCAATTCTTTTACTAGTTTGTCACTTAGCATATGAAATCTCCTACTTGTCCTTAGTCTTCACATTTATGAACACTTTGTATCCCCAATTAAATTGTTACAATTATTTATATTTATTTTCATAATTGTATATATTTACACACATAAAATTTTATGTTTATACATGTACATGCATTGCACATATATACACACATTTTTCTCCTACTAGAGTATAACCTTCAAGAAGCCAGAGATTTTTATTTGTTTTGTTCCACACTGGACAGTGCCATACTTCAGGGGAAGAGATGAAGTGGTGGGAATGGACAATCTCTATGAGAAGAATTATTTTATCATTAGCATTGCTTAAAATTTCCAGCATATGATAATGATAAAAATCAGACTTTTAGATGAATTTGTTTTTGCTTTAAAATTATCTACTGACAACGCATCCCTTATTGCTTGCACTCATTTCTCACCACTGGTTCATGGCACATCACAGGTGCCCTATAAATGTTAACTGACTGAATGAATAAACGAGTCTAGGGTACTCAGTGGATACTTTATGAAAGGATGGGAGGAGGGATAAAGAGATGGTAAGTGAATATGTGTATGTTTGCCTGCAGAAGTGAGTGAGTGAACTCCTTCAACATACTTCAACATTTTTCTTTAGACTTAAGGATTATGATGTCTGATCCCATGAGCATGGTAAAGATTAGCTCTAGTAAGAGAAAAAAAATTTTCCCTAAATGTGACAGTCCACAGGAAACTGTCCCTTCCAACCTAGAAGTAAGATCAAAGCATTAGTACAAAGTGAATACAGACAAAAGACACAGAAGGAAAAAGAATTAGTGTCCATTATAAAAAAAAGTAGTAAAAGGCAATACAAAAAGCAAAACCTATGTCTGAATACGCAAAGGAATAAAGTCACAGGTTTTTTTTCCTTCAGTGAGAAAGAAAGCACATAAAAGAGAATAAAAGGTAAGGGCAAATGTTATAAATAGTGGTAAAAATAGGAAAATGAAAGCAAAAAAATGACATACCACGGTGAAGGAGAGGAAGAAATAGAATCCTCAAGGAAGGAATAAAGCAAGCTAGCAAAGAAGCAGATTGTAAGCCTCTGTATTTCATTTATAACTGTACTTACATTTTATTATATTTCTCTGGCAGGAATCCCACATCTCTTTATGTCTGAAGGAAGGGGGTGGCAGAAAAATGTTGCTCTGGGGACTAGAGATTTATTACCTTGTACACTTAGTGTTAGACTGATTTTTTTTCTTTAAATTACATGCCACTGTCATGTTCAAAATAAAAGCTAAAGATGGACAGCATGTCATGTATCACTGTAAAGGCTGCTCTTATCAAGAGTGAAAAACTAAGGCGAACCTGGTTTTATTCTACGCAAATCAGAAACCACTGAGGTGATACCAACTTCTACACTCTTTTTATTTTATCTTAACTGTGCCTCCACTGAATGATATAGAATACGTGATCTTCTCGGTAAATGAAACACCCATGGGAAACATGCAGCTATAGCTGAGAAAAGCTTGGGTTTTGAATCCAAACAGTGCTGAATTTATGTCTCAGTGACCTTGGGCAAGATACTTAAATTATCTAAGCTTCAGTTTCCTTAGGTGCAAATAGGCCTCATACTAAAAGCATTTACTTCATTAGGGTTGTTATGAGAATTAAATATTATAATGTAAAGTTCTTAGCACAGTAACTGGCGGGCACTCAAAATAATGAGTACTTTTATCATTATTAAACTGATAAAGTTCTTCATCATTCTTAGGTCTGCTTCAAGAAAAACTAATTGGATCTTAATAGTTTTTTTTTAAATTTACATTTGGAGTTAAATCAGCCAATGAAAGGGAAAATACAATCAGCCACTTTCTCTATTTACAGTTAATTGAATGAAAAGGTGTATTGATTATATTTATTTTGTTGTATCTCTAGATTTTTACTGAGGTATAATTGGCATACAATATTATATGAATTCCAGATATATATCATAAAGATTCAGTAGCTGTATATATTGCAAAATGACCACAAAATATGTATAATTAACATCAATTAACATACATAATTATAAGTTTTTTTCATCTCTGTCGTTGTCTATATTCTTACTGTCTATATTCTTGATACTGTGTCATTTGGGGGCCTTGAAACATTTCTTTCCTATATTTCTAGAATAACAATACTTGCAAGAAGGGCATATTAATCAGCGAATAGAACAAACTAGGAAAGTTCCTGCAAAGGGTCATGTGTTTATAATCTTTAACCCATAGGCAGATATGCTCAGGATGCCTACTCTGAATCACTTCACTGTATGGCTGAAAATAACACAACATTGTAAATCAATTATACTTCAGTTTAAAACATTTAAAAATAAATACATTGAGTGTGCTATCAAGAGACTCTCCCTAATAGATATAATGAGAAATTTTCTCAGTGTTTTACTAAGGAAGGGAATGTTTGCAGGAGAAGAAAGACATGTGGTAATAAGGACAGGTAGAGGGGTATTAGCTCAGATTTTTATTTTTTAATTATCTACAGTGTTCCCCAGTATTGCCTGCATGTACTATAAACTGATTCTTGTGGCCTGAGGAAAAATAGACACAGCAAATAACTCTCAGTAGAATGGAATTTGGCCAAACTATTAATTCTGGTCAGAGCTGAAACCATAAAATGCCTTATCCTAAAAAGTAGCAGGAAAAATCAAAGGTAATCCTCTCTGCCCTTTTATTCCCTTCCCCTCATACATACACAAGCATACTTGCACATGCAGTTTGAAGTAATTTATCAGGCATTAATAAAAATCTCACCAATAGGCTCCTGATAAACACATATATACACACATATCTATTATATATATTTATTTATATACATATATTTATATATTATATATATGTATTTAGGGTCCAAGAAAAATTCTGATTTTTTTAACAGCATGGCAGATTTATCCTAAAATGTATACTTCATTGTAAATGGACAAGACTATGCAAGACATTCTTGAACAAAAAGAGAAACAAGCAAGCAAACAGGGAACTATGTTCTCCTCTAGGTGACAAAACTTATAATAAATTTACAGTATATAATAGGATAGAATTAGAGAAGAGATATAAAATGGATAAATAAAAACCTAGCTCCAAAAATGTGCAATACATCTATTAACAGAACTAAAGTTGCAGATGAGAGGAAAAGAAAGACCTTTCAATAAAAAATCCTTAGGAAGTTATAGATGTATTTGGAGAGAATATATTCAGCCTGATAGTTCATATTAAAAACAAAGTCAACTCCAGGTAGATTGAAGTCCTAAATATGAATCTCCAAACAATAAGGCATTTAACTGATAATAAAAGAGAGAACACTTATCATATTAGTTTATTTAAGGATTTTTTTTTTCAAATTTAAAAATAAAGCACAATTCATAAATAAAAAAGATACTAAATTCTGGAGTGTGGGATGAGAAACCCTCTGGACCCTTTACCACGATAGAAGATATGCACTGGGAAAGATGCAGTTAAGAATCTAACACAGGCTTAAAAATTAACTATACTTCAATTAAACTTAAAAAAAAAGAAAAAGGAAAATGAGCTTTATACTCACCCTAGCTTTCGGTCTAGAGCAACAGCTTCTTGCCAAAGAGAGCAATCTACCAAAATTTCTTGCTCCCACTCTGAGCCCTTTGCTATGGAAATCCTTTTCCAGACAAACACGGGAGATCCAGGAGTTCCTTCTTCCACCTAGGAGGTCCTCACTAATCTTGTACCAAACCTATTTCTCTAATCATAGAGCAGAAGCTCTGCCTCAGTCAGAGCAGGTGGTTTGTTCCTGCCTTAGTTCACATGAAGAGGAAGTGTTCTGTGCCAGGAAATGTAAGCCGAGGAAACCAGGAGTACCACCACATCCAAGACCCTGCTCATAGAATACGGGTGTAATTCCGGAAGAAGTGGGTTATTCCTACTCATATAGCCAGCTCTGAGGCAACAGTACAGATTTGTTGCCCAGGGGGAGAGGCAGGTTGTAAAAACAGAGAGATTCATCACTTTCCATGGAATGATAAGTGAAATGACACACCAGCTAGAAATTTAATAAAGAGAATCAGAGAAACAGAAAGCTAAGATCATTCCTGTGACTGAGGCAAGTTCTCAAGCCCAGCCTAAACGATTACCTGCAAAGAGATTTGTCTTTAAATGGAATCATACTGTGAAGTAATGATGTCCCAGACTGTCATCAAATGCAATGCAACACCAGTTAGTGGTGACTAACTTTGGGGGATGACACCCATGTGGATGGACAAGTCAGAAGCTTAATAAAGAAATCAGGAGAGGAGACACTCAAAGAGAATTAGGTTAAAACAACTGTCAATCCTTGACAAGGAGGTCAGGGTAAATATGGGCATGCTCAATAATGCAGCTTTTGAGGAAGAAATTCAGAGACTGCAAATTGAGAAAGAAATACATTTCATGGAAATAGACAATACTTTTCAAGGAATGAAGAAGCTGGAAAACAGAGCAAGCCCTATAATGGAGGAGGAGGATGGTTGATATTATTGTGCTAGTTTACAACAAAAACTTATGAGGTATGCAAAGACACAGAAGAGTGTGAACCATACACAGGATTAAAATTAAAGTAACAGAAACTACCTTTCAGGGGGACCAAATGTTGAAAAGAGCAGACAGATATCAAAACAGCTATTATAAATATAAACTTATTTATATTTATATATTTGCGTAAATTTTTATTTTTTTGTTTTTTTAAGGCTAACTCATGGCATATGGAGGTTCCCAGTCTCGGAGTCTAATTGGAGCTACAGCTGCCAGCCTGTGCCACAGCCACAGAAATGCCAGATCCTTAACCCACTGAGCCAGGCCAGAGACTGAACCCTCAACCTCTTGGTTCCTAGTCGGATTTGTTTCTGCTGCACCACGACAGGAAATCCAGCTTATGTAATTTTAAATAAAAATTTAAATTAATTTAAACTAAAAAGCCACTAGACTCAACATTAGATTTTACAAGGCTGCACCCATGGCATATGGAAGTTACCAGGCTAGGGGTGGAATCAGAGCTACAGCTGCCAGCTGCAGCCACAGCCAGGGCAACTGAGCATCTGAGCCACATCTGTAATCTATACCACAGCTCACAGCAACGGCGAATACCCAACCCAGTGAGAGAGGCCAGGGATCGAACCCACATCCTCACGGATACCAGTTGGATTCATTTCTGCTGTGCCACAACAGGAACTCCCTAAAATGTTTTTTTTTTTTAAAGGCCAAAAGATCCTCGTTGATATTTTGCCAAAAAGACACACAAACTTGCAATAAATACATAAAAGATGTGCAACATCATTAGCCACCAGTAACGTACAAATCAAAAGCAGAATGAGATACCACTTCAAATGCTGTTTTTATAAGATGGCTGAAATAAAATGACAGATCAAAGCAAGCATTGATGAAGATTTGGATAAACTGAAGCCATCATATAGTGCTGATAAGAGTGCCAAATGGCACAGCTGGTTTAGAAAAGTTTGGCAGTTCCTCAAAATTTTCAGCACAGAGTTACCATGTGACTCAACAATTCTATTTCTAGGTATGTAGCTAAGTAAACTGCAAACATATGTCCAAATAAAAACATGTAAGAAGCTGTTCATACCATCATTATTCACCATAGCCAAAAAGTCAAAACAACGCAAATGTCCATCAAGTGATAAATGGGGAAACAAAATGCGGCATATTCCTACAATGGACGGCTATTCAGAAATAAAAAGAAATATGTACTGAACCATGAGGTAACATATTCAAACTCCGGAAACATTATGTTAGCTGAAACAAACCAGTCACAAAAAGACCACATATTATATGATTCCATTTACATGAAATGTCAAGAATTCACCTACCTACAAAGATAGGAAGTAAATTAGTAATTGCCTATGACAAGGTAACAGGGTAAATGGGTAGTGATTGTTAACTGGTATGTTGTTTCTTTGGGGGTGATCAAAATATTCTAAAGTTATATTGTGATGAGTTTTGTGCAACTTTATGAATATACTATAAACATTCAATTGTACACTTGAAATGGGTGAATTATACTGTATGTGAATTATATTTCAAAAAGACTGTCGGAAGAGAATGAAATATTGGCAATATTTAAATCAACAACTTCTATTCTTTATAAAAGAAAGCTTTATAGGCAGCAAAAGGGAAATCATACAGTTGAATACTATATTTATAATACATGTAAACAAGAAAGGACTACTGTACAGAATATGTAAAAACATCTTTTTTTTTTCTTTTTACAGCCATAACTGTGGTATATGAAAGGTCCCTGGCTAGGGCTCAAATCATAGCTACAGCTGCCTGCCACAGGCACAGCCAAAGAAACAGCAGATCTGAGCCCCATTTGCAACCTACACCCCAGCTCATAGCAACGCCAGATCCTTAAGCCACTGAGCGAGGCCAGTGATCGAACCCACAACCTCAGGGATACTGGTCAGGTTTGTAACCCACTGAACCACCTAGGAACTCCTAAAAATATCTTAAAATAAGAATAAAATGTATAGTGCATAATAAAAATCGGCAAGACAGGCACTTGACAAAACAGGAGATCCAAACAGAATAAATATGAAGAGTTACTTAACCTTAATAATAATCATAGAAATGCAGATAAAAACCACTTGAAATAAATTTTATTGTTAGAATGGCAAAAAATTTACTCTTACCACAACACCTTTTGGAAAGAAGCTAAAGCAGTGGATGTTCTTACACATTTCTGGTGAGAGTGCAAGTCAGTCTGTTTCAGTTTTTATGGGGAGGCAATAATCTTGAGATAATTTAAGAGACTAGCTATATCCTGTTCATAGAAAGATCTATATCTCAAATTTTATATGAGGATTAAATGAGTAGATATTTGTAGTGCACATAAAACAGTGCCTGGTATTCATTAAGCATGTAGTAAATATTAGCTGTTATTTTTGATGCTCAAATATGGTTTTCATTGTGGCTTATTAGGAGTCCCAGAATATATAGAACCATCTTCCTTCCCTGTGTTCTAAATACATATATACATATTTTAATTAAGTAAATATTGAGGCATAAAAAACATCTTAACTACTGGCATAAACCAGGTTAGAGGACATGGTTTATGTCTTTGTGCAAATAGACCTATTATTAATGAAGTTCAGAAAGAAGACAAGTTCTTTTCTTCCTCCCAGTTTTGGCACTGCCAAACTAAGGTAAGCCTTTTTATAGATGACATTCGACAAAAAAGAAGCAAAAGAAAGAGCAAGATTCCTGCAGAGTTCACTTGAAACTGGCACCTAAGATACATAGCAAAATGATGGAGATGTTCTTGTGAAATTAGCCCTTTTTCCTCTGAACTGAATTGCTATTATTGCTGATATTGGTAGATAGATGTAGGCATTTAGCAGGTTTTCTACTTGATGATATTGCATCAGAGGCTTCTAGTTACCATTCTCTTTTTTCTCTAAAGGGGTGAAAATGAGAACTCTGATTTGCTGCTTCAGGACTCATGGGTTGACAGATGTTGATCAAACACACAGAACCATAATATATTCATGGCCTGTATCTAGTAAGATACTCAGGGAAAATTAGGTACTCCATCAATTAACAACAATGGACCAGGTACTGTTTTGTATCTCTTTAATGTAACAGTCGCTGTGCCAGAGAGTAAAGCACAGTCACTGCCTGGTAAATCCCTTTGATTCAAGAAGTAATTGTTGAATAAATGACTCAATCTATACTTGAAAATAAGTTTAAAAAGAATCAAAGATGAAAAACAGAATGGGAGAAGATTATTTGTCCCAACACTTCTAGCTCCGAGCCACATCTGCAGTCTATGCCACAGCTCACAGCAACAGGGATCCTTAACTGAGTGTGCAAGGCCAGGGATCAAACCTAAACCCTAGTTGGGTTCTTAACCTGCTAAGTCACAACAGGAACTCCTAGCTCTGATTTTTTTGAATTCACTAAGCCTTTTCTTCTCAAGGATCTTACTGCAAGAACAGGATAGCTATTGTCTACCAAATTTCCTCTTTCAGTTTCTCTTACATGTGTGAATGGCTTATTGACAGGATAAAAAATATATTCATTCTGCTCAGTAACTCCTAAGGGCTTAAATAAAATTGTGACATCATGAATAATTTTGCTTTGTTTCCTTCTTTTCTTTCTAAGTGCCCTATCCCATTGTTGTTATGTTTCACAGAGTATTCTGAACTGATCCCCATCTCCAGAAAAAGTTAATGCTCCACTCCAAATGTGCCTGTCCCCTAAACTGTCATTCCAATACACTGCTTTCTGATAGGACCCTTGACCAACTCTGTAATTCAACTGGGAGCTTATACTAATAGACCTAAATACTCTGCCCAGTCCAGATAATGCTTACCCTTTAAATAGTGTCTTTGATGTTTTAGGGAACTGGAATTTAAAGACGCAAGTCAGAAGGAATAAAAGGAGCTAGTTAGGTCAAGGGGCTTTCCTGGTGCTTCTCACATCACATCCTTTAGTTGCCTTCTTACCTTATCTATAATGAAAATTGAACTGTAATGGCGCAAACCTTCTTGAAAACATAAAGGCAGATAGCAAGGAGAAACAAAGGGATTTATACTCTTGAATCATGGATTCATGGAATCATGGTTAATAATTTTAAGAATTTAATAAAGAGTAAAACAATAATCTCATAAGTATATACAGAATTCATTGCAATTAGAAGGATCTCATAGGTGTTAATGCATATTGAGCTAAAAGCAGGCACACACATTCTTAAAGCCATGTCCACTAAAATAGCAGATCAATGTCCTTAGAGGAGAAATTAAGTAACTAAATCTATGAGTGTAAGTATGTATTTTGAGGTGTGTTTATTGGCTTTATATAAGTTTTCCTTGTTCTTATCAGTAAGATCTTTGAGAAGAAAAGAAATGTATGACTCAGTACTTGTTGAATGAATTAATGAATTTATAATGGAAAAATGAACTTGGGAAAGAGAAGAAGCTGTAGATAACCCCCAGTTACCAAAATTTGGATGGGCATATCTATCCAAAAGTCTTGCAACAAATTTTTTTGGAGTGCCTCGTTTTGCTACATACTTTGCCTAGAGATATTCCACAATCTCTATTCTTAGGAAACTCATTTCTAAAACTGCTGTAGTTCCCCCATCACCGAGACCATAGCTGCTCACAATCTTCTTACCCTCCTTTTCACTATTTTAGAGTAGTTATGAACTGTCTTGCTGGTTGCTGTAGAGCTGACCATCTGTAAGCAAGCCTATTTTGTGGGGTGGTCAGGGGCACGTTTAAACTGAAGGAAGATGGGAGAGGGTTTTTACCTGTTAAGCAACCAAAGACAATGGTTTCAAGAGAGAGGAATTTTTCATTGAAGGTTGTGAGTGACTCTGACTCGAGTGTGGTCTTAGGTTTTCCTCACAGAGTAGGAAAGAGCTAGAGAATTACTGCATAGAGGAGTAGGAAGTAATGTGTGGTTTGTTGAGTAAGAGTTAGGGGATGGGGTTGTTTGCTTTGCATTTCTTCTAACCTGAAGCATATGACAAAAACATCAAACACCCACATGCCTGAGCTATTTTTAACCAACTACAAATAACATGCCAAGAGTATAATGTCTTTTTAAAAAGAATGTTCTAGTCCTTCCCAGATGGTTTCATAGAAATATAGATGTTATGCAATTATCACTATGGTAACCCCATATCTAGCAGCAAGAAATCAGCAAGTCATGTATTTGTAACATTCTCTTGTCTTTTTTGAGCAAAAGAATTGGGATCAATGTATTTCTCTTTTATTGCACTCCCAGAATCTTTTGATTCCTATTTATATTACTTAATCTCCATCACCACACCCCCACCACACACACAAGACATTAGAGCCATAGTGAGTATTTCATGATAAGGGAATGTCATATAAATATATTCAATTACCAAATAAATGAATAATCTCTTCTGGAATCTCCCTCAGTTTTGCAAAGAGCAGTCAAGAACTGATTTTCAGGAGCACTAAAGCAATTTATAATTTCAATATTCAGCAGATATGAGTTTCAAGAACATAACTGCTGATACATCAAGGAAATATCATTACATGTGTTTTCATTGTAGCAGGCCAGACAGGATTAACTCAGAGAAGCTGCAAATGGAAACTTCTATCTATATTCACAGTGACGTCTTGTCAGCTGAGCCCAGCTCTCATGTGAAATGCTTAAGGAAAACTGTGATCCATACATTGTGTCTTTTGCAGATGCAATAGTTCCAGCATGTCTTTTCTATTTTTATATAGAAGATATAAATATTCAGGTAGGATTATTCAACTTAGATCATATAATCCTTTCAAAATTATCTACGTGCATGGATGTCCTCTTTATTACTCACCCATGAGCCCAAGCACCAACTTCCCTTCTCTCACAACTCAGTTGGTATATTCATTATCTATTACTGCATAACAATTATTCTTAAACGTGATAGCCTAAAAAACTAATATTGATTATCTCACATTTTACTGGGTCAGGTACCTGGCTTGGCTAGATGCCTCTGACTCAGGCTCTTCCATAAAGCTGTGAGATATCAGTTAGGGCTGCAGTCATCTCATTGATCAGCTGGGAAAAGTATCTATCCCCAAACTCACTCCTGTGGATGCTGGTGTTTTCAGTTGCTGTACAGCGAATTCATTCCCGTGTTGCATAGATCTCTCCAAGTGATTACTTACAATATAGCAGCTTGTTACCCCAAAATGAAGGGTGCAAGAGAGACTGAGAAATTGAGAAATGAGAGAGAGAAAAAAATGAAGGGATTAAAGAGTGAATCCAGAAGTTTTTTTTTTTTTTTGTAATTCAATCTTGGAAGTCATATTCTGTAATCATTGCCATGCTCTACTTGTTATAAGAGAGGCACTGGGTCCAGCCCACACGCCAGGTGAGAGAGTTACACAGAGCTGTGGCTACTAAGAGGCAGAAATTATTGAGATCCATTTTAAAGGCTAGCTACCACAGATGGATTCTGGAATTGCAAATAAGAATGGACATCCTATTTTAAACTTGTGTCTATCAGAAAAAAAGTTAGAGTTTACTAAGGAAGTTGCATAATGTATGCTGATGCTTAAATATAAATGATTTAAAAGTTATCTGATGTTCATTTTAATCTTGCTTTCACCATCTTTAGTACAATCAGTGAAGTTAACTAAAATTTGATGCTTGCATATGGTGATTTTTATGGGCAGAGAAAATAAATTATGTTTCAGAGTCTTAAGTGTGGGTAATGGATATCGAGTCAGAATTGGCTTAGATTCTAAAAATCCCTAACCTCCCTACATAAAATACAATTTCATTCTCTAGAAAACTGAACAGCTACAGAAAAGACGAACATGAAGTAGTAAGGGAGGAAGCATAAATGTGGACACTTTACCAAACGAATCCAAGCCACATAGTTAATCCATAAACCCACTAATGGCACAGATTCATCATTTTTTTTAGCCTATCCCTAACACTTGTGTGGAGTTCTCTTTTAATTTCCATTCTAGTTTTCCAGGGGAATCGTAGGATTGATTCCTTTGGATTGTCAGGCTCTTAGGCCTGACATCCAGAGCAGATACCAGTTGGAGCGACCAGAGAATATATAAGAAAGATTGAATTCAGGGCAAAGTTTCATATTTCATTTGCAGTTCTCCTCCACTCAACTGGGATGGAGAGAAATTATATATTCATTATCGGGGAGGGGGGGCTTAAGGGAGGGCAACCTTCCCCTTTCCAGAATTATAAAAAGGTCCAAGAGACTTTACATAGACCAAGTCATGTAGGGAATCCCCTCTGGCCTGAATCCATGCTGGCAACTATCTGTGTGTAAATTTTCCCAGGCTGTGGGTCATGCCTTGAAAATGAACCGCATCTGTGAAAATCTAAATCTGGATCTTGGAGACTTTGGCCAAGGCAAGCAGTCTCAATGAATAGGGTTAGCGTTCCCAGGCAAATCACCCGAGGATTTCCTTCTGAGAAGATCATGGTTCCAAGAGTCAACAAGTTTCAGTCTTGGGACACTGTCAGCTTGGGATAATTATTATCTCTCAATTTCCAAGCCCAGAGGCAATGTTCACCTCTCTGATTCTTCCCCATCTCCTGCTCCTCCACCGACATTGCAATTCTGCTCTTTTTCACTAAGTGTTTCTTTACTTTAGAGCAAAGTAAATATCAGCCTTGAAAGTATTGGCTTTAGGAGTTCCCATCGTGGCTCAGCGGAAATGAATCTAACTAGCATCGATGAGCACGCAGGGTCAATTCCTGGCCTAGCTCAGTGGGTTAAAAATCCGGCATTGCCATGAGCTATGGTGTAGGTCTCAGGCACGGCTCAGATCTGGTGTTGCTGTGGCTGTGGCGTATTCCAGAAGCTGGAGTTCCTGTTGGACCCCTAGCCTGGGAACTCCATATGCCATGTGTGCAGCCCTAAAAAAGACAATAAATAAATAAATAAATAATAAATAAATAAAGTGTAGGCTTTAAGGCATTACTGATTTCAGTTGAGAAGGCCAGGAAGTTTAAAATGAGCATTGATTTTTTTTTTTCCTACAACAATATAAACAAAATCTAAATTAACGTGTTAATACATTTTTCTATCATACATATTAAATAAGATTCTCCATCCTGCTATAGTGACTGGACACTTACCATCAAGTGTGATATTTTTCAGTAAGTTATGTAAGATTCAGAGTAATCTCTACCTCAGAGAGTCACACCACCATCTGCTGGGGTAAAACGAAGCCTGGTTTGTCCCTGAATCCAAGGCACGGCGAAGTCTTCTTTAAACCTCTCTTAAGGCGAAGTCTTCTTTAAACCTCTCTTAAGTGATCATAATCCTGCAGATCTGGCTGGCTCCCAAGAAAGCCAAAACACTGAACCTGTGGGAAAGAAAGAAATAGAATTGTGAGAAGGACCTTCCATTGTGGCTGGCACTTGTTCAAAATTAGAGGCATCCCTGGCATTTTTCTTTTTCAGATTATAGTTGAAAATGAACCCATAAATATGCTGCATCTAGTAATCCTGTCACCATTGGTTAACCTTACAGGCTTCTTCATGGCCCAGTTAGAAAAATCAGTTATATTTGTTCCCGTAGCACTGGTTCATTACAATAAAGTTTATTAAATAGGAAATGTGTTAATTCCCATCTAGCCAGAGTTATTCATGCCTTCTTATATTGTTAGGTAGAACATGTCACAATGTGTTCTAATTATCGGTCAGCCTGCTTTTCCTTTTATTATTGTGCATTCCACAAGGCTGCAAGGCTACAAGGGCAACAGACATAGTTTAAACTTCTTAGAAACGCCAGAGTTTCTAGTAGAGAGTCAATAGATGATTCTTACTAAATGCTTAGGGGTTGGAGGGAAAGCAAGATCTAAAGACTGGGGGAAGATGTAGTGCAGCAAGTCTGTTCTTTCAAGGCCAGGAAAATAAGTTGCAAATCAGGACCCTGATCCCCGGCCTTTCTCATTTTTAAATTATATGAAATACACTGTATTCGTGGTAAGTACAAATTCATCCTGTGCAAATTAGTTTGATAAGTTTTGGAGTTAATATGATTCAGGTTCTATATCCTGCCATTTACTAAATGTTTGACTTTGGACAAGTTACTTAACCATATTAAGCCTCTTTTTTCTTGCTTCTAAGATGTGAACTCTAAAGGCAATGAGTTCCCAGGGCTGTCCTGAGAAATGAAAATTAAAAAAAAAAGACAGTTGTAACAGAATTTAGCCTAGTGCCCGATACCACGTAAGTTTTTAATATATAATAGAATAGTAGCTGTAAGAATATTTCTGTTTCTCTTTATAGCCATAGATGAAGCCTCTTTGCCTATTTTCACTGCCTTTTTCTACCAAGAAAAAAATGAAAGCTCAAACAAGACATGGAAGTAGCAGCCAGGAGGGGAAAGACATGCAAAAAGTTGTACACATATTATACTAGTACTTCTCTGGTATTTCTGAAAGGCCCAAGGAGCTGCTGGCAATAAGGATACCCTGTATGGGACAAAGAGGCCCTGCCCAATGGCTGAACTCTTTAGGGAATACACTTGATGCTATCCTTCAAGCACAATGACTCAGACTCAGGGTTTGTTATAGTAACACATTTCCTAGTCCAAACCTAGTAGCGTGATACTAGAAAACATGATACTGTCATTCCCTGAGGACAACCTAGGATCCAGGCTCACCTCTGCAGGATGAGTTTATGATTCACAACTTGCATAGAGAAAAGGGACACTAAGCAAGTGGTGTAGCGTCCTCAAAGTCTCCCAGCTAATCGGTAACAAAGTGGGGATAAAAAAGAGGAATATCTGCCTCCAAAGTCCATACCCTCAACTGTCCAGTCTCTTAACCTCTAACTCTCCACGAGGAGGAAATCACATTCCCATATTCCTGAAATAAAGTTTGTTTCCCTCATTTGCATATATTTAAGCATCTCTGTGGTTTGGGCTTCATATTTATATATGTAAAGTTAATTGCAGAAGAGAATTTCGCTTAGTTAATTGGAACATCCTCCAAGATCAGATTGAGCTCCCCATATGCAAAGCTAGAGTCACCTCAAGAGAGGCCTGATTCTCCAGCTGATGCAGATTGCCTCCCATTTTGCATAATTATCATGCTTTGAGTTTATCTGAGCCACATGTGGTGCCTTCTGCTAGAATCCTCCATCCACCTTATGGAAATGTTAATTTTTTTCCCTTTTTAAGACTTAGGACCAGCATCTCTATAAAGCTTTCTAAGAAATCCTTACTCCACTCCAAGCAGTGTGGCTCTTTTGCATCTTAACATCACTTCATGCATATCCAATGTTTTAAAGTATTGTTTTTTACCTGTTGCTCTCCCACTTTGTCAAACTAGAGTGTGATATCCTTAAGACAAAGTTTCATTTTTCCTGGAAGTACTTTTCACATATAGCAAATGCTCCATAAATATTACTGAATTAACTTTTGTCATCATTAATAAACATATTCTCATATTTCTCACCTCTGCTCTTACAAATGGCTCTTCAAAGTTTACTAAAACTATGCGTACTACATTTCAACATTCTGTGCATGTTGAACACATGCACATGTCTGATACATCACATACTTCTGTGGCAGTATCTAATACCTAGCCCAAATCATGTCTAAAGCCTCAGGTTTAAACATTAGAAATCAACATTTCACTTGTAAAATTCACTGAAGTACAAACTGTTATTAAAAGGAACCACCCTGAAGTAAGTGCTCCTTTATTTTTAATAACCAGTTACCAAGGGAAGTTATCAAGTTATCATATGAGATGAGTTTTTCAAAGCTTCCTGACTGTATTGATCCAAGGATGACCAGATAGCTTCTTATAAATAAACTCCAGGTGGAATGATATTTATTTTTAAGCTTTCCTTTTCTAGATATGTTTTGTTTTTCTTTCACAGAAAAAAATAATCAAATCAATTCTAGACTGTCTAGAGCCAGTAGAACTTACAGAAACAATGCTATTGGAGAATGAATTTTAACACTCATATGTTAAATATATATTTAATCATGCATGATATGATTTAGCTGACAATAATTGTTAAAAATCAACCTAATGGCATGAAGAGAATATATTGTACCCAGTGATCAAGCCTGGTTCTACAGAGATGTTTCAAGAACAAGATTATTCTAGCTGATACTGATATGTGAAGAGCTATATTCATCACATAGCCTGAAAGATTATTAAGCATATACTTGGCCAAGCATTTAAGAGCATTCTCTCATTTAACTATTCTTCCTTCCTTTCTTCATTCATGCGATAAATCCAGGAGATACCCTCATCACTGGAAATACAAAGACACGCAGAACCCAAGTCTGAAACTTCAATGTCATGGCAGTGTGTTGGGGAATGAACGCACAGGTAAGAACAACGGCAGCAATGTATGAACAAAGGTTTGTACAGTCCTCTGCAGGCAGAGCCAATCCAGCCTGGAGAGGGATTGTCTCCCCAAATGTCTCAGGTAGAAGTGGTATTTGAGCAAAGATGATTAAAATGTGATTCCCTTCTAGTTTCTAAGACTTCAATGCTCTATAACTGCTGAATCTATAGATGAGGTAAATACATCGTGGTATCAGAGGAAGAACTCTTTGAGAAACAGAAGGGTCAGAGAAGAAAAGGGGACATCTCCTCTGTGGTCCAGGAAGAGCAGCAATCAGGCAGCCAAGTAAGGTGGAAAAGATCATTCTGTCAAAGCGTAAATCACCTAGGAGAGAAAAGCAGGGCATCTGGGCAGCTTCCAACTTTTAAGACTTGAGTGGTGCTTGCAGACTGGTTCTTTCTGCTATGTGCCACCTCACATTATCTCTCCTGCACTGGGCAACGTGGTACTGTTTGCTGAGGGCTGCAGCTAGGCCTGAATGTAGAAACAGCAGAGAATTGGGAGTTAGTTCTGCTGTTTCTCATTTGGTTGACTTTTGACAGATGACAGTTTCTCTGTTTCTCCAGCTACAAGATGTGGATACAGATAATCAGCATTCTTTTCATATGCCCTTTCAGTGTGGTTAAATTTATTTTTTTAAATATAACATACGAAAAAGGCTATGGAAATCACCATTCCAATGTTAAGTAATGTTTTCTGGATTAAAAATTAAAATAAAGAATTAGAGCTAGTAAAAATGCAAAAAAAAAAAAAAAGAGGTGGGAGGGTGATGAGTATGTAAGTGCTATACTGGGACACAATATACACTCTAGTATTATTTTCAAAACAGTTGTAGAGATTTTTTACCTTTCAAAGATGAGAATTTACAATCTCAAAGATTAACCGGGGCCCTGTATCTTCAATTTATTTTAATGACTAAGCCTAAGTAAGAAACTCACCCTAAAATTCAGTTTTTCTTTAAATTAATTCTATTTCTTTCCCCTTAGTTGGCATCAGGGCTTTTTACTGTCACAGTAGCTTTGTCAGATGATAACAAAACTATGTTATCCACACATTATTTGGCACTTGTTGAGAAGAAGCCTAGGTATTTCTGAATAAAGCATTCTTACTTTTATATTCAAAGTCATTTGTTTACCTTGATTCAGAAACAGAAGACTCAGGAAAAGTAAGAAAATTTTTTCTACGATTATTTAAGTTTAAAAAATACCAAGAACCACAAAAGGCATAGTAGGTTATAATAGATAGCTCTTCCTTTATGATACAAAATGAACCAATCAATCAATCAATGAGAGAGAGAGAGAGAGAGAGAGAGAGGGAAGAGAGAATGAAGGAGATTCCAGGTCTTCAAATAAATTTAAAGGGATGAGGAAAAAAAATCACTAGGAGTTGAAAGAGCTCAGCAATATCAAAAGATGTGTTTATTTCCCATAGGAATTTAGTCTATAAATAACTGTGCTGGAAACCCTATTTTAAAATCAGCTGCTGAGCTGTAGAAACTGTTTTTAAAGGACTGGGGAAATTAAATTCGCATTTGTAAAATCTGAGGCAGGTGACCTGAAATGCTCCATTAAATTAATCAAAGATTCAGGAAGATGCTGTCTTCTGGTGAAGTCTGTCAGGCTGTACATTCCCAGCAGCCTTCTTAGCTCCAGCCCTATTTCTCCTCCAAGTGTTCACTTAGGCTGGCAGGACCTGAGGGACAAGTGTGTTGGTTTTACTCAATGTTGTATTTCTACCCCATCCTCACTTCAAGAAATTTGAAAGCCATTGTAATGCTTTCACTAAATATTTTATATAATCACTCATTGTAAATGCTTCTTCCTGAAATTTTGTCTATATGGAAAACACCTTGAGCCAGAAGAGACTGTTAAAAAGAAAATAGGGACATCCCGCTGTGGCGCAAATGGATCTGGGGAGCTGCTCCAGCTGTGTCTTAGTCACGACTGTGGCTCAGATCTGATCCTTGGCCCAGGAACTCCATATGCCATCGGGTGGCCAAAAAAGAAAAAAAAAAGGAAAAGAAAAGAAAACAGGAAAGTAGTCAAGAAAACTTCCTTAAATGTAATTGAGAATCTGAAAATATGTATTTGATGCTCAACTCTGTGTGTTCTAAACTTTTATAAGTAAAAATGTTAAATGCTGTTTATCTGCAGAATAATAGTTAACATTTAATTATCCACTATTCTGTGATTAGATAATATACTATGCTCTAAATGAAGTATCTTGTGTAATTTTCTCAGGGCCCCTATGAAAATAGGGCACTATTATCCCCACTGTCTAAATAAAGAACATGAGACTTTTAAGTTACTTGAATCTACTAGCCCAGCTAGAAAGTGGTGGACTATTTAAAACTCAGATAGTCTGACTTCAAAGCCAACATTAACCCATCAGGTTTTCCGCCTCCGTTAAGCTTGTTATTGCACTTTGGTTCCTGGCCGCTAGTCCAGTCCATCCTACTGGCCGAGGTCAATGAAAGGAATGTCGGCAGATGTACAAACACCTAGATCCCTTGAGTGCTATACCAGTGTCGTCATTGTTCTTCTTTGTTTTGGCCGCACCCATAATATGTGGAAGTTTTCAGCCCAAGTTCCAGAAAGTCTGTTATTTTCATTAAAAAAGGAGCATTGTACCAGCATATACACATAGAGAAATACATTTCAAAATAGAATAGTTATATAATCTGGCATCAGTACCCATGGCAACATGGAAGGAAAACTGCCAGTTCCTCAGATGAAGCCAGAATCTATAATGACAGGCCTAAAATATTCTAGTTAGGTCTCTCCACAAAGTGAAATCAGTTAAATGTTTTATGAAACTTTTGCTGTTATTGTCATTGTTCTCAGTGTTTTCTAGGTGATCCGAGAAGTTTTAACGACTACATTGCAAATACTGGACAAATCTGTGGTAGCAATCTTACCTAGTCCCCTTTTTTGTCAGCCACAGCCTACACTTTCGATTTCCTCTGCTGTCTCTTCCACAGGTCTGTCCTTCCTTCTCCCAATTCTACATTCTCTAATCCATCTCCTAGACTTAACTATCCATAAGAAATAAAAGCCCGTTAACACTTTTTGAACACTTGCATATGCTCCTTTGATGACATCAATACCATATCTGCCACATTAATCTGTTGGAAATGTTTTTTATGGGCTAATTTTTTTATTTTGTCATTTTTCCCCTTACACTGATTTTTTTTGAGGGGTGGGAGTGTGTGTGTGTGGTATATGAAAGTATCTAGGCTAGGGGTCGAATTGGAACTGTAGCTGCCAGCCTATGCCAGAGCCACAGCAAGAGCTTGGTGGTACTTCATATGAATGCATAAACCTAGTTCTTGATGGCTCTAGATCTTTGAATATTTTTTTTTACTTTCTATCCAAACTGTGGGCCCATTGGTCTCTGGGAAGGGAAGCCTCTTCTAGGCAGAGCACTATCTGTGGAATCCTCTTTGGTTCTTATCTCAGTTTTCACATCTTTGGAAACTAAGAACAGCAAGAAACTGCCAATCTTAAATGGCTGCATCCAAGTTTGGTCTCAAAATTATCAAAGAAACACTGTTTCCAGAATCCTGATCTAATGGCAGTGGCCAAAATCCCTCTGCTGATGGCATTGTCTTCATTTGCCTGTACCAGCTCAATCTTCATCTCTGAATTGAAGGTGATGATATCCACTTTACAGAGTTGTTATGCTAATCAAATGAGTTGATATATGTGAGTAACAATTTTAAGTGTGCAGAGAGCTACAGACATAAAAGATAGTAAAGAATAATTTTACAAGTGCTTAACCTTCCAGAGAGTTGAATTATGTGCCACGATGAACTGAAAAACTGAGTGTGTCTAAATATCACAAACCTTTTTTACAATATATCTTAAAGACATTATAAAAAAAAAGATTCTCTTATAAATGCAGGCCAACCTAGCTTGTACGCAAAGATTTTGCCATTCCAATCATGACTTTAGAGCAACAAAAGAAATCCTTAAAGCACCACCTCCTTCAGACTGAAATGCAATCTGTCTCTGGTTGTTTTCTGTAGATTTTATCTTTCACCATATTAAATATTGTCATAGAAAATATGACAGAAATATGGCTAGTGCATCAGCTCATAGATTTTCAAAGCAGGTTTCCTTGAAGAAAATGCTCCTCTGACAGGCTCCTGCCCAGAATCTCATATGACAAGATTTAAGAGGCTGTTGCCTAGAGTTCTTTTGTAGCAATAATGAGACCTGGAATATTGTCCTTTAACGGAATTAATGTTCCTTCTCTTTGTATAGCATGTGCTTCTCTCCCTAAACCCTGGGCTATGTTGGAAAGCATCATCATCCTTATACAAATGAATTTGGGATCAACTAGCACTGTTCTGTTCATAAACATCTAGAAGAGGTAGAGAAAGGAATGAATGTTCAAGGGCAGAGACGAGAGATGGAAGGGTGGGATGACACACATGGTTAACTTCCAAACTAGTAACCAATCTTCCTTTGAAGTGACTTAAGTTATTTAAAGTCAATTCAGAAATCAACACTCAACTCACTTTTTGGACTCCATAAATTTGATCTAAGAAAAATTTATAGGATGGCGAGCTTCCCAGATATTGGAATTAAATGAGTTGTTGAGGCTTAGAGAAAGAAAACAAGGTTTTAAAGACCAAATAACATATAAAACATTTTTAAATGACAGTGGCGATGGTAAAGGGAAGCTATAAATATGATCAGACCAGAAGCAGGATATCATAGGGAAACAGCTTATACAGTTTGAGAAGATCATGAGACCAGATAATATGTCATAACACAGGGTTGCAAGCTTAATTTATTGAACTAGGAAGACTATTTATATTCATAGTTACCCGGACAGGGGATGTGGAAAATCAAAATCAGAAAAGCTGTCCTCAGGCTTATCCTCAAAGAACCTAAAATGGGTCAGATGAATAATCACAATCTTAGTTACAACTTACCCACAGAATGTGTTGGCCACTGCACATTTCTCCATGAAACTCAAGAAAAGTCCTTTGCAAGGTCATTTAGCAGAGTAAATAACAGTCATGAACACATCTCACTCTCACTAGCAGGTCTGGGTCTCTCCTAACAGGGCTGATACTGGAGTAGGGGTGGCAATAAGGTTTTGCGTTACAAATTTAAGGAATTACGTGGGTCATGTCACCAGTTCCAAAAAAAATAGCTAGAGAAATCCAGACATCAGTAGTGGAATCTTCATTTTAATAGCAAGGACAATGGTGATCAAACTCAAGCAAGTATCCTGCTGTTAAATAAACATTTGTATTCTTTTTTCATGTAAACACAGAATATACCTTAAATTATTTATGAGATACAGTCATGAATTCAGGCACAGCATTCTTCCCTGGCACGCTGGCTGCACACGGCAAAAGGCTGGCTGGGGATAGTGCCCAGGCTGTGACTGTGCCAGGCCCAGACAAGGATTGCATTAAGTTGCCATGGCCTTGGTCAAACAGTGAACCACATAATCCCCAATAAAATATGAGTCAACTGCATATGGATTTCTGGCCAGAAATACCTAAAGAATTTTTGAATCCCTATTTCTGGCAAAATTGACTGAATCTACTGAGCTACAATTTGAGAAAAACAGGAGTTCTCTTATGGCACAGTGGGTTAAGGATATGGCATTTTCCCTGCAGTGGCTTGGGTCACTGCTGTAGTTTGGGTTTGATCCCTGGTCTGGAAACTTCTATATGGTGCAGGTGCAGCCAATAAATAAATAAGTAATAAATGATTATTTTAACTTGAGAAAAATAAACTGGGATTTAGGTATGACAACCAATTATGTAAATACAAGGTGAGTATTTCAGAGTTAAACACAAAAAACAGAAAGCAAAACTGGGTCTAAGTTCCTAAGTAATCAACCATGGATGATACAGTTGCCCGGATCTGAAAAAGGAGCAAGCCAGTTGATAGTTACTGGAAGCATCCATCTACAAAACACTCTGCGTTGTTTTTCAAAAGAGGAAACAGAGGCATGAAATTTAATAACCTGTCCTTAATCTATTACTATAACCGAAAATGGAGACTGATCTGACCCCAAATGCTGCTGTTTTCTCCTTTTCCTGAAATCACACTAACAAGGGAATTCAAAACCATAATACATGAGAAATAAAGGACTGGAAGAGCTGTAGATGTTTCCTCTAGAGATTAAAAGACAGAAAATTCAAGACATGGTGGAGACAAGAAAATGCCATGATTCTATAATTCCATATCTGATGATCCATTACTAACACAAACGAAAATAATAGAGCAAAGGGATGATATTTAAGTATAGAAAGCTATATTTTGAGCTAGCAAAAACTCAAAAGAAAAGAATAAGTTACTTGGTATGATAATCTCTAGATCCATATGTGTTGCTTCAATGGAATTATCTCATTCTTTTTTATGGCTGAGTAGCACAATATCCCTTATACGTAGAATGTAAAATATGATGCAAGTGAACTTATTTACCAAATAGAAACAGACTCACAGACATAGAAGACAAACGTGTGGTTACCAAAGGGGAAGAAAGGCTAGGGAGGAGGGATAAATTAGAAGTTTGGGATTAGCAGATACAAACTGCTGTATATAAAACAGATTAACAACAAAGTCCTACTGTATAATTCGGAGAACTACATTCAATAACTTGTAGTAAACTATAATGAAAAAGAAAAAAAAGTGAATGTGTTCCTTAGGTGGTAATGAGTTTCCTGACCAGAAAAATGCTCAAAATAGAGGCTATTTGCCAAGAGAATTATTACAGAAGGGATTTAAATATTGTGAAATGAAAGTGCTAGATGATATTAAACGCTGAGTTTTTAGGGTTTTATGATACTCTGGAAGCTCACGAATAATAAAGGAAAAAATCTCTGGGCCAGCCTGTCAGGACTTTTGTCCTGGCTGCTTTCCTTGATTCAAGTTAACCAGAGAATGGTTACCAAAAGATAGAGGAGAGAAAGAAGAAGGAAAAAAATCCTGTTGGATTCAGCAATGCCACTTTGGTTTCCATATTATATAATAACATTGTCCTTGATGCTCGGTTCCCCAAGAGATGTTCAGTGATACGATTTCAGCAAGTACATGGCGTTACTCACTTCAGTACCTGCTTGATGTCCTGCTTCCCCTGAGGACTAAACAACAGCTTATCATTGGTCTAACAATACTCTGCTCTGAGGCCTCCTACCTCTGCTTCCTTCCATTATGGACTGGCTGCATGACCCTGATCAAGTTACAACTGTCTCATGAGTGTGCTGAGTCATGCTAGCAGTCTTTCAATCTAATTTACTGTAGGAATAAAAAGTAACTCAAGAATGATCTATAGAGCAGTGACAATGCACAGGAGATTTGGTGAGCTCTAGAGCGTGATGTTTGCAACAGAAGAGATATCCAGGTCAGGAATTTAACATTCAACCTAGAAAACAAAAATGCTAATATTCTTTTTATCACATATATATTAGGTAATATGGATGTACATTACAGAGAGCTAACTTGTTATAAGGACTCAGTATGGAATCATTCATTGTTTTGGGGCTTGGGAACATCTCATATAGACACAGTACTACTGATGGGTCCCAGGAATTCTGATAAGGTGTAATTTTCAGAGTAAGAAAAGGTAAAGGCATAATAGTTCTATGCCAAACACTATAATAGGCTACTTGCCTGTGTTATTACTGGTAATTCTCATGATGACCATAGAAGGTAGGTACAATTATTCCCGTTGCACATATGGGGAACATTTCAATGACCTGTCCCCATTTAGTTCTTATTATGCTAGTTTGGGCACAATATTTAACTCCATTTGAGATGCAATTTTAACATATGAAATGTGTGAAATGCAGACGTTTTATTGTATAAGTTTGTTTTGAGTAGTTCATCTGAAATTACTTTAGACATGCAGTATCTCCTTGCCTGCCCTGGCCATGCTGAAAAGCCATATTCCCTCTTCCACATAACTGGTTTATGTGTTTATTTGAAATACTTGCATTCTGCTGATTGTCTACAAATCTGTATTTGAATATCTGTCTTGGAGTCTAAGCTTCTGAGAGCAAAAGCCTTCTCATCTTACAGAGTAAAGTAAAATACACTATCTAACAATGGCTGTAGGATTATAAAAACGATGGAACTCATTTGGTCTCTTAAATTCATAAGGGATCAGTATGTCTAGAGAATGTACCATATAGTAAATTATTTACTGTTTTACATAGAACTTCTAAAATTTATAAACTTAAAAGGAAACTATAAGGTAGGTGTGCTTTTAATTCCAGCCCCCTCTTTTTTTCACAAAGGAACTAAGAGTAAAATGGCTAAGTGATGTTCCCAGTGTGACACAGCTAGTAAGCACTGCAGCTAGGATTTAACATTTGACTGTTATCCTCCTGTTGCTCTTCCTTTTATGCTGTGAAACTGTAATCACATGAAAAGACAGTGTATTTAAAACACACGGGGATTTGAATGCAAGGTCAGACATTTATCTCTAACGTGGTCCTGTAGAATATCATATTACTTCTCTGACTGTGAGTACTTTCATTTGCAAAATAAGAGGCTAGACATGATTATTTCAACCGTAAACTTATCCCCAACGTGCTGGTTCCAGCTAGCATTCATTGAAAATTGAGAAACTCAATGTTATTCAATGCAGCGCCACCTGGTGTTCATTGATGAGGTGACCTGATGCTTCTTGCTAAACAAAAAGGAAGAAAAAAATGAGTTTAAAAAAAAAAAGATACAAACCACTACATATAAAATATATAAATAACAAGATCCTAATTCATGGCACAGGAACTATATTCAATATCCTGTGATAAACTATAATGGAAAAGAAAAAGAAACACCAAAATACACAGGTAATAAATAGACTCTACTTACCTCAAATCTACTCCTATTGTGGATTGCATTTAATTCCTTGTAGAGTGTTTGTAAAGCTGGTGTTAAAATACGAGGAGCATTACACTAACAGAATGGCTATGGAAGGTGGAACCCAGGGATAGGCACTACCCTTACATACATATGGGGTCGATTATAACTGCACATTTTATATTCACAATAAAAGCAGTAATAGGTCCCATCACATTTCTATGCAATTAGTGTTAAATACATTTTAATCCCATGTAGTTACATGTATTTGAACAGTAACCAGAACAATTGTATTTGAACTGTGTAATTACACACTGGATCTCTCGGTGGCAGAAAATGTATAATTATGAAGTTCCCCACACTATCAGAAAAAAGCAAATATGTGGTGCTGGAGGAAATCACAATAGGATTATGTTGCCTGTGATTCCACATCTCTTAGTTCAGGGCTTATTTAACTTACGATACAGTGTAATTAGGCATGGAGTGGGGTTGGAAGACAAACCATATCTAGTATATTAACGGTACCTCTTATTCACAAATAGCTAAAGAGTATTCCACCAACTTCATGAAAACAATTTGCCTTGCACAAAATATAAGTGATTTGCCACTCCACATGGAGAAACACTATATGTATTTTAATACAAGATTCTAAAAATATTTCCCCAAGCCACTTAAAATGCATCCCGGTGTTGCTTTTATATGGGTTTTTCTAGATTCATGAAACATAATGACACAGGGGAGTTAAAGTGGATGAAGTACGCTCAGTAAGTAAAAAGGAATGCAAACTGGATACAAGCTACGTGTTGAATTTCTTGTTTTCTTAAGAAATGGAAAGCTCTACAATAACTTCCAAAAGGACATGGCTAAAGAATTTGGTTTAGTTTTTATGACTCTGTTCGTAAATATTCATTCAGATATAAACTCCTTTATTTGCTGGTTTAAAATTAATTAAATATGTACAGAATTTAGAACAGGTTTTAGAGCACCCTACATAAAATCTTAGTGGAGTAGAGGGTCGCATGAGCCAACGAAATAATGTACTTAAGAAAAATGTTTTGGACATCCTTGGAGAAAATGATGTCTACATTTGGGGAAGTAGAAACCCCACAACGCTTTGTTTGGGAGAGTGACTGTCCTAGAGAAGGCGAAGGAAATGAACTCAAGTAAAAGGCAGGTGGAAGAACTTGTGTTAACCTAGGCATAGAGGGAATTCATATAAAAACAAAAATACTGGAATAATTAAAAGTACTATGTGGAGACAAAAGGCCATGACACAGCAAAGACTTAGAAAAGTAGAAACTGAGATAAGGTTGAAGAGGAATGACTTTTCTGAGAAAGTAAGAGTTGAACTGAAAGCTAGATCATCAAAAGGAGGCAGCTTTGCAGAAGCCACATGGAAAATATTTCAGGCAGGGGCTAGTGTAAGTACAATGCCCTTGGGGCCAAGTAGTAAGAGAAAACCAAAGAACTTGAAGCAGAAAAGTAAGAAGATGACAATTTACTACTGGATTTATAAATCAGATAAGCATTCTGAGTTCACAAGAGGCTAGCATTGTTTGGGTTAACATGGGTAAGGATGAAT
The DNA here is from genome assembly GCA_004024745.2 of Catagonus wagneri. Taxonomy (NCBI): domain Eukaryota; kingdom Metazoa; phylum Chordata; class Mammalia; order Artiodactyla; family Tayassuidae; genus Catagonus; species Catagonus wagneri. Next base: position 4,454,703 of record PVHT020000035.1, on the reverse strand, counting down.
GAATAAGAACATTCAAATCATATGTGAAAATAGGTCACTTAATGGAGTCCAATTTATTCTCCTCTGTTTCAAAGAAGCCATTAATTACTCTAATTTAAAATGCCTTATGCTACACAGAAATTCACTTTATCTTTGCAGACTTAAGTTTTGGAGGTATTTCCTTTGTCATTTATTTTGTTTCTATACAATTCATGAATAATGAAAAATACTTCAGAGTATTAAAAGCCATCTGTGAATTAATACACATGGTTAATTTATTGCTAATTTCATATTTAATCAAAATTCCCTTGACTATTAAGATGGCCAAGAGACTTTTTTTTTTTTCCCTTCCTATGTAAGTCAGCAAAGGAGGGGATTCTACCGTTTCTTCCCTCAGAAGTTATGGTCTTTCTTGGGGAAACCATATTATGAAATGCAATTAGAATTAGTGTGTGAATGCCATCCTTGACAGCCACTCACAAGGCATAATAACTTGGGGAAGTCATTGAATCTCTTAAGCTTATTGAATCGTGATGTAAAATGAGACTGTATTATACATCATCTGTCTCTGTGGACATCCTTACTTTCAGTAGAATTGTATTATTGTAATGGAATGGTCTCTATACATACACATATATATTCTTAACTATAGTGTATTCTTGTATATTCTATGATATATATTCTTAACTATATATATAATTATGTTATTTTAACTATATGTACTATATCATATGTAGAATTCTATAAATAATATACAGTACATATAACTATATAATTATAACTATATATAGTTAAGAGTATATATTTCTGTAATGGATTTTATAAATGTGTATATTCTGATATGTTTTCCATTCTTAATGTAATTGGCAACTTTAATGACGTATTTGCTCAATATTACCACACATATTCCATTTTATTTCATGAGAAAATATCATTAGCTTTTAATCCTGCGTCCTAATTCTTTTACAGCAAATCATCACAACCCTTTAGCTTCAGAGAATTTCAGAAAAACCTATTATTTTCCTTTCCCTTCTCAAATTAGTGGAAAATATATTCCTTCTTTTTTTGCTACATTTCCCATTTTCACTAACTAGTAGAATTACAAGTGAATTTAGTTAACTTTAAAAAAATTGATTTTCAACTAAAAATTATTCTTGCATAATAACTTTTACTATTTTATTAGGAAAATTCCATGTTTAATTACTTGAGACGATTACATCTAAAGTATATTTTTAAAAAGTAAATTTTAAAAGTCCCATTTATTTCCGTGGACTATACTACTTAGAAATACTATCAATAATTTTGCTCATTCTGAATTATGGTATTGGTGGCAAATGCAGTTATTTTTCTCAAAATTTGGTCATGTTATATACTCTAAACTAAACATATGCTATTTCTGAAGATAGCATATATTTTTAAAAAGGATTGATTGTGCATTCTAATTTATGAATCCAAAAAAAAGTACGAGACTCAGGCACTTTTGTGATTAACAAAAGATTCATGAGTTGAGGAGCAAAATAATGTTTCTTCTCATTAGAGAAAATCACTTCATGAACACTTGCAACACATGACGTTGGGAACACAGGGGAGTTCAATCCAACTTGGAGTATTCTTGTTCCCTGAGGTTGGAGAGCTTTAAAAAGACTTATCTTAATTTTGGTAAAATATAGAGCACATAAAATTTACCAATTTAAGTGCATAGTGCAGTAGTGTTATGTATATTCACATTATCATTCAGCCATCATCACCATCTATCCACCTTCAGGACGTTTTTTTCATATTGCAATACTGAAACTCCATCCCCATTAAACAATAACTCCCAGAGCCAGAAACTTTTAACATTCATCATCATAGTAGCAAGTAGACAGAAAAGACATGTAAGAGCCAGCCACAGGAGGGCTTATGCTCTTCTGAGGCTAAATAGAAGATCTCATTCAGGAGGGACTACAGGATGCAGGAGCAGCAGAAGAGCAGACTCTTCCTTGACCTTTATAGTTTTTAGGTAAGAATGAAGATCAAATTATGTCCTTCCTTTCTGGATGGGCACAATTGCATAGGGAAACAGAAGGAGCAGACCATAAATGCCCACAGATTGCGTGCATCATTTTCTGGCTACAAGCAGCCCAATGTTTCTTTTTACATTTGCATATTGGTCTGCTGATGACCAGATGACAAAACTCAATGCAAAGAGTTGCCTCTCTCCTCCAGAAAGTCCATTTATCCTTACACGGAATATATACATAACCTTATCCTGTAATGGAAGACAACAGCTTTCTCTGAGGTTACTCTCCTTTTAAAATAAGTCAAAAGGAGAAAGGAGCAAAACAAACCAGAAGAACATGAAAGGAAAGAGATGATAATATTTACTAAATGACATTATGTTAGAATAGGTGTGTCTATCTATACATGTTTGTGAACTCTGTATTTTTATTCCAACTCTATAGGTAATTAAGTGAAAATTTACAGAGCTTCAGTTTTCCCAAGGCTATGTGTCTATTAGAGTTGGGGGTTCAAAGGGCTCCAGAGACTTTTCTGTTTGCTCTGAGATCTGGAGAAAAGTATATGAAGGGGCAGTGTTCTGGCACTTTACCACACCCTCTGAGTGGAGCATGTCACTGCTGTATACATGGCATAAACTCAAACATGAAGGACATGCTGTTCACTGGTAGAATTAGGGATGAAACTAGATGGCTTTTTCAAATGTGCTCTAAGCCCCTGACTCTACAAAGTTCATGGCAATTACCATGTCCCTAATTAACCATTTTCTACTTTTAGAAGCATAAAACGTACACAACCAAGTTGGCATTCTCAATGTATATCATAAAAGTTTCACTACTGAAAACTCAGCTCACGGAAACAAGCATATTCCAAGTTAAGACAAAAATAAATTATCATGGAATGGTTTCCGTGCTATGCAATACTTTAGTACCTGATCTTTTTACTCTTCACTGTGCTAGGTAATCCAACTCCCTTGTCAGCACCCTGGGGAAAGAATGATATGTCCCAGGAGTTGTGTGGATATGTGTGTTTGTGGTGGAAGATAGAGGTAAGAACTGAAACAGACTTGGAGAGGAGCCTGCTTTCCCAGAAAGAATTAACAACTATTTGATGTTTGACCATGAAATTTCCCTCCAGACAAGGAGAGCATTTAAACTCTGAAATCATACACGGTTGCAAGAAACTAGCCTGGATAACAGCCAATAATTTGGGGGTGAGACACAACTCCGAGACATTAAGTCAGACCAAATGTATTCTTTTCACGGAAGAAGAACAGGAAGGAAAGAAAATCAGATGGTCTGGTTTCAATACTTGGTAAGAGGTTCTTCAGGCTTTTTAAAAATTTTTTTTTGAGGGGAGAGGTACTATCACGGAACTTAGATTGAAGATAAAGATCTATTACTGACAGAGAATTTAAATGTAAATCCCTTTCTAATAAAAAGATGAAGCATATGTTATTGCAGGGCAAAGTTTGAGGTAAGCGTAAATAATGTCTTAAGTTCTTATTCCAACTACAGTGTTTTTTTAAGGACAGCCATATCGTACATTGGACATATACTGGCAGATGCTATTAGCCAAAACCCCTAGATTTGTCCATTGCAATACTTTTAAAGCAAACTTACTAAAAATTCATTATTTGTGTCTAAGTTGATTGTATAAATAAACTCTTAAATTTTTGATCAAAGGATGCTTGGAATGGTTCTCATACTGGGCACCTGATACCTTGAGAAAGAAAATGGCTATTTTCTTTCATTTCAACCATGTTGTACCTTAGGACAATTAGAAATGTCCAATTTATGGTAAAATTTTTAATAAGCAAAATTTCCCTCTATTTCAGAATTTATAATAATAATAAAAGACTTGAGCTCCTTTAATTTTCTAAACAATTAATTTTTGAAAGGAAGATTCATGTCCTGTGACTAGTACAAAAATCACAAGTCTAGGAAGGGTCTGGGAAAAGTTTTAAATCAAATTCTTATCTAATGCTTCAAACTCCCTTTACAAATTACTGTCATGGGTTATGAACACTGGGAAAGAGATGATGACCGAGTAGGCTCTTCTATAGCCCCTACCAGTTGAACAAAACTGAGTAAATTATTTACCCTCCCTGATTCTTACATTTCATATCTGTAAAGTAAGATGCATAGGTATATGCATCTTAATGATATATACCTATTCCTTTGCACAAAGCTATTGTAAAAACTTTGTGAAATAAAAATCAAAAGTCCCTAAAAGTATCTATAAGGAATCTGACACCATTAGTTATGTGGCATCATGGTAATAACTGGTAATAACTGTGTAAGGCTAGTAGATACTGCTAGTTGTTACTGCTGTCATGACTACAACCAGTTCTACTAAAACAACTACTGCTACTTTTGCTACTTCTGTCACCATCAAGGCCATTTTCTTAATGAACGTGCTCTTCACCTCTGCCAAGAGATGACCTTTTGATTATCTCTCATTCTTTCAGAGCCCATTACAAATTAATAGAATATAAAAGGAATAAAGTAGTATACATCAATAGAAATGGGACATAAAGTGATGACTGATTGCAAGAAAAATACTGAGAAATGGAAAGCAGGTCAAAAAGTAGTCATTGATTTACAATGAAGAAGAAGATATAGCATAGGGAAGACATTCTGAACTGATTTTCCCTGAAGAACTCCGGAAAGTTACAAGACCCAAAAAACATGAAGAATGAGAATGAAAACAGAGGGGTCATTTGAAAATCACTATGATGAATAATTGACTTGAGCCCTTTCACCACCCAGTGCAAAGAATATCAGTGTTCAATGGAATGAGACTCGAATATTAAAAAATAATAATAATAATAAAATAAAAGAATGACATCTGGTCATTTGCAACAATATGGATGGACCTAGAGGGTATTATGCTAAGCGTAATAAATCAGATAAAGAGAAATGCCATATGATTTCACTTGTATGTTAAATCTAAAAATCAGAACAAATGAACAAACATAACAAAACAGAAACAGAGTTATAGATACAGAGAACAAAAAGGTGGTTGCCATAGGGTAAGGTGCTCGGAGGAGTGAAAAAAAAATAAAGAATATAAGCACGCAGAATTTTAAAGTATTTTTTCTGGAGAAATTCACCTAGAAACACAAGATTCAAAACCCCAGTTATGGGAAAAGGTGCATGTGAGGCAGAAGGGTTTAAAACAAGAAAGGAAAATGAACACTTACTTGTAATATTGAGGTCAGGCATCGCTTCCTACCGGGAGCCTGAGCAACAACAATGGCTGCCAAATCCTTCCCTGGGAGGCCCACTGGAAGCATCATATCTAAATAAACTGAAGCTACTCAGAGAAATAACACATACACTTTCCTATTTTGAAAGAGAGTAACCCAGCAAAGGAGCCAGCTGCCCACCCAATTACTGGATCTAGCCTCCTATTTTGGCCCACCAGTACACAAATGGATTTCAAACTGATGTTTTAATGCTTCTTTCTTATGTAGACAGTGTTAAAGATCACTTTATGCTTGGAGAAAGATCTTAAAGTGAAAGGCAGAGAAAAAAATGTAGAAAAATGACATTTCAGTCTTGAAGAAAGAGATTACTCTTTAAAATAAACACACGGGCAGTTCCCTTTGTGGTTCAGCAGTAACAAACCTGGCTAATAACCATGAGGATTTGCGTTCAAGCCCTGGCCCCACTCAGGGGGTTAAGGATCCAGCTTCGCTGTGAGCTGTGGTGTAGATCATGGACACAACTCAGATCTGCCATTGCTGTGGCTGTGTTGTAGGCCAGTAGCTGTAGCTCTGATTCGACCCCTTGCCTGAGAACTTCCATATGCTGCAGGTGTAGCCTTAAAAAGAAAAACAAACAAACAAACAAATAAATAAACTCTCTCCACAAAACAGAGTTAATGCATGAATTTTTTTTTTAATTTTTATTTATGTATTTATTTATTTTTTGTCTTCTTGCCTTTATGTAGAGCCGCACCCGCGGCATATGGAGGTTCCCAGGCTAGGGATCTAACAGGAGCTGCAGCTGCCGGCCTTCACCACAGCCACAGCAACGCGGGATCCAAGCCGGGTCTGCAACCTACACCACAGCTCACGGCAACGCCAGATCCTTAACCCACTGAGCAAGGCCAGGGATCGAACCCACAACCTCATGGTTCTTAGTCGGATTCGTTAACCACTGAGCCACGAAGGGAACTCCAATGCATGAAATTTTTTTAAAAAGCTGTGAAAATGAAAATTAGAAAAGAAGAAAGAACTCTTGGAATTCAAAATGTTGCAAAACATAGGTCAATGTTATAAAGATAAATTTGAGAAAGAAATTTAGAAAGGAGAACAAGTGACATAAAGTTAGAATATATGAAATTAAATTTACATAAAAATAAAATCTGATAACAGTTTGTGACTAAAAACTCCCAGGAGGAGTTCCCACCATGGCTTAGCAGTAGTGAACTCAACTAGTATCCATGAGGATATGGGTTTGATCTCTGGCCTTGTTTAGTGGGTTAAGGACCCGATATTGCCATGAACTGTTGTGCAGGTCATAGACATGGCTCGGATCCTGTATTGCTGTGGCTATGGCATAGGCTGGCAGCTATAGCTCCTATTAGACTCCTAGCCTGGAAACTACCATATGCCATGGGAGTGGCCCTAAAAAGTAAAAAAAAAAAAAAAAAAAATTCCAGGAAAAACAGATGAATACAATAAAAGAAAGGGAATCACCAAAGAAAAATTTCTGGAACTGAAGTATACAAGTCTATAAACTGTTGAATATAATCAATGAAAAATCTACTCCAAGGTCAATTGTCATGATATTTCCAAATAAAAGTGATAAAAGGGAGATCTTAATATCTTCTAAGGAGATAAGAAAAAGATGCCATATACAAAAGATAAGAATTATGACTTTAAGTTTCTCAGTAGCAACAATGGCTTCTAGAAGAGAATTGTTTCTGAAATTCTGAGGACAAGTATTTTTCAACCTTGAATATTATGTCAAGCCAAAATATCCACTCAATATGAGGGCAAAATATTTACCCCATTTTTTTTTTAATGAAAGGACTCAGATATAATTTTTGCAAAATATAATGTGCTTCAGAAAGTGACTGATAAAACCACAAACGTGGATCAACTCAAAAATAAAAGAAAAAGATTATTTTCCATCTCTCCATGGAAAAATTGGAATTCCTGTTGCAGCTCAGCAGTAATGAACCTGATTAATATCCATGAGGATGCAGGTTCGAGCCCTGGTCCCGCTCAGTGGGTTAAGGATCTGGTGTCATGGGCTGCCATGTAGGTTATAGACACAGCTCAGATCTGGTGTTTCTATGTCTGTGGCAAAGCTGGCAGTTGCAGCTCTGATTAGCCCCCTAGCCTGGGAACTTCCATATGCCTCAAGTAAAAAATGACAGAAAATTGAATGACAGAAACCTTTTGCTACCAATATGCATAGTATCACTATAGAAGACATTACCAAAATATATCCGCATTCAAAAGGTATATGAACTAGACTCTCTTTAACAATCCAATATCACTATAATTCAGCCAAAGCTTTTAGAGGTCAAATAGAACCTCCTAATTGAGGACTATAGAACATGGGAACTACTGTTGTCTCTTATAAGCTACGTCTTTATCAAGGTTTATAGTGATCTTTAAATCCCTCCATGACAGAAATGCATGCTCAGCCTTTGTTCCAGAGTCACACAATCTACCTAGAGTCAAATTACAAGCTTTGAAGACAGCAAAGGCTATTCACCACTTTATTTCAATAGAATGCGGGGGAAACATCACTGCAATGAGCCAACACAAAGGCCTAATGAGACACTGACATTTAAAGAAGTATTTTTTTTTTTTTTATAAGATCCATGTCCATGGACCCTGTTCAGATAGAGGGTTGTAGCCAAGCAAAAGGTGAGGGTTAGATGCTGTGTCCTTGATTCCACCGAGTCAGCAGGACAGAGTAGCTGGCTGGCTAGTTTAAACTGTGTATGCTTCAGCACATTTCCAGCACCTCTTCCAAAATAAATGATTCCCTTGCCATCATGTAAACATTCAAGGCACGTTCATCATTAATTCCCAGGTCAACCAAAATGAAGAGAGTAAATGGCATTGAGAAGTCTTTTTACTTCTACCCTGCGGTGAAAATACAAGGTATGGGGAAGTATTCTTTTAAAGTTCCTTTCATCCAGGAGTTCTGTCATGGCTCAGTGATAACATGCCCAACTGGTATCCATGAGGATGCGGGTTCGAGCTCTGGTCTCACTCTGTGGGTCAAGTATAAGGCATTGCAGTGAGCTGCAATGTAAGTCACAGACGTGGCTTGGATCTGGCATTGCTGTGGCTGTGGGTAGGCCAGCAGCTACAACTCTGATTTGACCCCTAGCCTGGGAACTTCCCTATGGCATGGGGTGCAGCCTGAAAAGACAAAAAAAAAAAAAAAGTTCCTTCCATCCAGTTTTATCTAGACATCTATGCTCTTTCTTTAGTTTCAGTGTTTTTCTTAAGCTGTGCTTTTCCCTTTGAACCCTGAACCAGGATATACACATCACATCTATTTTCTCACATTCTAGGAGAATGTAAGTTCTATCTGTATTTTAGGCTGATGTTCCTTCAAATCTTAAATAGCTCCATGTATTCTGTTCTCAGGTTTTAATTTATATGCACCAATATTTTTCAGTTTCGACTAAATCTAATCAAACACAGGAAATGCTCGGTAACAAAGTTGGTTGATACAGAGCTGAATTTTTTGAGAGTTCAAGCTATGAAATATGTTATGACTCTCATTTGCAGTGATGATTTATATGCAAAACAGTAAGAGTTAGAGTGTTAGAGTTTTGATAGGATACCAGAAAAACAAAAATATACACCAAGCCATGAAACAATAGAGGTTGTTCAGAAAATAAAGATGCATGGTTTTGCAGGGAGGATGTCTGACCACTTAAATCCCCTTCAAAAATTAAAACCGTCTGGGGTTTCCCGAAGTAGGTTTTAAAAGACTCAACATATCTATAGTTTGCGGATGTGAGTTTAATTCAAAAATGAAAAAAAAAAAGAGACTGGAATGGCAGAAACAATTTTTGGAATCCCATATGTTTTAAAAATCCATTTATTAAATGATAATTACTGGAAACCAGGAGTTTAAGTTCTTTGAAAAAGCACCCCCCATTTTCAGTTTTATAAACTAACTATGTGTACATGAAACTAAATGCTTAAATATAAACTGGAAAATCTAATCAATTATAAAGATATTTTAAGATACTTAGTAACAAAAATATCCAGACATTAGGCTGAACATTTATTGGCATCTTGAAACACATGTTTAGAATGAGAAGCACAAAAGCTATGTTAAATATGTTTTTTTTTTCTTTTAAGAAGAAAGGCAAGATGGGAATGTGCCTACTTACTGATTTTTTTTAATAAGAAAATGATCTCAACATAATCATTGCTCTTGGAACAGCACAGTGTTTTATTGCTGCTTTGCAAGTAATTCATCAAATTATTTCAAAAAACAAAAGTTCAGAGCATCTGCGTGGAAAGCAAAGCATCCAATTGCTTGTCTCCATAGTGCGTTATCCAGATATTTGTAAACCATATCTCACCATTTAAGGACATCTGTGAATATGCTTTGGCCTCATCAGCAAAGCAAGACAATGCCAAAACAATCAGTGTTGATTTATACTATGGTTATGTCCTTTGCTCAAGAGAAGGAAATTTTTTGTAACACGTAGGCAAAAAAAAAAGTCTTTTTAACAAGCCTAATCAGTCAAGCTATTTTATTTTACACAGGTATTTAAAAATGTCATTTATAGCGACAATCACTTTCAATGTATGCATCTAAAAATCTTGCTAAAAATAACAATAATAATCAATGAATAGTTATAATAATAAGAAATCACAGGAAAAGCATTCTTGGTTATTCTTTACTATGGCATAAAGGTGAACAAAATGTTATTAAAGAATTACTATAACTGATAGACAATTATCCTAGCAACTTAATCTATATTGTCTGTACTAAGTGAAGTAGGATGATTCCATAATTACCATTTAATGCTGTTGCAAGTTGGGAATATTATGGGAATATACATTATATATAATATATTAATGTTATATATGATATATAGTATATGTAAATATATAAATCATATGTATGTTTTTTTCAGACTATATATGATTTTTTTTCTTAATGTAGTTCATGGGATGTAGAAATATATATCTTTCACTGATATATTCTGTGGTAGCAAAACAATGTGCTTTACTCCTCAGTTCGATATTGAAAAAGAGGTGTGGTTTGTCAGTAATTCATGATGGACTGATATTTGGTCTTCCAGTATCCCTATGACACAGGTTGATATTTTATCTGAAAGAAGTTGAGTAGGGCATTCCCTCTTTTCGTCTGACTTATTACATATTTGCACAAGTCCTCTGGCTCTCTTATAGTCAAGCTTCTGGAGCAGCTAAACTCAGATTTCCCCACTTACGATCCTGTTCATGGTCCAGTTAGTAGCAAACCTCGCCATAGCTCAAAACTTAGAGAAGAACGGATGAGTTAACACAGTACCAAATCAGAAGAGCCAAAGTGTAGTAACTGTTTTCACGCTGAATGATGGCACTCAAAGTTAAGTGTTAAAATTGGACTTAAGTAATTTTTATTTACATTTACCTATTTAAGGATTTGAAACTGAATAGCCTCTAAATGGCAAACAATGTCTGATTCTATATAAAGCTTTTTTTTTCTCTAAAATTTGATATTGAGATCATGGACTAATAAGCAGCCATGACCCAGTGACAGTCAATCATTTAGCAAACACTTATGGGCCAGATAGTCTCTATTTTCAGTGCTGGAACTATGAAAGTGAAGAGGAAAGGCATGAACTCTGCTAATAGAGTTTATAGCCTGGTTAAGGGAGAGAGAAAAACAAGTAAAAAGGATTTTTTTTTGCTTTTTTTTAGGGCCACACCTGCTGCACATGGAGGTTCCCAGGCTAATCGGAGCTACAGCTGCCAGCCTACGCCAGAGCCACAGCAACATGGGGTTGGAACTGTGTCTGTGACCTACACCTACAGCTCATGGCAACACCAGATCCTTAACCCACTGAGCGAGGCCAGGGATCAAACCTGCAACCTCATGGTGTCTAGTCAGATTCTTTTCTGCTGTGCATGAGGGGAACTCTGACCATTTTTTTTAATAGAAAAAATTGTGATACGTGATTTAAAAAAAGAAAATAAATAAGGTTTGAGATAGGTAGTAATGAGAGAAGGCATGAGGGAAAGTTGCTTAGAGGAAGACTTTAAGAGCAAAGCAAAGCCTCTTTATGGTGAACCGTAAAGAATTGAGAAGAAGACAATCCTATCAGGAGCAAGGAACAAACATTCCAGACAGAGAAGTCAGTATAAGCCTAGAAATAGGAAAGTCACAGAATGGAACATTACACTGAGTACAGATACAAATAGATGTCTATTTGTGGTAACATTTCATCTCAAATTATTTCCCCTTCCTTCTAAAGTGTGTTCTGACGTACTGTTTTGGAACTCAAAGAGTTAAAAAAAGGCAAAAGCCATATTCTCCAGAACTCTCACCCTGAGAAAAATTTGAGAAAATCTAGGCATCAAATTAAATAAATTCAAAAAGACACAGATACCCCAGTGTTCTTAGCAGCACTATTTATAATAGCCAAGACATGGAAGTAACTTAAATGTCCATTGACAATTTAATGGACAAAGAAGATATGGTACATATATATAGCAGAATATTACTCAGCCATAAAAAGAATGAAATAATGCCATTTGAGGCAACATGGGGGGACCTAGAAATTGTCATACCAAGTGAAGTAAGCCAGACAGAGAAAGATAAATATCGCATAATATAGCTTATATGCGGAATCTTCAAAAAATCATAAAAGTGAACTTATTTGCAAAGGAAATAGACTTACAGATATAGAAGAAAAACTTATGGTTACCAAAGTAGAAAGGGTGTGGGAAGGATAAATTAGGAGTTTGTGATTAACATATACACACTACTGTTTACACAGTAGGTAAACATCAAGAACTTACTGTATAGCACAGGAAACTATACTCAGTATCTTGTAATAACCTATAAGGGAAAAGATTTTAAAAAGAACATACAAAGATATACATATACATCCTTTTTCACATATATGAATCACTTTGCTGAATCACTGAATCACTTTGCTATACCTCTGAAACTAACACAAGACTGTAAATCAACTTAAATTTTAAAATGCTAGTAATATTATTTACAGAATAAATAAACCTCTATATGCAAATATACATTACAAGTTGATGAGGAATGGGATATTTTCATAGCCTCAAAATAGCTTCACCCAAAATATTTATTAACTACAAAGAGAAAGTGAGTAATTTTACACTGGAGAATCTCAGCAGATACTATATATTAATTAAATGTTCAAAGTCAATATCACCAGTTAATGGGAGGAATTGAAATCATGCATCACCTGAGATAATGGAATGAGAACTGCACCCCCTTTTCATATTTCTCCTATATTTATTTATGAGAACACGTCAAACACAAACTGAAAGACACACTACAAAATGGTTGATCTACAATCTTTGAACTCTTAGAATTTATCAAGATGATGAAAGTCAAGGAAACATCGATGGAGGAATTATTCCAGATTAAAGAAGCCTAAAGATACAGGAGTATACTCATCTAACTCTTCCAGGAAATTTGAGAAGAATGCAGAGAGAATATTTCAATTCCAATAACAGAGATTTGTTAATCATGGAAATCAAATCAAAAGACGTATATCTATGAAAAAAAGATTTCTAATTATGAAGGAATTGGGCAAAATTATATATCTATTCAGTTCTTTGAAAATGTAGGAAACAGGACCCCATCATGGCTCAGTGGTAACAAACAGAACTAGTATCCACGAGGATGTGGGCTTCGGTCTGGCCTCATTCAGTGGGTTAAGAGTCTGGGATTGGCACGAGCTGTGGTGTAGGGCTCAGACACAACTTGGATTCCACATAAATAAATAAATAAATAAATAAATAAAAGAGAAAATGTAGGGAACAAGTGATTACTATTTTTAAGTATTATTTTTAGTATGGCCTGTGAATCAGTGCCTTTCAAACTCTACTGGGCATATGGAGTTTCCTTAGTGGTTCAGCAGTAACAAACCCTACTGTATTTATGAGAATGTGGGTTCAATCCCTGGCCTTGGTCAGTGGGATAAGGATCCAGCATTGTTGTGAACTGTCATGTAATACACAGATGCGGCTTGGATCTGGCATTTCTGTGGCTGTAGGCTGGCAGGTACAGCTCCGATTCGACCCCTAGCCGGGGAAATTTCACACACCATGGGTACAGCCCTAAAAAATAAAACAAACAAACAAATACTACTGGGCATATAAACCACCAGAAGATCCAGTGAAACATCAATTTTGTTTCTGTAGATGTAAGGTGTAGGCTGGGATTTTGAATTTTAATAAACCCCCAGGTAATACTAATGCTTCTAATCCATGAAGCATTCTTTGAATCACAAGTTTCTTCACTAGCTTACAGCATGGTTAGGGAAGGGTCATAATATAAATGGTGCTAGTCTTATATGACCAATTTAAATATATCACAAGTGGAAATATAAGGGTTTATTTGTATGGTTTTAATTCCTTAATAAAATTGTATGTTCATGCTACTTTTAAGTTATATGCAGACACTCAAAGTTGCTATCATAGGACATGTATGCATTTAAATGCCAGGGTAATGAATCCATACCTTTTAGTGACTGATCAAAGTTCTCAATCCACTCTCCCTTTCTCAGTAAATTTAATCTTAAGATCTCCAACTGGTCTGATGCATTATGGTTTATGTTTTGTCTGCCCCTGAAACAGCAGAAATAGGCCACTGCCAGAGAGGCCTATTAGATTAAATGGACAATTAATGTGATTCCTTGTGCCAACTCCTGTGGAGTTTAGCCAAAAGGCTAAAGTGACACAGACTAAACATTTAATGTAAAATGGAAGTGACGTGTAGACAAAGTCCTAGGAAATCTGTTATCTGGAAAAGAACTGTACTGCATTCAAGGAATAGCTTTTCCCTGCAATCTTTGTAACTAACAATTACAAGCAGCTGGCATCAGAAGTGCCTTCTAAGAGGCCAAAGTACTTTGATATAAAGAAATAAATCTTTGAATTTGAGCTAGTGAGTACATTAGAATCTATTTCCCAAGGGTATTGTTTTAATGCCATGCACCTGTTTTCCCAGAATCTTCCATAAGAAGTAAATTCCATACCCCTATTAAAGCTTATCTCTGCCCCATATATGTCACAATTTTATTGGCTATCCAAGTTATTCAATCAAATTAAGCACTAAATATTTTTTATAAGCAAAACACACACACACACACACACACACATACCCCTAAGTGAGGATAAAAGCAGAGCAATAGAAAGTTTCCAATCAAAATGACGGCAAATATAAATTTCTAATCTAAGATATCTAACAAATCCAGGGTTTCCACCAAAGCAGATATAGGTCTTAGACAAATCATTTATAGTAATCCTAATAGTGTAGCCAAAAAATGTTTTTATTAAGAAGTGTGTTAACCACAAGGAGAATAAAACAGGTGAGAAAACATACCTAGAAAAAAAAGAAAGAGATAAAAAGAATATGCCAATTAATACATGCAATTAACCAGGATAAGAGCAATCTAATTGAGTAAAACAGACCAGAGGTAGGACATAGGAATTATGTTTCCTATTAAAAAAAATTCTAATACTTTGCAGTTTTTAAAAATTGTTCCTCCACTATTTAAGTTTCATGCTAGTTCTGACTTAATAATATCCTGCCTGTTAGAAATAACACTACTTATTAAAAATAAATCAATAGAATAGCGGGAAAAAAGACTATGTTCAGAATATGAAGTTCTTGGTGTATCCAGTTCAATCTGTCTTTAAAGACCACAAAGATTTGTGTCTAAGAAGCTGTTATGCTTTTTTAAAAAAAGTTTTATTGACATTTAACAAGAGGCAACACTAAATATACAGTTCTATGCTTAAGCCTATATTTTGTTGTAAGTCTTGGGATATTTTTATTTCACTGAATAAGCCATATACCCAAGTAATCTTTGATGATGGTCATTGGGTATAGGTGACTAGAGTCTGATCCCACCTATCCAGGGCATTAGACTTAAATATTTGTATGAGTGATGGCTTCCTTCTGAATTCTGTGCCCAATTAGCAGATGATCTAAACTCAGTTGATATGGGTCTGACTATATCCGAGTAAGCACTTTTTTCAAGGTTACAAACTTGTGGCATTCATCCCTTTCTATTACCAATGTATCATGAAAATCCAGAAAGCATAAAGTTAATTTGCCACCTGAAGCACGCTTACACCTCTCTGACTCAGTTTTTTGTCATCCATTTCACAGATTTAAATGAGTCTTAATTTACTTAATAATAATGCATGTAAATTTTTTTACATTGAAGTTATCCAAATGTTGGAGAAATAAAACCTTGTTAGCTTGATATTTTAAGGAATTAAAGCCTAGCAATCTTACTGGAGATATAAAAATTGGTCTCTCATGGCCTTTTGATAGATTCTAGTGATAGCAGAGCAGAATTTATTCCTGAAGAGAATACACTTTGTCATACCAAAGAATAAAATTTGAAATTCACAACACACCCAGGTTTCAAGTTCTTTATTGCAAGGCCAATTTGCTTTCATTAACTTGAATTCATTAATTAACTGAAAACTATAGGCAATACTAGTGACCTAAGAGAAGTTGCTTGGTTAAGTGTCAAACTAATGAGGTTCTGTTATGAAGGTATGTTTTGTTTTGTTTTGTTTTTCACTTAAATCTGAAGGAACACAAATTCTGGTCTTTTAAACACTAAAGAGAAATTTTTGACTTGTTCTAGTGTTCAGTCTGGTGCCAAACTTCCTATGAAATTCAAATTTGCATATTCTGAGTTTTATTCACAGAGATTATCTTAACAGAGTAACCCTTCACCTTGGTACATTCAACTGTCTTAAAATTTCCTAGCTCAAACTCACCTGTTACTCGACTAAAATGAAGTTAATGTTTTTAAGTGAGAGAGAAAGAGAAGTGAAGGCAAAACTCTCTGCTGAAATGATAAAAAATAATCAGGCTTTTTATTATGGAATCTGTAGTCATTATACTTATAATTCCATAGTTAGAGTAACATTTCTAAACTTTGTTCCAAGTTTATGAACAATACAAACAACCTACCGAAACTCCAAAAATGAGCGGAAAGAAGCAAGGGAAGAAAATAATCTTCTTGAAAATGGTTTTGTTGAGAAAGTGTGAGGGAAGTGTCACTCTTGAGACCTGGTCTTTAAACAAAGTCTAGGCGGTAATCTCTTGGAGTAAATTTTGCTTTGTGACTGAAACATGATGGCAATTTTTAAAATGTTAGCAAACTGGCTCCAAGACTCAGAGGCAGAGCACTGGTCTTATAAAAATTGTAGCAATCTGCTATACAACTTAATTAAATTAAATATTTACTATACTTTCCATATACTATTAAATACTGAAAAGCCAGAATATCGGGATTTTTACTTTTCTTGTCAAGTTTTCCAAAAGTGAGGATTCATCTCATTTATGTGGCTTACTGATTTATAATTATCTCTTAATTGACTTTTGATAACCATGTTGAATATTTAATATTATACTATCATTAGCACAATTTATTATTCATCTAATCATACAATTGTGGCAATTAAGTTGGCTGCCTTTTAAACAATTGGTTCACTGATCTTTAATTACCTCTTATAAGAATTGCACCGAAGAGGAAAGTTGCTAAGTGACACTATTCCATTTTGTTGTCCCAAATTTGTGATCACTTCACGCAAATTTGTGAAGTAGGACTGAAATTTTCGGTGAGACATTCTTTCTTTATGTATTGTACAAAGCTTCTATTTCTCTTAATAACTTTTTTCATTTATTTATTCCCCAATATTTAATGAGTGCCTACTGTGTTCCAGCATTACACTACCAGGTTCTGGGTATAAAATGATGAATAAGGTGAATAAGTTTCCTACCTTTATGGAGTTTACATCTTTGAAAATAAGAGATAAACAGGAAGTAAAAATAAAATAATTTAGATTGATACGTGGGGAATTAGATAAAACATTTTCTGATAGAAATAGTAAGTATTGAGGGATTCAAAATAAGCCTCCCCAAAATGTGTCACTTAAGTGTGCAGACTATCTTGAAATGAAGGCAATCAAGACCCAGGAGAGGGAGTTTCCCTTGTGTCTAAGCAGGTTAATGACCTAATGTTTTCTCTGCAAGGATGCAGGTTGGATACCTGCCTCGTAATTAAAAAAAAAAAAAAAGTGGACTCACGAACAACAAGGTCCTACTGGATAGTACAAGGAACTATATTCAATAGCCTGTGATGAACTATTAAGGAAAAGAATGTGAAAAAGAATATATATGTATAACTAAATTATTTTGCTGTATAGTAGAAATTAATACAACATTGTAAATCAACCAAATAAAAGTTTTATTTTCAATAAATGGAAATAAAAAATAATATTTTGTTTTCAAAAAAAATAAATTTCAATAAAATAAAAAAAAAATGGACTCGAAAAAAAATTTTGCCTCTTCATTAGCTACCCTAGAGAATCAAATAGGGCTCCTGGCCCAGAAAGAGAGCTCTTAACCAAGAGGTAACTGTTACTTGAATGACCTGTCTTTATGGAAGAACAAAGCTCTAATCACCAAACATCTGCTTTTCTTATCATCTTGTGACTCACCCTGTCCCCTTTGAAGCCCTGGGCTCCTATTCCATTCCTTAGCTCAAGATGGCATATGAGATTGAGTGGATTAAAAAAAAAGTAGGTAATAGAATTTATGGATTGGAAGACAAGTCAAAGAAAATGTCCAGAGACTGAAAATAATGTAAAATACAGAAAATAGTGTTAGAGATATACAGGTAATATGAAAGGACAAACATAAGTGTTCTTAGAGTCAAAATGGAAAAAAGGAGAAACAATGGGACAAAGAAATATTTCAAGTAATGAAAGCTGAGAATTTCCCCAAACTGATGAAAACTATCACCTATTAGTTCAGGAAGCTCTGCAAACCCAAGCAAAATAAATACGAAAGAAAAAGAAAGAAAGAAAGAAAGAAAGAAAGAAAGAAAGAAAGAAAGAAAGAAAGAAAGAAAGAAAGAAAAAGAAAAAAGAAAGAAAGAAAGAGAAAGGAAGGAAGGAAGGAAGGAAGGAAGAAAGAAAGAGAAAGGAAGGAAGGAAGGAAGGAAGGAAGGAAGGAAGGAAGAAAGAAAGAAAGAAAGAAAGAAAGAAAGAAAGAAAGAAAGCGAGCCTATACACACGCACATCAGAGGTAAACTGCTGTAAATCAAAGACAAAGAAAAAATTTTAAAAGCAGAGTTACATGCACTTTACTTATGTTTTATTTCAGTTAACAGATTTAAAAATTGCAGAGTAAAAAGCTTTTAATTTCAAGGTAGCAAAAATAATGTGCTAGTGGTTCAACAGAAACGATTAGAAGTCATAAGATATATAATCATAGCTTTAAAATTCTGAGAAAAATATAGCTGTCCATTTTGAATGCTGTATCTAGTAAAAATATTTTGCTGAGATTAGATGGAGTTAATATGTTTTCTGCCAAAAAGAGGGAATTGGTGACCAGTGAACTTATACCAAAAGTACAGTAAAGAAAAATGTTAGGTAGAAAGAAAATAATCACAGAGGAAAACACTGAATTAAATGAAGGCATGAAGTGCAAAGAGAAGAGCAGACTTTTGGGGAAATATAATAAGTACTCAAATTCTGAAACAAAAATAAAAAACAAAGGGACACTGAAAGCTTTGGGAACAGTTGGTTGTGTCTATTACCTTGATTGTAGTGAAAGTATCATGGATGTTTCATATATCCAAGCTCTCCAAATTGTACACATCGCATTAGTGCAGTTCTTTGTGGAATTAATTACACCTCAATAAAAATATTTTAAAAATAAAATAAAATTTAATTGCACAAAATTATAACTGTAATACCTTGTGGAATGAACAAGTATGAAAATTAAAAATGCATGACAATATTAACACCCAATGTTCAATAGAGATAAATGCAGTAAAAATGTCCTAAGGTTCTGCATTATTGGGGAAGTTGTGAAGTAATAATTTGTGTTGGACTCTAACAAATCAAAATCCATGTTTAATCTCAAATATAAGCATTAAATACTTTTAAAAACAGATATGCAACAAATTAATGTATAAGAAAACAATGATATGAAAATGTTTGGCTAATCCAGGGGAAGCTAATAAAGTAGAGGAAAAAAAATCATGAAACACATACTCTACTGAATACAAATAATAAATATAAGCCCAACTACATCAGTAGTAATATTAGATACAAATAGAATAAAAACTCCAATTTAAAAGTTAATGTTGTCAGGCTGGATTAACAAATTATCAAAATATAGAACAAAACAAAATTTAAAAGAAAATACTATGCTTAAAAGAGATATATTTTAAACATAGAGAAGTAAACAAAGACATAATAAAGACACACTAATATTAGATGAAAGATAGTAATGCAGAATAATTTCTGGAGACATGACATTACATAAAGATTACATTATATAAAATTCTGTGTCTGTATGCACACAATCACATAGATTCAATATACATAAAACAAAAATTGACAGTTAAAATGAGAAATAGACAAATCTACAATCACGATGGAAGTGCTAAAAACCTTTTTTAAATAAACTAATGAAATAAGCAGACAAAAAAGTAGCAAGGATAGAGTATGTAAGAAACACAATAAAATGGTAATTTTGTATATGACATTTATATAATGCAGAAAATGGAATCTAACAATGACAGAATAAACTAAAATTAAAATTATTTCCAGTACCTACTTCAAGATAACTAAAATCAAGGAAGGAAACATAAAAGCATTTTTTCCTTGTGAAATTTTACCCAAAGACATACTTGGACAAAAAGGACTATTAAATGCACTGAAAAGACATAATTTGTAATGTCTTATCACAAGGAATATTTCCGTTTCCACTTGAAGAGTTAACATGAAAAGGTAAGTCCTTGCCCCCAACGTCTAGCTCGTGAGATAACAAGCACCGCATTCTTTTCCTGTTCCATTACTGCAGCTGGAATTAGGTATGACAATAAATTTAATGAAGAGAGAATTCAGCTCATATGTCATCATCACTGCTTTTTCTTTTCTTTCTTTTTTGGCTGCCCCATGGCATGTGGTGTTCCCAAGCCAGGGATCAGATCTAAGCCACGGTCATGACCTAACCTGCAGGGCAACCCACTGTCAGTGCTGGGGTTCGAACCCGTGGCCCAGCACTCCCAAGACGTCACTGATCCCATTGTGCCACAGTAGCAACTCCATATGTCATCATCATTGTTAAATGTAAATAGTATAATAAAATTTAAATTACAAGAAGACTCCAGGCTCATGTAGCATTGTGTTAAAATCCTGAGTTTCGGGGTCTGAGAGATACGGATTTAAACACAATTTTTATATTTGATAACTGTGATTTTGGGCAGGTTACCTAACCTCACCACAGAATGGAAAAAATAACACCTCTCTCT
The DNA here is from genome assembly GCA_004024745.2 of Catagonus wagneri. Taxonomy (NCBI): domain Eukaryota; kingdom Metazoa; phylum Chordata; class Mammalia; order Artiodactyla; family Tayassuidae; genus Catagonus; species Catagonus wagneri. Next base: position 4,434,150 of record PVHT020000035.1, on the reverse strand, counting down.
TAGGGTTGTGGTGAAAATTAAGTGAGCTTATTTATATAAAATGCTTAGCAGAATGACTGCATTTTATAAATCCGGACAAAATTGTGGCTATTGCTCTCCTTTCCATCAGCTCAGGATGTCACTAAATTAATCATCTTATAGTCCTGTATCAATATATTACACCTCCTTAGGTAGGGCAGTAGGGGGCAGGGGAGTAGGAGGATGTGGAGGAATGAACAAAAGGACATTGGACATTATTTGGGAAAATAAAGCAAAGGAAATGATTCCCCAGCAACTGAGAAATGTAGTGATAAAATATTATACTCACATTTAATTCAAGCAGCTCTAATTACAGAAGCAGAATACTTTATACAGTCACAGAATGTTTTGGCATTTAATTCATACTCATTCTCCAGACTAAATATGAGGTATGAAAGTAAATATTTTTCTAAAATGTACTATGTCCATCAGAAACATTATTCCAGCTTCATGGAATAGCGTTTTTGATGGACATTGTCAACACTTGCCTCTCAGGCCCTCTTTCCACCATATCATCATTATTAAATCCCCATCCCAATTAACATATTCTTTTAAAAATCTGATGAGTCAATAACTTCAATCAGATTAAGATAAAATCTTATGAATATTGGAGTCATTGTGTACCTTCAACAAGTAAATGTTCACTCATACGTTGTTTATTGAACTTTGCTTTACTGACTTTTGTAAATATTACATTTTTACAAAAAAGAAAAATAAAAGGTTTGAGGCAACCTCGATACAAGCAAATCTATTGACACCATTTTTTCAATGGGGTTTGCTCACTCTGTGTTTCTGTGTGACATTTTGGAAATTCATGAAATTCTTCAAATTTTTCACTATAATTATATTTAATGATATAAATATTTGTGATTGTTATCTGTGACTAGTGACCTTTGATATTACTATGGTAATTGTTTTAAGGTACCATGAACTGTGCCCATATAAGACAGTGAATTTAATTGATAAATGTGGTATGTGTTCCGATTGCTCCACTGAGTGCTGTTCCATTTCTTTCTCTTCTCAGGCCTCTCTATTCCCTGAGACATATCAGCAATATAGGAACTAGGCCAATTAATAACCGTAATAACAACAAAAACATTTAAGTGTTCAAGTGAAATTTTCACTTCAAACTGAAAGCTGGAAATGATTAAGCTGAGCGAGGAAGGCATGTCAAAAGCCCAAATAAGCCAAAACTAGGCTTCTTGAACCAGTTAAGTAATCTGTAATTCCAAAGGAAAAGTTCTTAAAGAAAATTAAAAAAGCATTAGTATAGAGAACACAGAAATGATAGGAAAGTGAAATAGCCTAATTGAAATATATGGAGAAGGATTTAATGATCTGGATAGAGGATCAAACCGGCCACAACATTCCCTTAAGCCAAAGCCTAACCCAGAGCAAGACACTAATTCTCTTCAGTTCTATGAAGGCTGAGAGAGGTGAGGAAGCTGCTAAGGTAGGTTCATGAGGTTTGAGGAAAGAAGTTGTCTCCATGACCAAAGCTGGAAGGACAGGTATAGAAGCTGCAGCAAGTTATTCAGAAAATCTAGTCAAGATAACCAACATAGGCGGCTCAACTAAACTACTGATTTTCAAAGCAAATGAAATAGGCCTGTATTAGAAGAAGATGCCACCTAGGACTTTCAGACTTGAGAAGTCAATGCCTGGGCTTCAAAGCTTCAAAAGATAGTCTGATTCCCTTGTTCAGGGCTAATGCTGCTGGTGACTTGAGGTCAAAGCCAATGCTCATTTGCCATCATGAAAATCCTGGAGTCCTTAAGAATTATGCTAAATCTCCTCTGCCTGAAATTGAACAACAAAGTCTGGATGACAGCACATCTGTCTAAAACATGGTTTACTGAGGATTTTAAGCTCACTGTGGAGAACTACTCCCAGAAAAAAAGATTTCTTTAACAATATTACTGTCCATTGACAGTGATCTAAAAGCTCTAATGAAGATATACATTAAAATTCATGTTGTTTTCATGCTGTGAACAAACATCCTTTCTGCAACCCAAGGATAAAGGAAGAGCTTTGACTTTCAAGTCTTAATATTTAAGACATACATTTTCCAGGTTATAGTTGTTGTAGTTAGCAATTCCTCTGATGGATGTGGACAAAGTAAATTGAAAACTTTCTGGAAAACACTCACTATTCTAGATGCCAATAAGAATATTAGTGATTCATGGGAAGAGGTGAAAATATCTACATTAAAAGGAATTTGGAAAAAGTTGACTCTAACCCTCACTGATGACTTTGAGAGGTTGAAGTCTTGGCTCTAAATGCACACGTGAAGGAAACAGGAAGAGAACTAGAACTGGAGGCCAAAGTTGTGACTGAATTTCTGCAGTCTCATGATAAAATTGAACACATGAGGAAATGCTTTTTATGATGAGCAAAGAAGGTGCTTTCTTGAGATGGAAACTACTCATGGTAAAGATGCTATGAAGACTGTTGAAAGGACAACTAACAATTCAGAATATTATATAGACTTAGTTGATAAAGTAGTGACAGGGTTTAAGAGGGTTGACTCCAATTTTGTAAGAACTTCCATGTGGGCACAATGCTATAAAACAGCATTGCATGCTTCAGAGAAATCATTCCTGAAAGGAACAGTAAATCTAAAATGGAAATTTTAATTTAATTATTCTGGTTTTAAGAAATTGCCACAGCCAACCCAAAATTCAGCATCTGTCACACTCAGTCGGTAGCCATAACATCAAGGCAAAATCTTCCACCAGCAAAAAGATTACAGTAAACTGAAGGTTCAGATAATGACTAGCATCTTGAACAATAACGTATTTTAATTAATGTATGTATATAGGTTTTAGACATAATGCTATTGCACACTTACTATACTACAGTATAATATAAACCTTACTTTTATATGCATTGGGAACACAAATAACTTCATAACTTTCTTTAATTCTAATATATGTTTTATTGCAGTTGTCTGAAACTATATAAGCAATATCACTGAGATATGCCTAAACGTATCTAACCCTATTGATAATAAGTTAAATTAATTGACTAAATAACAGAAAATGGCACCTTGACATTTATTTCCAGGTTCTCTGAAATGGAACATCTCAGGTGCTCATGCACACATTCCTAAAATCCCAGTTAGGTTTGTAGAAATAGACCATCTAAATATTTGAGAGTTAAACACACACACACACACACACACACACACACACAACACTCTCCAAATGCATTTCCTGATTTTACATTTATTGCAAGTTTAAGAAAGTTAAAGAACATTTTGCCTTGTTCATAATAGAGTATAAATAGTGTTAAATATACATAGATTCCTTTTTCTTCTAAAGTACACCTGTTGTATGTTCCTATGCGTATTACCTTCTGGAATAACTCAAAATAATGGACTGAAGAATTCTAACTAAGGCCTCTACTTAACATTCAGTAGAATCAGTTGATTATATGTCTCTACCACCTGACTGTGGGTCAATTGAAGTTAGTGACCAAATCTTAATGCAAATATTGTACCTCCAGCCTAAAACCATGGCAAATGAGTAAATTAATGCTGGTAAAATGATTTAAATGGAAATTTTTTATAAAACAGAATATATTATTATATTGTTACCTCAATCCTTTAACATTTAAGTAATGTGTACATTTTATAACACTAGCCAAAGAAACAATTTTTCAACATCTCACATTCTTTTTTTTTCTCCCCACCTCTCACTCCCACAGTTTGCACATCTGAAAAAGCAATTAAAAAACAGCCCATTAAAAATTTCAGTAGTGTGGAAAAAGGTGAATATGAGTCTGAAACTTTATCACCCAGGCTAATTTCATTTCCTATCATGGGGCAAGTGGACACTTACTTTGTAATTCTCCCCAAAGCTTAAAGTGGGAGGAGAGAGGACATTACTAGCAATACTGCATCATTTGGCTCCTTATGAGCTATGCATTTGTTCATTTTTCCTTACAAAATAGCAACAACATTTTAAAATCAGATTTTCAAGGGTATTCCCTTTGTGGGAGAGCAGTAATGAATCCACCTAGTATTCATGCGAACATGGGTTAGATCTTTGGTCTTGCTCAGTGGGTTAAGGATCCAGCATTGCTGTGAGCTGTGGTGTAGGTCACAGACTCAGCTCAGATCTGGTGTTGCTGTGGCTGTGGTGAAAGTCAGCAGCTACAGCTCCAATTCAACAGGTAGCCTAGGAACTTCCATATGCCATGAGTAGGGCCCTAAAATAGACCAAGAAAAAGAGAGAGAGAAAGAGAGAGAGGTTATCAAGCTCTTCAATGAGAGATAATTTTCAATATAGGAAATATAGATTATGTGATTATATGCAGATAATTTCACTCAAGTCATTTAGTATCCCCTGTATTGTGACTACAGTAAAACAGGAGCAATGCTGCAAATTTAATTTCACACACACTCATATCTAAATAAATAGACTAGTAACATGCCAGTGATGATAACGATACCTATTTCACAAGATATTTTTTAAGGTCAAATGAAATAATAGTGACAAATGTTCTTTGTAAATTACATAGTGTCAGAGAAATAGTAATTATCAGTAATGTCCTTATGGTTAGTACTTTAATCACATATAAGTAAGGTAGCCTATCATTTATGTGATATAAAGACATCTAGAAATCATCATGATAAGATGAAGTGCCCTGACAACCTCTGAATCCTATTTATGTGCTATTTACCTGTTAGAAATAAACAAATAAATGTAACATTTGAAATAAGATAAATTTGTTATTCATTCACAAGCTAGTATGAATATCATTAAATGAGATTAAACTTAACCACTAATTAAAAATAACCGGTTGACCTGCTGTATAGCACAGGGAACTACATCCAATCACTTATATTAGAACATGATTGAAGATAACATGAGAAAAAGAATGTGTGTGTATATATATATGTGTATATATATATATATATATATATGTATGATCACTTTGCTGTACAGCAGAAATTGTCAAAACATTATAAATCTACTATAATAAAAATTTTTAAATTAAATTAAAATAACCTGATGTAATATAAGAGGAAAGGAAGGGAGGCAATGTTATGGCATGAAACATGATGTAAGAACAGTCTGTTAATATAACATAGGAGTACCATATGTAAATCTAGAGTACAGAGAGCAATGGCTACATGAAGTAATGTAAGAAAAAGAAATCAAAGTTAACACTTGAGCAGCCTCCGTGTTCCTGTCATGGTGCAGTGGAAATGAATCAGACTAGGAAACATGAGGTTGCGGGTTTGATCCCTGGCCTCATTCAGTGGGTTAAGGATCTGCCGTTGTGTGAGCTGTGGTGTAGTTTGCAGAAGTGGCTCAGATCTGATGTTGCTGTAGCTATGGTGTAGGCCAGCAGCTACAGCTCAAATTTAACCCTTAGCCTGGGAACCTCCAAAAAAGAAAAAAAAGCTTGAGCAGCCTTTTAAAAGTTTAACTGGCCATCTGTCAAAGAAAGAGACAACTTAATCTAGGCAGAAAAAGCTACAACTTTGGCAAAACTATGACCTCTGAGACTCCACTGCTACCACCCCACACTTTGATGCAGTAGATATATAATAAAGACTATTTTCTGATGATACAATATAAGTGAAGTTTAGAGGATGATACAGAAAAGAATACCATAAACAAAAAAGGAATGTATTGTTTTAGCTAGCAGTATAGCATTATGTGTTAACTGTGAAAAGAAGAAGTCACAAGAAGAGATTTCAAATATATATATATTTTTTTTTAACAGATGAAGTGTTAGGATCAATTTCTGCTTTGCTTTTCAGATGACACCTTGAGTGTGATGTGAGATTTTGGCACCACACCTAAAGAGAGACACTAACAAATAGGAATTCGTTCATAACAGAGTATTTGTTAGAGTGAACTAAAAAAACATGTTATATGAGAAACAGTTAAAGGAGCTCCTATGTAAGGGAGCCTTACATACTATAAGAAGTGAAGTCATAAGAAAGAAAGACACAGGGATGGCTGTAGGTAAAAGAGGTATTCACTGAAGTAGACATGAGGGGTTGCATTCCAACCCAGTACTCAGTTCATACAGCGAGGGTGTCCCTCTGGGAAAGTGGAGGCCCGTGCAAACTTGGAACTGTGGATCAGTGGCACAGAAGACCTGCTGGTGAAAACAGGCAAACTTAAGAACATGGCAGGTCAAAGAAATAAAGAACTTCCTCAGGCAAGACTTCTAGAACAGCGATGTGAGGAGGCCACCAGACATTCTTCTCAGGAAAAAAAAAAAAAATGATTAGCACAAACAAAAACAAAAATTAAAAAGAATGTAATAACTTTCAGTTTATATTTCTAATAAATTCCCTAAGGGCATACAGAAAATGCAGAAACGTTCACCAAATAAAATCTACAAAACCTTGTTAAGAACAGCAAGTGTGTGACATTTCAGCTACTATCAGTTTACTCCACACTCCCTAGCCTAGAGTGACAGAAGTCTCTCTCTGGTCAAGTGTGCCAGGAGTAGGTTCTTTTATCCCCCAGCTCCTCGTCTAGTGTTGCAGTTTCTTACTGGAAGAAAGGGATTGTCAGTGTTTCTGACTCTCATCTCTCCCATTAGTTCCCTGTGGCAAAAGTTCTATTCTAGGCAGTGCATCCCAGAGTTCTGGGAATAATTTTTCGCACTGAGCATCCCTTCCAAGCAGGAAGATCTACCTGAAGATCTGTCAGTAAAAACACTTGGCCATAAATGTATACTTGTTTTCCATTTGTCTCTCAATTTTCTTAAAAGACACATATTATATTAAGTAATAATTATAACTGAGTATTGTTGGATTTGTTTTATATATATACATATATATACATATATATATACACATATATATGTGTGTGTGTGTGTATATATATATATATATATAGCATGTGCACGCTAAAAATAGCATCAAAAAAGGAAATGAGAAAATAAATGCATTTAGAAGTAAAGTTCTCTAAGCAGCAACCATAAGAGAGGTGGAGTGGCTATACTCGTGTTTTACTAAATAGACATTAAAAAGAAAAAACATATATATTCCAGGAAGTAAAATAGGATATTTGAGTATGAAAAAGAGTTAATCCATCAGAAAATATAATAATTATAAAAATATAGGCACCTAACAGTAAAACCCTGAATGCATGAAGGAAAGCTGACAGAATTGAAGGGAAACACAGAAAAATCAACAGTAAGATCTGGAGACTTTAATACCCCCCAATTCTAATAATAGATAGAACAGCTAGGTAGAAGGTGAATAGGAAAATGAGGATTTGAAAAACACCCACTAGACCAATTAGACCTAAGACACTGAAGACACTTCTATTGAATCATCCACCCAACAACAGAAAAACATTTATTCTCCTCAGGTGAAAATGTACTATCCCAAGGATAAGACCAAATAGTAAAACAAGGCCATAAAACCAGCTTCAATAATTTTAAAATGATTGACATCATATACAATAGCTTGTTCACCACAACAGAATGAAATTAGAAATCTGTAACAGAAGGAACTTTCGGAAATTAAGAAATTTATGAACATAAAACAACAAATTTTAAATAACCAATAGGTCCAAGAACTCACAAATGAAAATCAAAATGCTTTGAAGTTAGAATTTATGGATATATGTTTCCTTCTAAGCACTACTGATATATATTTAATAATAATAATAATAAATATATATCAATAGTGCTTAGAAGGAAATATATAGCCATAAATTCTATAATAATAATTTAAAAAATCTCAGATCAATAATTTAACTACACTATCTAAAGAAATTGGAAAAAAGAAAGCAAACTAAACTAAAATTGGACAAAATATAATAGATATTACAGTGTAAGTAAAATAGAGATGAAAAATATTATAGAAAATTAATGAAACAAAAAAGTTTTTATTTTTAAAGATTAGCGATAGTAGCAAACACCATGTAATGTCAAACTTATTGTGAAAGATTGCTTGTACCATAAGATCTGGAATATGACAAGAATGTCTGCTCTTGCAATTTCTAGTCAATATTGTACTGGAAATTCTATTCTGAGAAAATAAACAAGAAAGAGAATTAAATACCATTCAGATTGGAAAATAAGAAATAAAGTTATCTCTGCTTGAAGATGAAATGATTTTGCACTTAGAAAACTTTAAAGAATCCATAGGAGGCGATTTATGTAACTAATAAATAAGTTCAGTAAGGTTACGGGATGCAAGATTGTTTTACAAAAATTAAGTATATGTCTATTTATTCATAATTAGGAATCTGAAAATGAAGTTAAGAAAGTGGTTACATTGATAACGTCTTGAAAAGAATAAAATATTTAGGAATAAATGTAATAAACGCTGTAAGTCCTTTACATTGAAAATTTGAAAAAGAAGTTAAAAAAATTATAGAATACCTAAATAAATGTAATCACATTTCATGTTCATGGGTCAGAATACTTAATATTTATATTATTAAAATAGCAATAGTCCCCAAATTAATCTATGGCTTCAACACAGTATCTACCAAAATTATAGCTGGCTTAATTTGTTAACAAGCAAAAGTTAAGAAGCAGAGCCTAAAATTCATATGGAAACTCAAGTAGAGAAGCCAAAATAATCTTAAAATTGTTAATAAAATTGGACCTATAATTCCTACTGTTAAAACTTACTATAAAAATCTATATTAGGAGTTCCCATTATGGCCCAGCAGAAATGAATCTGACTGGTATCCTTGGCCTCACTCAGTGAGCTTGGGGGAAAGATGGAGCTTGAATGCTAATGCGTACAGGGTTTCTGTTTGGGGTAACAAAAATTTTCTAAAAACAGAATGTGAGAGAAGTCATACATCTCTCTGAATGTACTGGGAAAACCCTTTCGTTGTACACTTTAGGTAAACTGAATGACATGTTAATCATATCTCAATAAAGTTGCCTTAAAAAAGTCAATGAATTAGATCATAGTACATTAAACAAATGAAAGTTTAAAATAAGTACATGTGTTGAGACTATTGTTATTGACCTATGATCATCAGAATGAAATCTTACTTATTTCACATCTGTTCTTATTATAGTATAAATTTCAATTATTCTTCCTAAAAAGATTATGTTCCTTTAATCTTTCTACAGTGTTTTAAAGTAAGCTCTAAATAAAAAATTTCTAAAAATATTTTAGAATGTCTTGGTTCAGCTTAGAACTTAGAAAGCAATAGGAAGGTAAACATTTGTATTTTCTGATGTATTTCTGTCTTTAAAGATCGAACTGTAATTTTGCTTTAACTCAAAGTTTAGTTACAGAAGAATAGTCTTCTTAAGGTTACTTAAATTGGGGGCTGATATTACACTTCTATTGTCGCCAAATCACTTTAAGGGTACTAAGTTGTTCAAAAATTGTAAAGCCAGGGAGGGTATTTATCATAGAAAATAATTTTCTATACTCTGAGAGGTGAAATGTGAGGAATTGTTCTGAATGCTATGCACACGTAATGGTCGAGAGTGATCTAATCACTGTAGAAAAGCTGGTTATTCAAGGAAGATTTATATTATTTTTCAAAATAGTATGTGAGGTTATCTAAATACTATTTGATATTTCATATAAATGTTGCATTGTTCTGCAAATTCATTTAAAATTTGGATTTCAGGAAAACTATTCATATTAATGTGTATATATATCCTCTAGGTGATTAGAATTGCATTTTCTTTTCTTTTCCTTTTCTTTTTTTTTTTGGCTGCACCCAAGGCATGTGTAAGTTCCTGGACCAGAGACTGAACCTTAGCAGCAGCGGTGACAATGCCGGATCTTTAATCCATGAGCCATGAGGGAACTCCTGGAACTATGTTTTAAGTGATATATACTTTGGAAGAAGGCATACCATAAATTATAAAAGTAAAATTATAAAAATAAATTTATTTTATCTTTGTATAATCATCTTCACATTTGTGACTAGAGAAAAAGAATTTACTAAAAATTCACAATTTTTTTCATATTTTTGATCTAGCTTCTAAACTTCTGGAAGATAAGAACTATGTGTTTCTTAATACCTGTTTATATTTGAGCCTGCCAGTGTTTCAGCTACATATATATTTTTTAAAAATTTAGAAGAACTTGAAACGAAGAGGATTACCCATAATAGAATGTGCCACATTGAGTAGCTATGACCTCCTCCTCCACGGTAGGAAGTTTAAGGATGGATGGTCATCACTTTGCATGTATTCAAGAATGTTGTAAGGGAGAAATCAATCACCTAAGGGTAGTTCAGGCTACATTAAACCCACAGTTCCTTCCAATGCTATGAGTCTGTGGACACAGATATATTACACACTTGGGAAGAGACATGTTTATGTATTAAATTCTTCCCTAATGTTCTACCCAGTGAAATATGCACCATTCCATCAATCAGTATTTTACCTAGAAGTTTCGATTCAATGTACACGAACATGCCACTGATTTTATAAATAGCACTATCTGGTAGAGAAACAAAAGTTAATCAGTTCTTTAATGCAAAGTTTCAAACATCGGTTGGAGAGACAGATTTGGGTAGGCTGTTTTCTTAATGTGATTTTAATAGCTGTGTTTACAAGCATATTTCACAAAGCAATGTCTAAATCTAAATGTAACGTATAATTAATTTCATGAAAAGCATGTTTATTTTTAATTGAAATAATTTGTACCCTCTGTAATTTTGCCAGGAAATTCAACATGCATACACTTAAACACGTCAGAGGTGAATAGCTACACATTATGCATTCATGAGTATTGCATTCCTGTCCTGGCAACACTAGTATTGTGCCCTGTAGCCCAGAAAGACATTTACATTGTAATGACTTACCCCGCAGGTCATTAAGAAATTAGTGTAGAAAACCTCATGTCAGTCAGTGTGAGGAAGTAGAGAAACAATTTTTACAGAATCTTTCTAAGAAAGTAAGTTCTTTTTCATCAGTTTTGAAGATATATACACTCAGTATGTTCGAATTGAAAGTAAAGATGACCACATTTATATGAGTAATAAATGCTAATAGAATCATTTGTTATTATTCACAAAGGGAAGTTAAATATATTACCTTCTTTGAAATGCACGACAAATTTTTGTTTTTTGTCTTTTGCCTTTTTAGGGCTATACGATCATAGCATATGGAGGCTCCCAGGCTAGGGGTTGAATCAGAGTTACAGCTGCTGACCTACGCCACAGCCATAGCAATGCCAGATCTGATCCCGGTCTGCAACCTACACCACAGCTCAAGGCAAGGCCGGATCCTTAACCTACTGAGCAAGGCGAGGGTTCCAGCTCACAACCTTATGGTTCCTAGTCGGATTCGTTTCAGCTGAGCCACGATGGGAACTGCAAATTTTTAAACACACTTAGACAAATATTATTATACCCATCGGAGAGATCAGAATGGTGTAGTTTAGGAAGTTGTGTTTTCCTCAGTTTCACACTGCTAATTATTAATGAGGGTGGTACAAGAACTCAGATTTTCTGCATCATCTAGCATAGTGCTTGATAAAGAACGGGTCTTTATTAAATACGTGTTGAATACAGCCATGATTAAAAATTTGACCTTGAGTGAAAGGGCTGTCTATTGCATTGTGTTACAGTTGCTTTGTGTACAAATATTTTTCAGTGGTGGCCTCTGAAAGACTTCATGTAAAAGCACAGATGATGCTGGCTCTGCTAATGAGGTAACTGAAATATCTGACCATGAATTTAAACGAGTGGGTGTTTCAAACATATTTGAAGTTTCTTAAACACATAGATCATCTTCTTCATGTGAAGATGGGAAAATTCCTGCAATGAGGAGTTTTATTAAAAATATGATACACTAATAATTTTATTTTGCTAAATTGTTCCATTCTGTCTTCTCCTGTCCATAGCACAGACATTATGAGAAAGTCAGGAAAGGTTAACTTTTTCACCGTGAAAAAGTAGAAGAAAAAATTATTACCACATCTTAATGCTTGTCAGTGCAAAACCACAACAGCTCACTTTGATGTTTTACAGAAAAAGGTCATTTGGGTCTTCCATGAGACAGCATATGAACTTAATTTCTGCCAAATAAGAGAGTCCATACAGAAGCCAGAATTCATTTGGGTTATATACAAATCATAGACTCTTTGCTAAAGAGATGCTATATTAGGTTGTGTGCCGTACGTGAGGTGAGCATAGAGGTCACTGGACCTGAAGACTGGAAGACCCTTCTTTCAGGGCCAAGTGGGGCTGTCTCAGAAAGTTGTGTTAAAAGGGCAGTCATTTAGGCCATTTGTCAGGGACATGCTGACTATTTGAGCCAGCCTTAATCCCTGCCTTGAGGGATTCAAAAATCGCTCTTTTGATTTATTCCTGACCCAAATCTCATATTATTATTATTATTATTATCATTGTCATTAGTAGTAGTACACATATTCCCACACTGGTGGGAAAGACAAGGAAGTGGATATATCACTAATGGGTTTCCAAGAACAGCTGGAAGGAGACACAAATCAAGAGATGGAGAGAGGTTGGAGTGCCAGGGAAATGAGGGTCAGCACCTGAGAATCACTATAGTCCTTGCCTCAAGAACTCTCCAAAGTTATCCCTGAAGCTCTGCTTTGGGATAAAGGCTCCTTTCTTATCCTCCGATAGTATCTGGTGTTTCATTCTCTGTGGACAATGTCTTCCTTGTAGAGATAAAGAGGGGCAGGTTTTAGAATCAAGCAGACCTGGATTACATTCCAGCGTCACTACTAACCTTGATACTTTGGACAAGTATTTAAGTCTTCTGAGCTTCACTTTCCTGCCTTAGTAAATTAGAAATAGCTGTACTTTACTCATATAATTGTTGAATGAATTGACATGATGCATATAAAATGTTTATCTAGCATATACAGTATGCTTATTTATTATATACTAGTATCTATACTAATTTTGTATATACACATATATATATATTTGTATAGTGATATATATACCATATGGGAAATACATTAATAAAGAGTTAAGTGCACACTATACAATAGCCATTGTTTTTACTGTTATTATAGAAATTGGAAACCTGCTCTCCAAATCAATTTCCTTCTCCCCAGGGCACAAAGTTAGAGTTTGCCTTCTGTGATATGTAACGGTTAGCTTATATGTTAACTGGTACTTTGCAGATGTGGTTGCTTTAAGGATCTCAAGCTGGAGAGATATTCTGGAAGACTTAATTGAGCCCAGTGTATTCACAAGTGACCGTGTAAGAATGAGGCAAGAGATTAAAAATCACTAGGAGAGGATATGACCATGAAAGCCAGAGGCTGGTGAGTTGTGAGGAAGGGACCACAAGCCAAGGAACACAGGCAGCCACTAGAAGTTGAGAAAAGCTAGGAAATTGTTTCTTCCTTCAAAGTCTTGATTTTCAGACTGTAAAACTGATTTCAGACTGCTGACTTTAAGAACTGTATGAGAATAAAGTTGTATTCCATTAAAACAGTAAATTCCTGGTAATTCATTATAGCAGCAATAGAAAACTAACATGTCTAGCTAACTCATGGATGGGTATGACCATGTGAGCAAGATATGACCGGGAAATACTGATGAAATCAATGAGCCTGACAATATACGTAGCCTATAAAAATTTCATGCAATTCTTCATCCGCTTCTGTTCTTTACTCAGCAGCTGAAAGCCAAGAATTTAGAGGTGGACTTTACCTTGGAGATGGAAGAGGTATAAGATGAAAGAAGCCTTAGTCCCTAAATCAACCTATGGAAGACCATCAGCTAGCTGCGGGTTTGATCCCTGGCCTCACTCAGTGGGTTAAGTATCTGGCATTGCAGTGAGCTGTGGTATAGGTCGCAGACACTGCTGGGGATCTCGTGTTGCTGTGGCCCTGGTTTAGGCCAGTGGCTACAGCTCCAATTCGACCCCTAGACTGGGAACCTCCATATGTAGCAGGTGTGGCCCTAAAAAGACAAAAAAAAAATTGTTACAAAAGGAAATTTCTAGTTTGAATACCATCATCATTATTATCATTATTATCATTGTCACGATGATATTAATATATCATCATTATCAAAGCCTTGATCAGAAACCACTTAGCCTTGCCTAAGTTTTTCCTCTTTTCACACATTCTATTTCAATGTTAAAATATATAAGATTCTGATATATGCTTTCTTCTCTGGTTCACATGGGAAAGCAATATAAAGAGGTTCTCACTGGACTGAAACAGATTTTTTACACCAATCAAATAACCTAGGACAATCATCAGCTTAAAGAATTCTGTTGCTCCAAATAGGGTCTGTGATTCATAAAGAACATTTCCTATTTTCAGTCTACATTGCACTGTTTTCAATGTAAGTTCTGCATTATTTGAAGAGCAATCCAAAAAAAAAAAAACTTTTTTAACTAAATGCTTCTCTGATCTGTAACAAAGTTTTGCTTTTATCAGACAGTTCTCAGGCCTTGTAATAGGCAATATCATTGTCATTGCAGTCCCAAGATATACCTCTTCTCAGTGATGCATAAAAGGATTTTCCTCTCTTCAAATGATAATTAAATTAAAAGCAAAGTTGGGAAGAAGGCTTTGGACTGCTCTGGTGAGAAAGGTCACCGACTGATCAGCAATCTGTTAGCACAGCTGTGTAGAGAGGAGACTTTCCAGCCATATTTTCACAATTTGGTTCTTCATATCAAATGAGAAGGTAGTGGGTTTTGCTTTCTTTCGACACTTCTCTAGTGATGTTTATAAGCCCATAAACATACAGGCATTTGGAAGGATTTGTAGAGACTTGTCAAGAAAACCCACAAGAGGAAAATGCCATAAAATCCAAGATCAGGAAATGAACTGTGGTTAAGGAGCTGACTTATGTCTTTTCTTTTAAAAGTGTCATGTGTCACTTTGCTCATCACTTTGATCTTTGTACCAGTATGCAAGACATATTCTTCCTCTAAGTTGCATGCAGTCATTTTTGCAATATTCAGTGACATGATATCTTTCAGTCAAAAACAGGTATCCAGGTAGGAATGACTGAGAGACTTTAGTGTTACTTAAAGAAAAGGAAAATGTATGTACCAGGGGCAACAAGGAATGGGATGCTAGAAACAGTGGGTTTCAAACAGATAACAATCTAAGTTTAGCACGTGGCAAGAAATTTTGCCTGGGTACCCCTTATCTGCAGCTGGGGAACTGGAAGATAGACTATTAAAGTTTCTTCATAGGACAAAACTTTGCCACTTGGGCAATGTCCAATTAAAACATGTCTCCAATCACTCCCTTTAAATTTGAATAGGGAAAAAAAAGAATAGACTGAAAATTGATTTTTTAAATAATTTTCAAATGTGGTACATCATATTGTCATTTGCTTCCTTTAATAAACACAAATGACTCATCAACCCCTCTGTAGAAAAAATATAAATGTGAATTTTTTTATCATAGCATTCACTATACACTGTAGAAGTCTGATGGCTGATAAAAAATAATGTGTTATCACTCACTGAGTGATGCCTACATGGCAATGGCTGAATCTATTTACAGTTCTTTAAAAAGAAAAAGCGATGGGTTGTGGATGTCTAAGCAAATACAGGAGTTTTAAGTGTTTTTCTAAGTTCTTTACATGCACTGTCTCATTTAATCCATACAGCAATCCTTGGAGGCAATTACTATGATTATCATAACTCTATGTGCTCTTTAAAGACAATGTAAGCAATGAATTTTTTGAATCTAATAATTTAATAGAAAAAAATACCTTCTTTATAGTCTCCTAGTCTTGTCTGACAGATTTCCCTAATTTCAAATGATGAGAAAAGACAACAGACTCAGTCCTTTTTCTTCCCAGAGCTCCTTACACCAATTAATCCAGGACTTATTATGCGAATTAATAAAATGTTAACCTCCATCAATCACAAAAGGTAAAGCTACTGTCTCCGTCTTTCAGACAATGATGGCTACTTACATTGTTTTGTAACTAGGAGAGGATTACTCAAGTGATACTTGAATGGAAGCATTAAACTTTGCTTAGAGCTTCTCTTGATTTGAAAAATCTTATCTGTTATTGTCGATTGTTTTTGAAAGCATTCTTGCAATATAGTGAGAATTTTTCCCCAAACTCAACCATAAAAGAAGAATCACATGGAGTTATTTATTTATTGATTTACTTTTATTAATAAAACAAGATCCCATGCAACTGGAACCCTGTAGGGAACATCCACAGCTTACCTTATTCTTCTAATAATATACTTGGAGTGAGCAGAATTCCATTAATTGGATCTGTCTTTTCTAATTATTGGCAGACTTTTGAAGAACAGCCCAACAGTTTCACTCCTCCAACTCACAAACACCAAGAGAATAACTCTGAATCAAGGGTAAGTTATGAGACTTCCTAAGAAGCAGAGGCCTGACCTGTACTGGATGAATTCCAGGATTTATACTGGGCACAGTCTTATTGGTGATAAAGCTCACAGGGCACAAGGCTATTGTCTTTTTGTATTTGAGTTACTGCAGACATCAAAGCCACACATCTTCCTTTCTCTTCATTTTTTACCGTATTTTTTAGAGCAGTTTTATGTTTATAGCAAAACTTGCAGATATTTCCCATTTGTCCCCTGATCTCACACATGCATAGCTTTCCCCATTATTGACATCACTTGTCAGGATTGCAATTTTTTTTTTTATCCAAAGATGAGCCTACATTGGTACCATTATAATCTCCCAAAGTCTGCAGTTTACCTTAGGTTTTACTCTTGATGTTATAGAGTCCTTGGGTTTAGAAAAATACATGATAACATGTATCCACCACTATAACATCATGTGCAGTATTTTCGCTGCTCTAAAAACCTCTGTGCTCTGCCTATTCATTTCTCAGGTTAGACACCAAAATACCAGGTAACAGTAGTTTCACTTTACACTTGATCATTGTTCTATACATAAATGATATTTTCTAAATCCTAAAATTATCAGTGATTTAAGATATACCTTCAACTCAAGAATAACTTTTCAGGAGTTCCCTGGTGGCTTAGCTGGTTAAGGGTCTGGCATTGTCCCGGCTGTGCCTCTGGTTTTTGCTGTGGCGTGGTTTTGATCCTTGGCCAGGGAACTTCGGCATGCTGCAGGAACAGCCAAAAAAAACAAAAAAAAGGGAGAGAGAGAGGGAGAATAACTTTTCAGCATAAACAAAACATCACCCTAAAAGCATACAGTAAATACTCCTGTTGCTTGTGGTCTGTTTTGTAAAATAAACAATAATGAGGTGTAGCTAGGTGCTTTTCTCTCCCTCCCTCTCTCTCTCTCTCTCTCTCTCTCTCTCTCTCTCTCTCTCTCTTTCTCTCTCTCTCTTTTCATCAAGACTGGCTTCATGTAGAAGTTGATATTTGAAGATGCATCACTTGAGGGAATACACTTAGGTTTGGACATATGTGGTGAATAGATATGCAATCCAAGGAAATACTGGAGCAGAACTTTGAAGTTAAATGAGGCTGCCCTGTTCCCATCCGCTCCAGGGCCTTAGCTCTCACCACTGCAGAGAGACCCTGGAACACTTGATGCCTCATCTCCCATAGTGAAACCCTGGAGGTCTGCTGGAGAGGAGCTGGTGACCCAGACAAAGCCCTCTTCTGCAAAGACCAGAGGAGACTCCATTAAAAGAGAAGACAGTCACAGGCATGAAAAGTTCCTGAGTCGTTCAGCGGAACACTAGCACATGGTACAGATGTGATTGAGCAAAGGAGTCTGAATTATTCAAATAAATGCAACCCTGGAGCACTGCATGCTGCCCTCTGGTACCAGGGAATGTATCCACAACAGGAAGACACTGGACGAGTCTCTGATGGTCTCTCAGTGGGTTAAGGATCCGACCTTGCCGTGAGCTGTGGTGTTGATTGCAGATGTGGCTTGGATGTTGTGTTGCTGTGCCTGTGGCGTAGTCCAGCATCTGCAGCTCCTCTTTGACCCCTAGCCTGGGAACTTCCACGTGTAGCAGGTGCCACCCTAAAAAGTAAAAAAAAAAAAAAAGGAATTGTATGATCTATATTAATTTAATTTTAAGGTTCACTCTGGCTATAGAGTGATAATGGAGATTAATTTTGTGGACAGCAAACGGCAAAGAATACACAAGTAAAGCAAGGAGACTGAATAGGAGGCTGTGGCCCACGTGAAGGAAGATGATGCCTTTGCCTAGTTTTTGGCTCCAAAGATAATGAGAAAAGGTAAAGTTCAGAATAGATTTTAAACGTAGATTTGCAGGACTGGGATAAGGAAGTTTATCATGAGAGCTAACGTGGGGTCTTGATCAAGCACATGGATTATAGTAATATTCATCATATACATAAAATGTGTCAAAAGGGAAGGGAGGACATGAAAGTACCTAAGATCAGAAAACTTAGTAACTTACTGAAGATGACCCAGAACCACTAGTCTGATCTTACGCCAAAGCTTACCCTGTTTGCATTCACTGTATCATAATGAGTCTTGAAGGTGTAAAAACTGTCCATGCATCTTCTTAAAATAAGCAAATTCACTGCCGAGCTTAGTTGATTGACAGACCTTTGTTAAATCCACTGCACTATTTCTCAGTATTATGAGAGTTCTTGGGAGAAAGTATGAAGGAGATGACCCTCCTAACAGTTGACCACAGAATGCAAATTAGCTTAATCGCTAGGAAGATTATCAACACTAATAAATAGTGATGCTACTTATAGTTTAGATGTTGTCAGGAACTTGGGAAATAAATCGCAAAAATATTTGCAATTATCTTACTTTCCTTGGATATACTCAAAATGTACTTGCAATTGTTCCTCCAGGCTATGATAACAAAACATGTTGTCTCACCCAGAAGCAGTAGGGGAGGGAGCAAAAAGAACAAACTGACACAATCAAAGCAGCAGCTAAACAACTGTGGAAGGTACAACCTGTGGCTTAACTGTGTTACATAGACTTCTGCTCTTGGAAGCTCATGCAAAGGAAGGAACTCCAAAGTGCAAGCGAGAGAGAAAGCATTTCCCCTGCTGCTCCTGAGGATGGTACTGTTGACAGAATAGACTGGGTCAGTTCAAAACCTCCTGGAATTTATTCAGCATTCTTGGCACGAAGGCAATACTGATGGAACAGAAGTTACCTACTGGTATGGCAGCCTTTATCCATTATCCATGAAAGGTACCGTCAGATGCCCTGAGGCTTTAGAGAGAAGTAAAACCATATGTTCACTGCTGCTAGGGTGACTGTACAGAGCCCTAGCCCTTGAGTCATACTGATGATGTTAGCTGGAGAAAATGATGGCACCATAAGGTCTTTCTTTGTGAATTTTAATAAGTTAAATGTTCAGAAACATAAGGTTATGCACTCCTGAAGACTCCGGCCTCACTAATCTACTTGTTTCCCGGCATCACTGGAAAGTGCTGTCAGGTGGAGGGGGGTCAGGGATGTCCTTCTTGAAGGCTAAGGTAACAGATGATTTTCATGGTCTTTACCCTGACATTTGTTTGCTGGTAATTTTCAGGCTAAGTGATGCTCCAGCTTCTCAGCAGATGGTAGAAATTTACAGGAGAGTAAGCAGGGCCTTTTTTTTTTTTAAGTGACTGGGTTTTAAATAAAAGGCTGTGTCTGTACAGGATTTTGGGGGCAGACGGATCTATGTTTAAATCCCAGCTCTCGTCTCATTACAGGCAAGACCATGGGCAAGTTATCTACCCTCTCTGTATTTCTGTCTTATCACCAGAGACAGGGGACTAATAATACCTACCTCTTCTGATTATTACATGTATTAAATAATAATGTAACGATGCACATAGCACAGTGCTGAAAGTGTAATAAGTACGAGGTAACTCTGCCAGTCTGTTGCTTCTGAGACATTTTTCTAACTACGTGGAATTAAACTTCCATTAGCAACATAGAGGAAGTGAAAACTGTGTTGCATTTGTAAGCTACTAAAATTTTCACTGAGTATTTTAAACAGTTTTCTTTTTTCTTCTGATCCCATCTTGTTAAACTGTGCAAGCATGATTTAAATCTCCTACCAATGTTAGTCTAGTCCTCAGATCATAGGGACTTGCAGAAACACCACCTCAGCAGCCTCTTTGATCTGGCATGGAGTAAAATGTCTGGGTCTCTGTCCTTATCATCAATCTAAAAGCCAAAATAAAGAATTATCAATAGCTGCTCTAGCTCCAGCTCCAGCTGCCTGTGGCCAAAAAGAAAAGGGAATGTCAGGGGAAACTACTGGGGGTGCGGATGCAGTGGGGGCAGGTGATGGTGGTGGAATGCTCCAAAATAGCTCATTGAAATATTCATTGAAATGATCCAATGCCTGTTCATGCAAGTATCACTTATTGATCACTAAGTATGTATCAGGCACAGCAGAGAACACTCACCACGAAAGGTAGCACAGCTTCATGTAAAGAGTTGGACACATCAAGACAGATACTCTGGCTCTGTTGTTGGAACTGTTGAGAGGCGTTACACTGGTGTGCGTGGGGAAAGATAAAAATTGATCTCTCTCCAACTCTCTTAACAATGGATTGTTTATAGAGAGGTCAGGTATGTTTATACGTAATTCTTTTTTTTTTGTTTGTTTGTTTGTTTCCAGCAAGCATTGAGATGTTGTGCTCCTAAAAGCAGAGACAGCATCTCTTGCTTAGAGACTTTCTTACTTCTGGTGACACAGCAAGGGAGGGCTGAACTTTTAACTCTGTAAACTATTTGCTTGGAAACAGAAACACAACCTAATCCTATGACTCCCATTGCCAGGGAAAAATATGATCCCTTATCATAGTATCTAGAGTTTCTCATCATTTGACTCCCATTAATCTGTGAAATATTTTCTGCTGCCACTCTCCATCTTGAATATGCTATACCTCACACTCAAATATGTATGCCGACATTTAGACAGTGGTGGCAACAGGTGAGAAGCAATTATTAGGTCCTTTTTCTTCCTTGCAGATGCCCTTCCTGAGCAAGGACTGGAATGCCCAGCATAGCCTATTTTGGTTGCAGAGAACCAAAAAGAAAAAGAAAAAGAAAAAGAAAAGAAAAAAGAAAAAGTGCAGAGCCATGTTATATATTCACTGCAAAGTCTTTGTGCCCTGTATTTTAGAGAAAGAAATTTCCTACCTCAATCTACCCCACTATCCGACTCCCAATGATGAAACCCATACCTTTCAAGAAAGGAGAGTTTTTTTTAAACTTTTTTACAATCGTTTGGCTACATGACCAAGACCTGTTTACCCTCCTTCTCAATGAGTTGCGTGAAAGATTTTGGCAAAATCACACAGCCTCCTTGGCTAAGTGGAACTGGCTCCTGAAAGAGCATTCCTTATAAATTGTCTTGTCCATATGTTTCTGGAGGATGTGCCATCTGAGATTAGAGCGCTCATATTTTATGAAGCAGGAAAGCAAAAAAAAAATATATTCACAATTTAATAGTCCCATTTGATGGGAAAGTGGAATTGAATGTATTTATAACAAATTTATATCATTTCAATCTGTGAACCCATTGTGTGCCAGAAATCTTATTAGATACTCCTTGGGGTTAAAATGAATGAAGAGACATGACGCATGCCATTGAAGGAGGAGAAAGTCCAAGAGAGACAGAGCGAACCCACCTCTGGTCAGGCTGTTGGTGATGTATAAACAAAGTTGTAAAGAAAGAGCCCAGGAGTTCCCATTGTGGCTCAGCAGTAATGAACCCGACTAGTATCCACAAGGATGCGGGTTTGATCTCTGGCCTTGCTCAGTGAGTTAAGGATCCGGCATTGCCATGAGCTATGGTATAGGTTGCAGACGTGGCTCAGAATCCACGTTGCTGTGGCTGTGGTGTAGGCCAGTGGCTACAGCTCTGACTCGACCCTTAGCCCGGGAGCTTCCATACGCCGCAGGTGTGGCCCTAAAAATCAAAAACAAAAACAGAACAATCCTAAAAGGAGGTTTCATCATCCATGCCAGATCCAGGAGATTGGCAACAGTTGCTGGCATCCTTGTATTGGGAAAGAATATGAGGTTCAAAGAAAAAGGGATGTCAATGCAATGCTTGTTATGAGCAGGCAAGGGTGGTGGCACAGGTGTCCTGTGCTTACCTTCTCTGTCATAGTGGAAAGCAGCAATGGCCATGCTTGATAGTTATCTGTACGTGGTGCTAACTTACCCCAGATGCATTAGTGTAACAAGCATTTATTAAGAAGCAAAGATTGATAAATGATACATAGCACAAAAAATGACCATAACCCAGTGCTTGCCCTCAATATGCTTATCAGCAATCCCCTTCTCAAAACTTCTTTGGCATCTTTACATGTTCTTATTGTGGCTCTTGTCACACTATGTAATTTCTTTTCTTTTCTTTTTATTTATTTATTTTTTACATTATACCCAGCTGTACGGCACGGTGACAGGGTTACTTTAATTAGTTGGACATATTGTCTCTAAACTGCAGAACTCAGCCCATTATTAGACCATTAAGTGGAATTCAGTGGGTCATGACAAGGATTCTTCTGGCTGTTGTTAACAACAAAATAGACTGAAATGGAATAGGATGGAAAACATCAGAGTGCTTCATCCATGAATATATTATATACATGTATGCATACACCCACACAAAAATTTATATGCATATGCTGGATTTAATTGTATTTATTACAGTGGATTATGGTTTAGAAACTTAAATGCCACCTATCTATTCATCTAAAAGTATTCACAAGAAAGGCATAAAAAGTTTATTTCAAACATGGAAGGAATGTGGATTAAAGAAATAATAATATTAATAATTGCAAAAAACAATTTACAGCGTTTAGCACATGATGTCCTTTAATCTAGCCATAGAATTCATACTGTTCATTAAAGAAAGTAGGATTGACTTCAGTTCTTCTGTGACAGCAGATCTGCCTGCACTTCCTCACTGTCAGCTCCTCCACTTTCCTACATATACCTCCACCACCTTAGTCAGCATAAGGGGCCCAGTTACTCAGTCTACCTTTGTGTCTTCACCTTAGACTCAAGGCTCCTGGAGGATAGGGAACTTTTTATCCATTTTTAAAGCCCCAGGATTTAGCTCAGAGACAGGAACCTTGTAGGTGCTCACTAAACATGTGCTGACATGCGCAGACCGATGGGAGACCCTGCAGGCAAAAGAATTTTGCCCTTCTGTCATGTCAAAAGTGACTCAGACAAACTGTAAAATGATAGGCTGATTGGATCAGGCCAGTATTACATGTACAATGGAACTACTAGCAGATTATTGGATATAAGCATGACTTCTTTTTAAATTTTATTGGGGTATTATTGACTCACAATGTTTTGTTAATTTCAGGTGTACAGCAAAGTGAATCAGTTGTATATATCCATCCTTTCTCAGATTCTTTTCCCAAATAGGTTATTACAGAACATTAGTAGATTTCCCTGTGCTACATAGTAGGTCCTTGTTAATTATGTAGTTTATAAAGAGTAATGTTTCAAAATCAAACTTTATGATTAGCAAAGAGGAAATTTGGTGGGGGGGGAGTGTTAAATTAGCTTGGGTTTAATATATACGCTCTACTATATATAAAATAACTAACAAGCATGGAACTGCTTAATAAAACGTTAAATGCTTTTTGATAGTTAACAGTTTTGCTATAGGTTTCTGAGCATAATTTTGAAGTGCTATTCTATACTAGGACAGGCAGTATTTACTGCCAAATGTTGGATATCTTATTAAGAGATAAATCTGAAACTTAACCTAAAAAAAATGTATTACAGGAATGCAAAGGTGAGGCGTTGGGGTGAAAATTAAAGGGAAAGAAGTGATCTAGCTTAAAGTACTGCAGAGAGAGGATTGACACGATGTAATGATGGACTACCCACAAACTTTCAATGGTTTTTTTTATCACAATGGATTTTTTTACAGGTATTTCCAAAAAGCGGTCATCTTCCTTAGGTGGTGATGACAGTGATGGTACAGTCAGGGTTAAATTTATTGTGGGGAGACTGTCATTGGCTTTCTGTGACCCTCTGATTCTATAAAACCTATAGCCAACTTGAGACAAAATTAAGATTCCAGAGGCTATGAGCTCCAAATCTGGCTGAAATCACCATACACATCTTAGGCCAGAATTCCAGTTCAGTTAAATTCAAGTTCTAAGTCCAAGGCAGGTGAAAATCATAAGAAGTAAGGTCCAGGAATACAGTCCTGGATAAATTTCAAGGAAGCAAATCAGTTCCCAGACTTCACCTAACACAGGTTGGAGTTTTATTATCCAAAAAAAAAAAAAAAAAAAAAAAACCTTGCTATTTGTTTTCTATTTTTTGACAATGAAATTTTCTGTATTATATTAAAATGTCACAGTCACTGCTCTGTACTAGCCAGCATGCACTGGAATTTTCTTATAAACTGTAGGTGAAGACATGCAGGCATCCTGATGGGCATAATAGAAACATTTATTTAGGCACTATCTACCATATGTCAGGCATCATATATCAGTTGTGTGTATGTTATTTTATTCAAACAAATATGCATCTTACAGATGGATTACAGAGAGATAAAGAAACTTGCCTAAGGTCACAAACATAGAAATCAGCCAAGCCAGCACCAGCAGTCAGATCCCTCCAAGTCCAATTGCAACCTTGCTTTTTCCACTACACCACACCATTCTTCAAAAACACATCTATCAACAGGCTACCACATGCCACGGATGTTCTTGTGTTGTTTTATGGATATATTCCCATCAGTTTCTTATCCGTAACTCCTTTTCTTATAACTTTTTTTTATTAAAGTATAGTTGATTTACAATGTCATGCAGTAATTCTTTTTTGTAGATGGGGAAAAAAAGAGGTGCAGAGAGAAGAAATGTCCTTCTAAAATTCTATCACTATTACGAGGTAAAATAGATTTAGATACAGATCTGTCTGACTCCAAGAACTGGAGTTTTTAAACTGCCCCTAGCACTCTACTGAACTAATTCAATAACACAGGGAGCGCAGTATACTGAGAGCTTCATTCTTATGAAACCTCAGGCTATATGACTTGGGCAAGTCATTTGCCCACTTTGAGTCTCTGTTCCTGGGCCCACTCTCCATCTCCGCTGCTATCTGATTTGGCTGTTATTAAGACCATGTTAAGGAAAATATAAAACACTTGCTTAGAAAAGCAGTGTATGAGACTATATGAAACATTACTCTATTCCAGCATTTAATGATTCAAGACATAATTATTTTATTAGGATTGAAGGCTTAATCTTGTTTAGCATTGCTTTGATATAAAATTTTGATGAAATTTACTAAATTATTCTCTGCATGTGTTATTTTCCTTTATAAAATTCCTTTAAGTTTTACTAATTCTTACTATTTAGGAGGGAACTCAGTCTCTAGAATCACACAGTATTTCTTTAAGAAATGGAATTTTCTTAATACCCCAAATAATTAAAAAAAGTTGATAAATTGAAGTCCAGCCTGGATTATTGTCATCAATGGGATATATTTACTTGGTTTTACTCATGCTTCTCTGGAAATAAGCAACTTATATGATCTTTCTTTTAAAACATATTATAAAATTGTATGTAAGGTTTGCTTTATTATTTTGCCATATAAAAATGCTGAAATAACTCTCTCTGGGTAAAACACTCCTGTGTTTCTCTTTTTTACTCATGCACACAAAATGCTTCTGACACCAGATACGTAACGTTTTCTTCCCCCACACCAAGCTATTCTTTGTGACACCAGCTGGATGTCCTACAATGCAATTCAGTTCCAACATTCACCAGAGTCAGTGCAGACCCCACAGGTTAAGGGCCCGTCCTGTAATACTGCCCCCCACTTCAGATAACAATTGAAAGTAATAGGTCCCCACTTTACACACAAGTACTGTTTGACTCGACTACAAGTTCAAGTTTCCCATAACCCCCTCCTTGGATTCTATCATTTGCTAGATTAGCTCATAAAATGCAGGGAAATATTTGCTTATAGTTACCAGTTTATTATATAATAAAGGACAGAGTAAAGCATACAGGTAGATAACAACATGAAAAGATACATAAGAAGAGATATAGAAGGATCCTGAGCACAAGAGCCCCTGTCCCTGTGGAGCTGGGATAAAATGCCCCCTTAGTACATGGGTATGTTCGCCAACCAAGAAGTTCTCTGAACCCCATTCTTTAGAATTTATATGAAGATAGCATCTAATAGGCATGATGGGTCATAAACTCAATCTCCAGTCCCTCTCTCCCTACCAGAAGATGGAAGATGTAGGAGAAAGTTCTTAGCTTTTCATCATGGTTTGGTCGTTCAGGTGACAATCTTCCATCCTGAAGCTATCCAAGACCCACCCAGAGTCACTTCATTAGAATAATAGATACTTCCTTCACCTGGTAAATTCTAAGGGATTTAGGAAATGTATGTACAGAACCAGGAACAAAGACCAAATATTGAGACAAAAAATGCTCTTAGTGTTCTTACCACTTAGGAAGTAACTAAAGTTTTAGGAGATCTGTGCCAGGAAGTGGGGGAAGACTTTATATACATATATATATATATACACACACACACACATATATATATATATATATATTCTATTATTTCACAATGTTTTTTATTCCTATGTAATGCAAAGGTAAGATTCAGAACAATTCAGATCAATAATTGTAAATTATGTATTAGTAGCCCCTGAATTAATTAGGTTTAGGCTCTCTGTTTTATAATATAGTTGAGATAATACTACATGGAAGGTAATCACTTGATTATTATCTATTTTATGCCTAATAAGTGCAAAAAATTTCTTTCATGACTTTTATGATTTTTTTCTCCCAGAAGTTTTTTTTTTCTTTTTCTAAATTTTATTGGAATATAGTTGACTTACAAACTTGTGCTAATTTCAGGTATCCAGTAAAGTGAATCAGTCATACATATTCCTTTTCAGATTCTCTTCCCATATAGGTTATTATACAGTATTGAGTATATGTCCCTCTGCTATGCAGTAGGTACCTGTTACCCATCTACTTTACGTATGGTAGTATGTAAATATCAACCCCAACCCCCTAATTTATCCTTCCCCACCATGTTTCCCCATTGGTAAATACAAGTTTGGTTTCAAAATTTTTGAGTCAGTTTCTGTTTTGTAAGTTTTATTGTATCATTTTTATTAGATTTCACATATTAGTGATCTCATATTATATTTGCTTAACTACTTCACTTAGCATTATAATCCATATTGTTGCAAATGGCATTATCTTGTGCTTTTTATGACTAATATTCCATTGTATATATGTACCACCTCTTCTTTATCCATTCCTCTGTCAATGAACATTTAAGTTGCTTCCATGTCTGCAATGAATATCTGGGTGCATATATCTTTTCAAATTATGCTTTTTTTCCAGCTAGATGCGCAAACATTGAATTACTGGATGATTTTTATGGTTCCATAACATGATTACAAGTAAGTCATTTTAAAAAATGCTCTTTGCCTTTTTTTTTTTTTTAATCCTCAGAGTAGGCTCCCCAAAAACTACTGAGTGGGTGCTAGGCAGTATAACCATTTTGCTGGCTAGTGCGTTAGAAGCTGGAACAGTGGATATTCACTAAGGGAGCTGCTGTGTGCTCCCCACTTAGTGTTATTGCAGACATTCTCCTTCGGCCATGAAGCAGCCTCTCTCAGAAGACAGTGTGGTACCTTGCATGATGGGATAAAACTGGACTTTCAGTCCTTTACCCAATTTTCAATAGAGATAATTTTTAAAAAATATATTTTTCAGGAAGCCAAAGTTATAGAATTTACTTCTCCTGAAGTTATATATTCATAAGATAACATTTCTTTGTCCATAATATAAAACGACTTGAATAATGTAACATAAAATTATCAAGAACACATTGCTGTGGCTGTGGTGTAGGTCAGCAGCTGCAACTCTGATTTGGCCCCTAGCCTGAGAATTTCCATATGCTTCAGGTGCAACCCTAAAAGGCAAACAAAAAAAAGGAAAAAGAAAATCATGAACAAACCAAAAGCTTTTCCTTCCCAGCCCCTCTAAGACTAGCACTGAACTTCATAGCCACCTTCCTATCACTGGGGAATTTCTCTATTTACTCAGCATTACATGGAAAATCAAGTTTCCTACAGTTCAAAAAGCCATTTTATTAATAAAAATCAAGGATCCAAAGTAGTTTTCTCCACCTCTGTAAAGAATTTTGTAATAGACTTGCTTAAAAATAAATATAATCCACTCATATTATTAGAAAATTTACGTTTTGCAAAGCAGTTTCTTAATCACCTCCTTTGCTCTTTCCAACAACCCTGTCAGAAAACAAGGCATAGATTACTGTCTGCATTTTACAGCTATAGAAACAGAGATACAACAATATAAAATAGGGAGTCAGGGTCATAGAATCAGGAGGTTAGTGAAACCAGAACAATAATAATAACAAAAATCTGCTTTTAAGATTCTAGATTCAGGGTATAGTCCACTTACGTTAAAAAACAAAAACAAAACAAAGCAAAAACTCACTTCTGGAATTTAGTGCAGTGGAAACAAGAAGAAAAAGAAACAGGAAACAGAAGAATGCCTGTGAGATGAGGCAGTATTTCCCTAGTCTGTGAAAAGATCAGGCTGTCATTTAACTCTTTTAAGTATTTGTTTGTGTAGGTAAGGTCTACTCCTGGCCACAGTCTGCTCCATCGAGCAAAGAGAATATTCCTGCAGCATTCAATAATGGTGGCAGGCACCTGAAATTCCTATATGACGGGGAAATGTGGATAAGGCATTAAGGGCAGTGTGAAGAGCAAGTCTGATGTCTCTGTTTACGATATATTGTAAGTCATGTGATTCACCAAATCCTGCATCAACGAATGCAAATGAAGACAGTTGAAGAGGATGGAGTAACACACTTACTTAGGGCTGCCTAAACTATATTAGTGATAAGACTGCAATAACATGCTTCTTAAATTTGGAGCCTGGATCGACCTCTTATAATAATATATTGGAAGCCATAAACTTTCTTTTTAGACAAATTTACAAGTGCATTTCAACAAACACTATTTCCTTGATTTCTAGAATGTTTATAGATTACCTCATGTCAATTTAAAAATCTCCATGAAATCTGTAAACCGGAAACTGACCTACATTCTGATAATCAATGATTTTTTTTTAATTTTATAGCTGCACCTGTGTCAGTCATATGGAAGTTCCCAGGCCAGGGATTAAATCTGAGCCACAGCGGTGACCTACCCTGTGCCACAGCAGCAGAACACCAAATCCTTTAACTCACTGTGCTGTGCTGCAGATTGAACCCACGTCTCTGCAGAGACCTGGACTGCTGCAGTCATATTCTTAGCCAACTGGGCCACAGCAGGAACTCCTAATAATCAGTGAATTTACACAGGGACTTCAACACTGGAAGACAGACATTTAGGCAGCCTGATATTAAAAACAATCAATCGATTATTTTGATTTCATTAAGCAGCATAAAAAAAATCTACAGATCATGGGCAAAAACAAAGCAAGAACAAAAAATAATTGAGCATTTATTTAAATTTGTTCATGTCCCTAGCAGTAGTTAAACCCCTTTTCTCCCTCATAGTTGGTCAGTTTCTCAGAAATGAAAAGAATGCATGCGTATTTAATCCATTTCCTTCCCACATCACCAGTATACTGTGCACCTTGAACGAAGACTGAATCAAAAGCAGGACAGAGGACAGGAGTAGAGGAGATTCTGTGATGTCACATGACTTCCCAAGTAAATCACCCAGGTTAAAGGTGTGTCAGATTCCTCTCCTTTCCCTCACAATTGAAAATGTCCCTGTGTTCAACCTATCTGCATCTAGAGCTGCAGCTGTTGCTTCCCTGTGTACTAAGTAAAAACCAACCACATCTTGACTCCAAGATCCCGCAAAGGTGGGGGATCAACATGGCTCCAGAGTATAATAGAATATGTCTTTGAAATTTGCATATGTCTAATTAGAGAACTTGCACACGAGCTACCTTCACAGTAACCAGCTGCTGCTTGTTTCCTGTATGTATGACACCTCATGATACTGCAGAGCCTTCTCTCTAAATCCTCAGTGGAAGAGCAAGATTACATCTCTGTTTGCCAGTAGGAAAAAATATATACCTCTATTCATTTTGCTCTCCTTTACATGGACTTAGAATGGACCAATTTCCAAAGCGTGGAGAGAGGACAATATGAAAACTGCTATTTCCTGATTCCTCCAGCCCAGGATGGGAGGAAAGACATAGTCCAAGGGCTCTGCTTATGATATTTTCAATTAAAGAGAGACATGAATATAACCAGGAATAGCTTAAAATGGATTATCAGTGGAGACAATGCAGGTGTTGTTGAAAAGTTTGATGAATACAAAGCATATGTTTTGCCGAAAGCCAGTTTCACTTTGGCTCACTCTCATTTTTCTCCACAAAAGGCAAGGGAATGTGGTTATTCCACACACACACACAAAAAGGTGAAAACTGTCAAGAGAGACACCTATGTAGATCATGACAAAGTGGTGAGTGATGATGTATTATTCCTCATTCTTGACTCAGACTACAGAAAGACATTCGAATAAAGATCTGAGGGTCTTCTAAGTAGTCATGTTCTGCTGGATTCGATTTTACTCAGCTGAGTGTTTGCCTCTGGATACAAATGAGCAAACACTGGGGACATAGTCCAATGGCTATGAAATTAAATCCAAATAAGGAAACTATTATATGAAAATGCCATTTCCCTTTCTCCCCCTGTGAACAACATGTGACACCATGAATATTAACAGCGGCAAAGACCTAAGATGTTATTTTGTACATTAGCTATTATAGTTCTTATATTATGGAAACAGAGTTTGAGAGAAGTTAAGTGACTTGATAAAAACCTCACACTGTATAAGAAACAAACCTGGGAGTTTGGGGTTAGTAGATGTAAACTATTACGTTTAGAATGGATGAGAAATAAGGTCTTACGGTATAGCACAGGGAACTATACCCAGTCTCTTGAGATAGCCCATGACGGAAGAATATTAGAAAGCAAATGTATATATGTATGACTGCATCATTTTGCTGTAAGGCAGAAATTGGCACAACATTGTAAATCAACTATACTTTAATTAAAAAAGAAAAAAAGAAGCA
This sequence comes from Catagonus wagneri, assembly GCA_004024745.2. Classification (NCBI taxonomy): domain Eukaryota; kingdom Metazoa; phylum Chordata; class Mammalia; order Artiodactyla; family Tayassuidae; genus Catagonus; species Catagonus wagneri. Next base: position 4,403,175 of record PVHT020000035.1, on the reverse strand, counting down.
AACCTGGAATTCTCCTTGTGGCTCAGCAGTAACAAACCCAACTAGAATCCATGAGGCTGGAGGTTCAATCTCTGACCCCACTCAGTGGGTTAAAGATCTGAGATTGCCATGCACTGTGGTGTAGGTCACAGACACAGCTTGGATCCCACGTTGCTGTGGTTGTGGTATAGGCCAGAGCTGTAGCTCCAATTTGACCCCTAGCCTAGGAACTTCCGTGTGCTGCAGGTACAGCCCTAAAAAGAAAAAAGAAGAAGAAGAAGCAAACCTGATTTAAGCATCATGTAGCCTTCATTCAGAAAGTATGAAAGGTTTAGCATGTACCAAGTACTATGCTAGATGCTAAAGACGTAGAAAGAAAATACAGAACTTCTCCTTACAGAGTCAGTCTAAAGGAGAAGGTAGACTTATAAACAAATCGACAAAAGCCTATCAGATTCACACTGCTAGTTTCCATTATATAGAACAAGAATTCAGGGTTTTGAAAGGTCACATAGCTAGTGAGTGAAACACCCAGACCTGACTGATTTTTAGACTCCATGTTCTTTACCTGTTCTTTTTTAAGTTTAAGAGTTTTCTAATAAACATGTTTGAGTGTGTTTGTGTGTATGTACGTGTGAGGTGGGCTGTGGTGGGAGAAAGTTACCGTACGTGTGTCTTAAATGTTTTCATAATCCCACTCCGGTGAGCTGTCCAACAACCTCTACAAGAAAATAAACACCAGAGGCAAGAATTTGCCCACAAACACTGACCTTTGACCAGAAGCATTTTGCAGAGGTACAACTAAAATTGTATTAGTCAATGCTCATTACCTTGAGTGGGAAGGTATGTGTGTGTGTGTGACAAGTTTCTATTGATCCTACCTAGGCTACAACAGTCAGAGAACCCATATGTCAAGAGCTTTCTAAAAGCCTGCTCTGTTTCATCTCATCTAGCTCCTCACCCTAAGAAACATAAAGTTGACAGGAGAAAACAAGCAGCCATTTGCTGCAGAGCTTGTCTTGTTAATGATGTTGGCTCTGTTCCATCCTGGGATGGTCAGAGCTCTGCTGCAGTTCTGACTGCTGTTTTAGAATGAATGCTCTGTTAGTGAGTAGAGAACTGTCAGCTGTGTGATCCCAGCACGGTGGAGACAGGGTCATGGGCTAAACAGAGGATGGGATCCATGATCAGATGGATGTTCACCAAGGATACAATTTTTCCCTAAAGAAGAGTCTACTTTATATTTTGTAGTCAGAAGAATAGGAAATTATTCATCATCAAGGATGAGAATCCAAATTCAGCCAAAAGCACATAGAAAAAGTAATCAGACTGACGTGTGAACTCGCTATGACATTTTTTTTTTCAATAGGAGCCCTGACTTCTTTTAGGATTCTTCTTCAGGTAGATGTTCCACTTAATGGCAACAACTACAAGAGTGACAGTAAATGAGATCCTTAAAATTTATAAAGACCAAATTACAAAAATTACCCATTTCAAACTTAACAGTGTGTGGGTTTTCCTTATGCCCATTTCATAGATTGAAAAACATACCAAGGAAAGTATTAGTTCAGTGACTCAAAGCTAACTAGGGACACACTGCTTGATTCAGACTTAGGAGAGTCCGGCTCTAAAGCCATGTTTTTCCAATATATATTACTTTCCCAGCTTGCCACAATAAAGTGTCACACACTGGGTCGCTTAAAATAACAAAAATTTATTCTTTCACAGTTCTAGAAGCTAAAAATCAAGAAGTTGGCAAGGATATGCTCTCTTTTATTTGTTCAACAGTCATTTTCCTTTTTCTTTTTCTGATCAGTTTATCTGTTTTGCTTAGTATGTGCTATATCTCTCAAATTGGACTAATTTGCAAACTTCCCATACTATTTACACCATTCTAAGAGAGAGTCAAGCTGCTAATTAAATTGGATCTAACACAAATCTCATGACACCCACCCAGACACCCTAACAAGGTGCATTCGTATTTATCAGTTCCTTTTGTTGTCAGTCTTTGATCAATTTACTCTCTGGCATCTCTCTATGAACATGACTATTTTTAGAGAATAGGACTGTATAAAACATCTTTATTGATTAGTACATAAAAAGATAAATAGGCATCTTTTGAAAATTAATCCCTTCCCTGTCTCCAGTCCACTCAGATTATATTAGTTTTATTGCATTTGGTGGATTATTTGGATTTTAATATCAGTGTTTTAGAACGACCAGGTTAGATAGGAACTTAAGGTTATATTTATATGTTACATCCAGGCACAATAATTTCAAACTGATTTTTGTTAGGGAATTACACTTATCTTCATCCTTTATTCCTCATCTTTTTTTCAAAAAGGGGAATGAATGACAGCTGTGAGCTGTGATGCGGATCACAGATGCGGCTCGGATCTGGCATTGCTGTGGCTGTGGTGTAGGCCAGCAGCTACAGCTCCGATTGGACCCCGAGCTTGGGAACCTCCATATGCCGTGGGTGCAGCCCTAAAAAGAAAAGAAGAAAAAAAATTACCACTTTAATGTCATAAAAAAAAGTTTCCTTTTCTCTTTATCTTATAGCCCACATTCACTTTATTAGCAATATCTGTCTAATTATAAATCAAAATACAAACAGAGCACCACAGCCCACCACTTCCCTTATCTCTGAGCTGTCGTCATTTCCTATCTGGAATACGGCTATAGCTTTCTAACTTGTACCCTTGCCCTCTGAAGTTTATTCTAAGCAACCCCAAGAATGATCCTTTTAAACTTTAAGTCATATTATGACAATCTTTGCCTTAAAATCCTCTAATAGCTCTCCACCATGCTCGTAATAAAAGTTAATGTCTTTCTATTGACCTACAAGTTCTTTCGTGACTCAGTCCTTGTCACTTTTTTTTTTTTTACCTCATTTCCTAACATTTTCCTCCTCTACTTCCTAGGCTCCAGTCACTCTAACTTTCTAGCTATTTCTGAATCACATCAGACATTCATCTCTCTCAGGATGGTAGAATTTGTTTTAGTCTCTGCCTGGGAGTTGCTTTCTCCTAAATATACACCTGGTTCAGCCCTTCACTGCCCATAGGTCTTTGGTCAAATGTCCTCAGCCTTGACATAGGTTGGCCAGTCATCCTCATTTGCCTCAGACTATCCTGAGTCTAGCATTCAAAATCTTACATCTTAGTAACTACTTCAGTTCCAAGTCAACCAGGATAGTTGACCACCTTAATAACAGTCACTCTCATTCATCCATACTTTCCTTCTTGTGTTTCGCTCCATATTAAATTTTCCATACCTAGATTTTCTTTGTTGTGTTTTTCTCCATACATTTTACCATGTATGTGCTAATTATTTAATTATGTATTATATTGTTTTTCCTCCTCCTCCCATTCTTTCACTGTAAACTTCAGAAGAGTAAGGCTTTTATTACACTTTTCCTTTTGCATTTCTTTCCACCTAGAATAGTGCTTATAGGAGGCAACTTTTCAGTAATTATTGAATGAATAAATCAACAACTGAATAAAAGAAGAAATACTTCCCACAATTTCCTGTGAATGGTTAGGTAAGTTAATTGGTTAACTCGCTTCCTTGCAACCCAACAAACTATGAGACTCTACCAACTCCCTCTTTGGGGACAGACTCTAAATTGGTTCTTTTATGTCTTTTCTATCAATGCCAAATTCCTCTGATCGAATTTCTCTTTAGCTTTGGTCCAGTTAATTTCTGATACCTTCTCTCTGGGGTGATTTTCTCCCACACAACAAAGAGTAAAGAGATCAAATGGCCCGAGATAGCTGAGTTTTACTGAAATATATGGAAACAAAGTGGGGGGGGGAGTTTTCCAGTCCAAAATGGTGACATAGGAAGCTTCTGAAATTACCTCCCTCCCATAAATATACTGAATCTACAGCCATACATGGGACAATTCCCTCTAAAAGAAATCCAGAAAATAGCTGAGTAACTCCTACACATCAGAGAAATAATAAAAAAGCCCCTTCCCACCACATACATACTATTTAGTTATATAAAAATAAGGAAATCCTGACAACTGCAACAACATGGAGAGATCTTGAGTGCATAATGCAAAGTGAAATATGTCAGAGAAAGACAAATACTGTGTGATCTCATCTATATGTGAAATCAAAAAAAAAAAAAAAAAAACACAAAAACTCCTAGATACAGAAAACAGATGTGTAGTTGCCAAATGTGGTAAGCAAAATGGACGAAAAAGGTCAAAAGTTACAAACTTCCAACTATGAGATAAATAAGTCCTAGGCCTAGAGATGTAACATATAGCATGGTGACTATAGTTAATAATACTATTATTCATCACAAAAAAAATTATAACTAAATGTGGTGATGAATGTTAACTTAGTGTGTTTGTTATTTCACAACACGTACCTTGGAGATATCGTGGATTCCCTTCCAGACCACCACAATAAAGCAAATATCATAATAAAGCAAGTCACACTTTTTTTTTGGTTGCCCAGTGCATATAATATAGTGTTCACACTATACAGTAGTCTATTAACTATGTAGTAGCATTATGTTTAAATACATACTTTAAAGTAATACTTTACTGTTCAAAAACGCTGATCCTCATCTGAGTCTTCAGCGAGTCATAGCAGTAACATCAAATATCATGGATAACATCACAATAACAAACATAATGATACTTTAAAAGTTTGAAATACTGTGAGAATTACCAAAATGTGACACAGAGACACGAAGTGACCAAATGTCAGAAAAAATGGCACCAATAAACTTGCCTGCTGCAGGGCTGCTACAAACCTTCAAAAAAGTTTGTGTGTAAAAAGCACAATGTCTGTAAAGCACAATAGGGCAAAGCCCAATGAATCGAGATATACCTGTTTACAAAATCATTATGTTGTATATCTAAACCTAATACAATTTGTATATCAATTATATTTTAATAAAATTGGGGGGGAAAGAAAGAGGGGACTAAGTTGCATTCTCTCCAAATTGTGCTTTGAAGAGTTATCTCCCAATATCTCAAAATGGCACTGTATTTAGGGATAGTGCTTTTAAAGAAGTAATTAAGGCAAAATGAGGTCTTATGGGTGGACCCTAACTCAATATGACTAGTGTCTTTTAAGAGATGAGGGCACAGCCCTTACAGAGGGGAGATCATGTGACAACATTGGAAAATGGATTTAAAGGTCAAGAGAGGACTTAGTAGAACCCAACCTGAACAACATGTTGAACTTGAATTTCTAGCCTCCAGGAATGTGAGAAAATAAATTTTTGTTATTTTGAGGATTCTACTCCACGGTACTTAGTTATTGCAATCCTAGCAACCTAATACAAGGACTTAATTAGGAATAATGGCCTGGAAGAGATTTAGATACACAGGTCCTAAGCAAGGCTAAATCCTATTAGTGACATTTCCCACTTTGATACATAGAAGCCCCCAGTCTGTCTGAATATAAATGTTCAAAGCATAGTTTAAGAAGTAGGACGAGATTTGACTTCTGAAGAATTGGTTCAAGTCCTGGTTCTGTTTTCTCACTTTATGACTTCTGAGAGCCAATATTCTGAGTATTATTTCCTTGTCACTATTAAATATGAATAGTGAGGTAATATTATCAATTTTCAGAACTGTTGAGAATATCAGGTATGATGCTTAATAAGAAAAGGGGCTTAATATTAGCACTGTGAGTAATAATGACAATAATAATATTTTATGAATTTATATCACAAATATTATTTATTGATTTATGAATGTCATTTTTATTATTGATTTAAAATAAATTTTATGGCAATGTTTGATTAATAACAGCACTGATGAAAAAATAACAACTCTGATGTTTTAATGAACAATTTGTTTTGTTTGGAAGCATCTAAATTAGTTGTATTCAGGTATTATCTCTTACTCCTTACTTGTTAATAATAGGAGAATGATTTTAATGTTTTATTTATACACCTAACAAATTAACTTGCCTATAAATCTATAGGAGAATTATTTTAATGTTTTATTTATATACCTAACAAATTAACTTGCCTATAAATCTACAGCGATAGAATTTTGAAGATACAAAATCAACTTCAGAGAGTTCTAATAGCCTATCTAGCCAGTTCAGTTCTAATTTAATGAAGGTCAATCAACTTGATGGTTGTAGGTTTAAATTTCTTTAATGGACTTAAGCATTCATTCTTTCTTCCCCTAGGTTTTTATATACCTGTTCAGGTTTTACTGTACTGACTCTACAGATACGAAAAACAGAAGACTGGGAGTTCCCACTGTGGCACCATGGGTTAAGGATCCGACACTGTCTCTGTGACAGTTTGGCTTCGCTTTCCAGTACATTGGATTAAGTATGCAGCATTGCCACAGCCGTGGCATAGGTTGCAGCTGCAGCCTGCATTCAATTACACTGGTCCAGAAACTTCCATATGCCATGGGTGTGGCTGGAAAAAAAAAAAGACGACTGAAGAACAGAGGGATTAGTCATTTGTGTACCACTGTCCCCTTGTTAGAATCTAGTGTTGTTCCCTTGACAATAAAATAATTCAAAAAGCTGTCTGCTTTCTTTTAAACAGTCTCAATTTTTTTACTGACGTTACTTCATTTCCTTTTTGTTTATCTTGTTTTACTTGTATTGCCCTAATAGATTCCAATATCTGCTCCTATTATTAACTCATCCTAGAAGGATAAGAAGGGAAGATCATTAATAACGCACAAGGAAACCTAAGTGCAGAGTGGAGGGAAGATGCATTAATAACCTAGAATATGCCAGATACTAAGTTATGCTCTTTACATTCCTTATGACACCTCTACTTTCAAAAGAATTACTGGTCTCTTTCATCTACTGTCCCCACCCCCTCCTGGAAAGTAAGTTTCTCAGAAGTTAAAAAGTTATGAGTTGGAACAGGGATTTTGATAAGGTCAAGGTGATTCCCAAGTCAATATTCTCTCTACACATGAAGCTATTCCTCAAGTAAAGTGTTACCGTGTTGCACCCACCCTAGTTTCTTGTGTGCTCCCTTTGGCAGCAGGGACCCCGGAGGAACCTTCACTAAGCCTCTAAGTCTTTCTAAATCACCATTCTCTCAGAAGAGGTTAGTTTTTCTGGGCTCCTTGGTGCTCCCTTCTCTCTGATCTTCCCCGCCAAGGTCTCTGAAGTTAGCCTCAGACATCTGTGTTTCTACTACTAAACCTCTTATCTCTTTTGATCTGTAGCATCAGATCCTCAGGGCAAGCTTTGAGGATCTGTTCAACTATTCCCCTCACACTATAAAATAATCATTTATACCAGTTTCGTTTTTCTATTATCTTTAACCAACCTTTTCCTCTTAAATAAAAAAATATATATCAGCACCTTGAGTTACCTAATCATCTCAGCTATCACCACATTCCAATAGTCAATCCTTGAAGCAAAATCTTCAATATTTACCTGAACCCAAATAAATCACGTTTGTACAATATGAGGAAATATGTGTCTCTATTGTTATTTTTCTTTTCCTTTTCGCCCACGGGATTCCATCATTGCAAAGATATTTTAAGTTGCTTTATATCCCTTTACCCTAAATACATCCTGATATCTTCTTCACTCATCATACCCAACATAGGGTTTTCTTTAAAAAAATAAAACTGCAAAATAGGGGAAAATACAACCCTCTAAATAACAATGATGTTTTGATTGTAGAGAGATCACTCACTGCATTCCAGTTTGAAAGGTGCGTTAAGCAACCTCTTGGCTTCAAGGAACTCAGTGTCTCGTGTGGCAGACAAATCACTACCTCAGAATGGAAAGAGGAAAGGGGAGGAAAGAGAATAGCTATCATAGACAATTTACCCTAGGAGCACGTTGCAGGAATAAATAACTCGGCTAGATCATTTTTAAGAGACTTAGTAGAAATGATGCTTCAGTACCATCATGAAAGATAAATAAGAAGCAGAAAGGGAGTCAGAAACTAAGTCATAAAAAGCTGACTTGGCTCAAATTCATTTGGCCTATGACACAAAAGCTCTGCTGGGTGAGGAAAAGCACTAGGTTTGTATTCAGTAACCTGAGCTAGAATCCCATCTCCATTAAATTGCTGTGCGACCTGTGAGAAGTTTGACTAATTACTTAATCTCGAAGGCATGATGTCCTCATTTTAAAAAGAGTAATCCTTTCTACTTCATTAATTTGAGGATTAGTCAGGGAAATATATATTTAAATTCTCAATGTAGAGTGACATTCATTCAAAGTTAGTCTTTTCCCTGCCACTAAATGCAGTGAACAGCTCCCAAGTACAAGGAAAGACGTGAGGAGTAAGAAATCATTCACTTCTGAGTCTTCCATGGACTTTCCCTGCAGCAATGATAAGGAGAGCAAGAGTTTGGTAGTGACCATAAGCTTAGGAATCTGGACTCACTTCCTTGCTGAGTGACTCAGGGCAGGTTATTCATCCTCTCTGAATCTTCAATTTCTCATCTTTAAAATGGAATCCCAATAGAACTGTCGCTGGCATTATTATTATTATGAGAGGACACATATATGTAAAAGTCAAACACAAAGAAATACTTCCCTTCTATCTGCATATATTCCCTTGGAGTTCCCATTGTGGCTCAGTGGTTAGCGAATCTGACTGGGAACCATGAGGTTGCAGGTTCGAATCCTGGCTTTGCTCAGTGGGTTAAGGATCCAGCATTGCCGTGAGCTGTGGTGTAGGTTGCAGATGTGGCTCAGATCCCGCGTTGCTGTGGCTCTGGCATAGGCCGGCAGCTACAGCTCCGATTGGACCTCTAGCCTGGGAACCTCCATATGCTGCGAGTGAGGCCCTAGAAAAAGGCAAAAAAAAAAAGACAAAAAAACCCCATTCATTTCAATATACAAGTAAAATTCTGATATTTTTCAACAATACTTATTTCCTAATTCTTACCAGCGAAAATACCAAGAAATAGGTGTTCTCATTGTGGCTCAGTGGTAATGAATCCAGCTAGCATCCATGAAGAAGCAGGTTCAATCCCTGGCTTGCTCAGTGGATTCAAAAATACCAAGAAACAAAAATGAAGAGACAGCAATGACTATTCTGCTCTGATAGTGGTCTCTAACCATTCTTCACTAAAAGAAATCCAGTTCCTTCATAGGAGTGGCTAATTCAAGGATAGAACAGGAAATGTGGATGAGAAAGAATTTTTTATTGTGTGAGAAAACAAAGAAGCATTCAAAAAAGGATCAGGTTGTGTCAAAAGGAGAAGAGTATAGACTCTAAATAAGGGGCTCTCATTGGACAAAACTGCGAGAATTTGAGCTTTGAAAACAATAATTAGGAGTTCCTGTGATAGCTCAGTGGTAATGAACCTGACTAGCATCGATGGAGACATGGGTTCGATCCTTGGCCTTGCTTAGTGGGTTAAGGATCTGGCATTGCTGAGAGCTGTGGTGTAGGTTGCAGATGAGGCTCAGCTCTGGCATTGCTGTGGCTGTGGTGTAGGCCAGCAGCTGCATCTCTGATTCAATCCTGAGCCTGGGAAATTCCATATGCTGCAGATGTGGCCCTAAAAAGACAAAAATTAAAAAAAAACATTGTTACTGTAGATTGAAGCATATGTAATATAGAAAATCCATGAATTCATATTGACGATCAAAAGAGAGGAAGATACAAATAGAGAAGTACTATTGCTAATAAGTAGGAAACAAATTCCTTTCTCTGAAAATGGTCATTCAAATAAAAGACTTCAACATATATTTCGCCTTTCCTGTGCAAATTGTATTTGAAGGAAACAATAGCACTTGAAATTTAGAGACAATTAATTTACACATAATTCCAGCTGACAAATTTGGAAAGACTGACAGAATTAGAAAATTCTCACATAGTAAATCCTAATGAAATAATTGATTCAGGCAAAAAACATCAATGGCTGATAAAATGTTGATGGAAGATTTGGCACTGAAGTAAGTCTGCTACAAACTCAATACACAGAGCAATCTTAGCCCAACTAATAGACACTCCATGCCTCATGCTGTGATGCAATCTGAAGTACACAGCCTAATCCCTTAGGAAAATTATCCAATCAGCTAACTTCTAGCTTACAAAAAAATTTTTTTTAATTAATTTTTAAAAATTTAAAAAGAGGGAAAGAAGAAACACGTGACACCACAATGAAGAAAACAAACCAATCCCTCCTATGAGACATTCTACAGCAAAAGTGATCAGATGCATTCAACAAATCTGGCATGGTGAAAATATGGTGGTGGTGGGAAAGAGAAGCACTGCTCCCAGATAAAAGAGATTTAAGAAAAACAGTAATAAAATACATTGTGTAGAATGAGTTTCAAGTCTCAGCCCAGAGTGGTAGCTGTTGATGACTGTGTTTAAGGGAAATTTAAATGAAGGCTGACTAGTACCTATATCAAGGAAATACTAGTTTTGCTGAGTGGAAAAACAGCTTTTAGAGTTATACAGTCAGTGGATAGAAATGATATGATGTGGATCTGATATTTTACCAAATAAAGAAAAAATAAATAAAACAGCACCAAAATTGAGATGGATAGATAAAATTGTGAGCCTGGCAACTTCTTAATAACTATCGAATATGAGTGATGGGCATATGAGTTTTCAACACAGAATTCTCTCTACTTTTGTGTATTTGAATACTTTCATATAAAATGTATAACAAAATTGTAGATCATTAAATATTGGCTCATGACTCCACTTGCTCACTGCGCCCCCCCCATGACTTCCTGTTAGGGTTACAAAAAAAAAAAAGAATCTGAAGTTTTTACAGGGCCTTATATTACCTGCCCCCTGACGCCCTTCTCAATCTCATCTTCACTCTCCTTTAACCGTCTCTCCCCTAGTCTCCTTGTTCTTCTTGAAACACAACCTAGCATGGTGCTATCTTAGATCTTTTTCACACTTTTCTTAGTTAAATGCTCTTCCCTTAGTGTATACAGAACACTAGGGAAGAAGCTGAATAGCAAACATTTAAGTAAATTTAAACAAAATTGGTAGCAGGTTTTGTTTTAATAAGATACACAAGGAGTTCCCATTGTAGCTCTGAAGGTTAAGAACCCAATGTAGTATCTGTGAGGATGTAGGTTCCATCCCTGCCCTGGCTCAGTGGGCTAAGGATCCTGCTTTTTTTTTTTTTTTCATTAGAAAATAAGTATTTATTACCTATATTAAATTATATAAAATACTATATTAATTGCATCAAAAAGTTTTAGATGGAATAATTATATTTATATATTTGTCCACAGCCTCACTATACCATGAGTTTATTTTTTTTTTCTTAATGGATTTTATTTCAATTATAGGTGTACATAAATCAACACAAGTCAATTTTACAGATTTTGTATCCCAAACCCACAGTGCATCCGCCCACCCCCCCAGATTGTCTTATTTGAAAAACCAAGGTTTTCCAAAGTCTGTGAGTCATTGTCTGTTCTGTAAAAATGTTCATTGTGTCTTTTTAGTTTCCACATGTAAGCAGTAGCATTGGGTGTTGCTGTCTAATTGTCTGACTGGTTTCACTTCACATGATAGTTTCTAAGTCCATCCATGTTGCTATAAATGTTGGTAATTCGCTCCTTTTAATGGCTGAGTAACATTCCATTGTGTGTATGTACCATATCTTCCCTATCCACTCTTCTGTCGATGGGCATTTAGGCTGTTTCCATGACCTGGCTATTGCATAGAGTGCTGCAATGAACACTGGAGTACATGTGTCTTTTCGAGTCATGGTTTCTGCCCAGGGATTGCAGGATCAAATGGTAATTCTATTTTGAGTTTTCTGAGGAATCTCCATACTGTTTTCCACAGTGGTTGCACCAATTTGCATTCCCACCAACAGTGTAATAGGGTTCCTTTTTCTCCACACCCTCTCCAGCACTTATTGTTTGTAGACTTTTTGAGATGGCCATTCTGGCTGGTGTAAGGTGGTACCTCCTAGTGGTTTTGATTTGCATTTCTCTAATGAGGAGCGATGTTGAACATCTTTTCATGTGTTTATTTGCCATCTGCATGTCTTCTTTGATATATAAAACTCTTAGAGGAAAACATAGGCCAAACACTCTCTGACATAAATGATAGCAACTTCTTCTCAGATCCATGTGTCAGAATAAGGACAATAAAAAGAGAAATAAACAAATGGGACTTAATTAAACTTCAAAGTTTCTGCACAGCTAAGGAAACCCTAAACAAAACAAAAAGACAACCCACAGAATGGGAGAAAATATTTGCAAATGATTCAACTGACAAGGGATTAATCTCCAAAATTTACAAACAGCTCCTATAGCTCAACACCAAAGAAACAAACAACCCCATCCAAAAATGGGCAGAGGATTTGGCAGACAGTTCTCCAAGGATCCTGCTTTGCTTCAAGCCAGAGTGTAGTTTACAGGTGCAGCTTGGATCCAGTGTTGCCATGCTGTGATGTAGGCCAACAGCTACAGTGCCAATTCAACCCCTAGCCCAGGAACTTCCACAGGAGAGGCTCTAAAAACAAAAAAAATAATAATAATACAGTGTTTGAAAGGAAATTCCTAGAAGACCCAGATCTATACTTTATTTCTTATTCATTTCTTTCCATCCCTCTTTGCCTCATAGCCCTTAGGCCTTTAAAATCCTTGTTTATTTCTATCTTTCACTGTCTCTCAGCCACAAGAAGTGATGCCCCTGCTTTTATTTAAAAGCACTCAATAACTAATCAGATTTTTTAAATTATTTTTAAATTCTTATTATAGTTAATTTACAATGTTCTATCAATTTCTTCTGTACAGCAAAGTGACCCAGTTTATATATATATATATATATATATATACCCCACACACATATACATATATATGTATATATATATACACATTCATGCATATATACACACACATTCTTTCTTTCACACTAGTTTGGGGTTGGTAGATGCAAACTATTGCAGCATTTGTAGTGGATAAGCAATGATAAGTTGTATAGCATTGGGAACTATATCTAGTCACTTGAGATGGAACATGATGGAGGATAATGTGAGATTTTTTTTAAAAAGCACAAACATGGTTAGGAACAGAAAAACTATGTTTGCTAGTAACATAAAAATAGCTCTCATCCAATTAACTAGGTTAATATCTTCAAAAGTGGGCATTGCCTATTCCTGGTTTTGAGGCATTCCTATAAAAAATTCTGATGCATTTTCAAACACCTCTTAAACGAAGACCATGTCAAATGTTTTGAGCCCTTCACTCAGTGCATCTTCCCAAACGTACACCATTCAGAGGACCTCAGCCATCTATGCCAGTGCAGCTGGGAAACTGGACTGACAAGAAATGAAGAGATATTAAAATTGAAATTGCGTGTGGCATTTAGAAGTTGTATCTGAAATACCATAATAATTCATAAAACGAATAGACTAGAAAGCTCATGTAGCAGTGAACAGCACAAACATGAGCTCCTATCTCTTAAGACCAATGGCTTGTAAGGCCTGAGATTCCATATCACATCATGATTGCTTTACATTCCTCCTCATTTGCCGCATGCCCTATAAATCAATAGAAGAGATTTGCTATAACAGGGGTTAAGGAACTTGCTCTTACTGATTGAATTACTCTAAGAGAATCTACCCCCTTAAGCTATTATAAAACCAAGTTAATAACATTGACTAAATGACAACTGAATATGAGGCAAATTTGTGATTCATATTATTATAGCCCACTTTTCTTTTGGGAAGAAAATGCTTTTCAGCTCTTCTTTTATACTCTCTGAGAAGATAATACATTTTCTCAAATTAAAATGAATGAAAGATATAGCTGTGACACTTCTCTCTCATTTTTAAAAAAAATTAAAATCTGCCACATTGCTAAAGTTCCAATTCCTTTTAATTAAGTAACCATTAAAAGGATTCAAGTTAATATTCAAAAAAAATTCTAATAGATATGAAACTGATTAATTAATATGGAGATCATTACTAATGGCCATGTCATTTTATCATTTGTGTTCATTTGCCATTTAAAATTAGAAAAATGTCCACTAAAGTTAATTTCTGATTTGCACATACCCCACTTTATAAGCTACTGTGCAAGTGACAGTTGCAAAGAGACTGCCAATTTTTCTTCTCTTGGAAAATATTTAGCACATAGGACCCAAAGATTTTTAAGGATTTTGGTTTCAACATCAACAGTAACACCAAAGCTATAAAAAATATTTGTCTGCCTACTATTAAATGTCTGTAATGGACAATTAGAACCAGGTCTTCGGAGATAATGATGGTTAAGCTTCCCTTGAACTTAATGATAGGGATTTCAGGTGATTAGAGCTTAATATTGTATTTCACCAAATAACTTTCTAATGATTTATAGTCTCAAGCTCTCAGGACAGACCTAACAGAATTACATTTCCCCATTCCTTTTTTCATTCTCCCAACGTTTGGAAAAAGATTCAGCACATCTCCCGTAACTACCAGCTCTCCTGCGTCTTTTTTGGCTGGGTTCTGTGTTGTTGTGTTCACTTTAAAATCTAATCCAGGGGTTTATACAGCCCCTGACCTCTTCATACACATTTCACTCTGCTGATCGCACAAAATCCAGCTTGGGTTGGATTGCTTGGCTTCTTGATTTTGTCCTGTAGAAAATGTTCTCATTACATTGCAAAAAAACCCTAAACCAGAGTATGGCCAGTCAGAATCTGTGTTTCACTCTAAATTCTAAATTTACTGTGCCAATTGATATGCTAAACAAATTCAGAAGTGGCAATGTGGCAGGACTTTATTAGATGGCACAGAACAGACCATTTTACTCTTCCCTACTTCCTCTGAAAAAGGCAAACAAATGAGAACTAAATTTAATATGCTATGTTCCTGGCATCAATTTCCCCATCTAGCCTACTTCTGTCTTCCTTTTCACATTGCTATTTTACTTAATATCACTAAATTAATTTTCTCTGGGTTGAATTTGTTAACTCAGTCACAGACAATGAATAGCAGGAATTTGCCTCTGCATACTAATTGAGGCCAATGTCATACTGTCCTCAAAGTCCAAAATCTAACCTAATATCTGAAGACCCCAATTTGGATGGCTGTACACCTTTGACCACCCAGAATTTCTGCAGAGTGTGTTGCTAATTACTCAGTTCATCTCTAAAGACCTTATATCTTGCTCTGTCACTGGCTTCGTTTTCTCCTCTGGTCCTTTTGCTATGTCTTATCTCTAGAGAGACATCTTAAGGCTGAATTTTAATTTATTCATTGAATATGAGGGAAATGGGTGTTCTACAGAAAACATGTCCACATCCACTTTGGAGAGATGCTGGCTTGGAAGCCAGGTTGGCCCCTCCTTTGACCCTATGGCTTTCCTGTGTGTGAGCTTTGTGATTGCTAACCCTGTTCTCATGTTCTCTTTTATTTTTAGTAAGCCGTTTATTCTGTAAATATATACTGAGAGGCTTTTTAGTGCCATGAACTATGTTTTAGGTGTTGGAGATACAACAAAGAATCAAACAGATGAAAATTCTTGCCCTCAAAGCAGAGGGTACACGTAATAAGCAATATTTTTCATATACATATTTTCATATATGTGAATGTATACTTGTAACATGCATAGCTCATATTCAGTAACAATTATAATTAGTAATTATATGATCCCTTTAATCAGAATTACATGGCTACCTGTCATGATTTGATGAAATATCCCTTATTGGAACAGAGAGAGTAGAACTTGGAAAGTGTTAGTGAATAGACTGCTTTGATAACTTACATGACAATGAAAATCAATTTTTAGTTAACTTGAATAAACCCTCAAACACTGAAGAGAAAAAATAAGACAGGAAAGAAACATATGAAATTGTTGGGTGAGGAAATATAATTGATTGTCTAGGGAAATATCTTTGAATTCATGTTTCCTACCAGAAGTTCTTAATCTGAGGTTCATGAACCTTTTAGAGAATACATCAATGAATTTCCATAACTTTTAGACTCTTCTAAAATAAGATGCAGAATTTTGTTTGTTGGATTTCGTCCCTCCCCTGGTACCCCACATCCACCTCCAAGGAGAAAGTCTATAGTTTTCCTGAGATAGTCAAAAGACTTGTAGTTGAAACATTTAAGATCTAGCCTCTTAAAAACATCAAGTATACAGTACAGTATCTTCTACTAAAATCACTCATATATCTGTAATTTCTGCATAATAATATGTGTAAATGTATAAAATCAATACATTGTAAACCTTAAACTTACATAATGTTACATATATATAATACTTGTTAAGAAGTATTCATTTAGGCAATAGTCATAGATACAAATCACTCTCAGGGGATGAGTTATGAGGCCAATTTTAAGTCTAGTGCACTGTATCTGATCATGTAAGAGTCATTCCTCCCTGTACCCTAATCATCCCTTCCCTCCAGGAGGATTTACAGCAGCCAGGCGTCAACTCACTTATAAGGACTTACTAAATGCAGAGTTCTTGGAACACAAGAGACTTTACTTTTGTTCTCAAAGGCAGATTAATCCACAAAATAATTATAATCCAATGTAATTTATGCTAGATAATAATAAACAAGAAATGATAGGATATTTCTTTATCCCATTCAGAAATGTTGACATTATTTTTTTCACAGGTTCTTAGGCACAATCCGTACAAGCATTATTTAGCCTCTCTGTATAATCAGAGCCCAGATCAGTCTTGGACACAATAACAACTTACATTTATAATGTTCCTTACTGTTTACAATGTTTCTTTAGATATTAAATTAGATATTAATATTTCATTGTATAGTGTTTTCTGCCTTCTTCAAAAAACACCTTTCCTATCAATGAACATTTATCTAAATTTTCTTTTTTTTTCTTTTTTTTTCTTTTTTTTTTCTTTTTAGGGCTAGGGGTCGATCAGAGCCACAGCTGCCAACCTAGCTGCAGCTTGTGGCAACGCAGGATCCTTAACCCACTGCACGAGGCCAGGGATCAAATCTGCCTCCTCATGGATATTATGTCAGGTTCTTAACCCACTGAGCCACAATAGGAACACCTAAATTTTCTCCTAGTAATCCTGAAATTCATTTTTTAATATTTAAATCCTTGATCCATCTTGAGTTGATTTTTACATATGCTATGATGTAGAATTCCAATTTCATGTTTCGCTATATGAAGTCTTGTTTTCTTTCCAGTTCTTTTAATAAGAATGGCCTCTGTCATCGCTGGTCAACAGTGCTCTGCCTATCACACATCAAAATTATACATAAAAAGGGTCAAATTCTCAAAGGCAGAAAGAATATTCAATGAGAAAAAGAAAGTCTCTTTATTAAGTCTCTTCATTCATTCATTTCTTGGGATGAGGAAACCAAGATGCAGAAAAGCTTGCCAAAAGTCATACAATGAAGAAAATGTTGTAACCAGTGATGTTTCTACAAAATGCAGTAACAAAATCGAGAATTAAGAAATAGCAGACTTCTTGTTGTGGCTTGGTGGGTTAAGGACTTGACATTGTCTCTTTGAGGACGGGGGTTTGATCACTGGCCTTGCTCAGTGGGTTAAGGATTTAGTGTTGCCATGGCTATGGTGTAGGTTGCAGCTTCAGCTTTGATTCAGCCCCTAGCCTGCGAACTTCCATATGCCACAGTTGTGGCTGTTTAAAAAAAATGGAAAAAAAAAGAAATATAAAATATACTTTTATAATTATGTGGTCAAGTCTCAATTTTTGTTTAAAAAGTTTGCTTAACGATGCTTGTTGTTTCAGCATTTAAGTGCCCTCTACATAGTAACTTTAAATGGTTAAATGCCTAATGAATCCTGCAGCTAGAATGTTGTGATCAAAACAGTTTTCACATCTATTTACCAAATTCTCTGGAATGAAAAGTACTATATTATTATTTAAGGTAGTTCCTTTTTTCATAAGCTATTGCTTTCAAATGACTGTTACTCATTTCCAGGGTATTCTTCTTCTGAAATCTTAGACATCTGAGACACTGATTTCTTTTCTTTCTTTCTTTCTTTTTTTGATAATTTTCTGAATATTTTCTTTCATTCAGCTTAGTCTGTTTTTATCCCTGCTGCAATCACTGGGAAGAGAGTCTTTAAACACATAATAATTTCTCTTTGAATAGCCTATGTCATCATCCATTCTAGTATCTCATCTTACTGAATTGCACTTAAGAAAATCTGACAATCTTTCATGTTTAATATTTTAATCAAAATTCAGAGCTTTATTCACCCCAGGGTTTCTTTCGTTTTGTTGGGAATGGGGTTTGGAGGGAAGGCCAGGGATAAGATATCTGAATCTTCTCCTAAGAGATAGCTACTTAATGTTATTTATTGTTCATTTTGAATCCTACTGAATTTTATAGGAACAGAAAGTTACAAGTGAATATGTGAATCTCAGGTAAAATCAAAGTGAAATGAAGAGTGAATATTCTTTTACATGCTTTTATGAAGATAACATTTTTTTCTTTCTATTTCTCTTTGAGAGCTGCATTTATATTTTAGAGAAGATCCTGGTTCTCTTTAGATATAATATTTGATTCTAATGTTCAAAAAGACACTTAGAAACAAAATTGATACCTCAAAAAAATAATCTACTTAATCCAGCAATAATAGTAGGTGATTTTAGAGTAATGATAATCTTATTGACAATAATCACAACATGCTCTATGCCAACCACTGTGCTGTCTGGTGTGATAACTATCTATTTAATCTTTGCAACAATAATAAAAGATATAGAATATTAATAAATGTTGTAATGTGTAAACCTCTGAAATTTCAGATTTTCTGATGTACATAACCAAATCTAATCACTACTGATCATTTTGCATAAATCCAGGTAGAGCTGAAAATACCCACACACAGATTCCAGCCACTGGACATAGTAATGTACACCCTAAATATTCTGCATCAGTTTCTTAGCATCGCCATAAAATTCACCTTTTAAATTTTCAACCATCCTTTATCCTTAATTAAAGATCTGAAAAATAGTTTTGTATTAGTGCAGATGATGTTCATGATACATTGTGAGAGGAAATTCACATAGCATGTAAGAAGCACATTAACATATCTATCTCTGAGCTAATGGGATAGTATGGAGTTTATTTGTACCCGTTCTTTCCTCTTTTTTTTTTTTTTTTTTTTTTTTTTTTTTTTTTTTTTGCTTTTTAAGCCCACACTAGCAGCAAACGGAAATTTACAGGCCAGGGGTCATATTGAAGCTACAGCTGCCAGCCATAGCCACAGCCACAGCAACGTGGGATCCAAGACACTCCTGCAACCTACACCACAGGTCACGGCAACACCAGATCCCCAACCCACTGAGCAAGGCCAGGGTTCAAACCCGCATCCTCATGGATACTAGTCAGATTAATTTTCTCTGTGCCACGATGGAAACTCCCATATCTGTACTTTCTAATTTTATTCCACAGACATACATTATTAGTGTGCATTTATATCCTTATTTATTTTAAGGAAAAGTCTTCTGAACAAAAAGTCAGTACAACGCAGTGGTTATAAGTTCTGAAGCCAGGCTGCATGCATTTGGATTCCCGCTTTGCTATGTGACTTAGGCTAGTCAGTTTACCTCTCTGTTTCTTGATTACTTTTTCACTGGAGTTAATGAAACTCCTTACCATAGGCTTAAATGAACTTTATATGAGATAAATTAAGGGTGCATAATATGCAGGACCTCATAATTGTATTATAAAATCAATTATAAGATAAAATACGTAATGGTTGTTGTATAAATAATAATATAAATTGTATTTCTATTTCTTACTTCTTTCCCATCTACCTCAAAGTAGCATCTGTGAAAGACTGTCAGAATATCTGAGTAGTCCATAATGAGTGCTGCATTATATTGGTATGAGGGGCTACATATATAAAGTGGATCAGTACAAGTATTTCTAAGAAGAAAATATTTTAAACTTCCGATGCCTTTAAAGAGTTAATATACTCAGGCTTATAAACAGAAGCTCCAGATTTCAGTCCCAATTCTGTCTTTGTTTAGCTATGAAATGGAAAGCAAGTCACTTTATCTCATGATGCTTCAGTACCCTTATCACTCAGGAAAATAATTCTTGTGACACTGAGTTATTTTAATAACATTTTATGGGAATTCACAAAGAAAAACCTTAGTAGTTTCAGAAAATATGATAAAATATTTTCATGATTCCAGGATAGGAAGATAGTTCTTCGAAAAAGACAAAAGGCACAAACCATAACAGAAAAAAGATTGGTATATCTGGCCATTTTCAAATGAAATACTCAGAGTTTCTGTTGTGGCTCAGTGAAGCAAATTTGGCTGCATCCATAAGGATGGAGGTTCGATCCCTGGCCTTGCTCAGTGGGTTAAGGATCCAGCGTTGCCATGATTTGGTGTAGTTTGCATATGCAGCTTGGATCTGGTGTGGCTGTGTCTGTGGCACAGGTCAGCGGCTAGAGCTCCGACTCAACCCTTAGCCTGGGATTTTCCATATGATATGGGTGCAGTCCAAAAAATAAATAAATAAAAAAGACAAATGAAATATTCTATTTGACAAAAGATATCAGTGAAATAAAATACTAAGCTATAGGTATGAGAAATCACATAGCCAACAAATATTTTACTATAAAATATATGAAGATTTCTTTCAAATAAATAATAAAAAGATGACCAGCTCAGTTTTTCAAAATAGAAACATTCTGAGTAACTGTTCTGATAGGAATCCAACTAGTCAATAAAATGCAAATCTTATCAGCAGTTATAAGAACAATACAAATTTATACATGAATAGAAAACAGTCTCATTCCCAGTTAGATCTTTAAAAAGAAATTACACTAAATTTTAGTGACGATATGGTGGAAAGGAACGCTTATTGATTTCTGTGCGTGTATTAAGCGCTAAAACTTGTAGAGCATATTAGCAGCATATGAAGAACTGAAAATCCCCATAAGCCTTCCATGTAGCTATTCTACTTTCATGAAAACTGGGCATTGAAATACATCCCAGGACATTCAAACATACAAATAACAACAACAAAATCCTATCTGTCCCTCAATAGAGTTCATAAATATTCTATGTCTGATTCATACAATTGAACATTATATATCAATTAAAACAACTGAAATATGCTACAGATACCAGCGTGGATAAATAGAAAATTGCAAACAATTAAAATATTGTCTTCTATGTAAAAACTTAGAATAGAATATATTGTATCCTCTGTGTGGACACACATGAAAAGCAGACCTAAGAATGATATGATCAACTTTATGATGGTAGACACTTCTATAGACAGCTATGTCAAATTATTCATGGCTTGCTGAGAGACTTTTGGTTTTGTTTGCTTTATCATGGATGGATATTACAATAAAGCAAATGCTTTTCTGGTGATAATCATGATGATGATGATGATGATGCAGCATTTTGCCCTCTCTATCTACAAATACATTTAATTGTCCTAATGTGTATTTCCTATGATTAAAAAGCCCTCACAATCTGATGTTAAACTCCACTTGGTACTGATGATATAGGTTTTAGTTCAACTGTAACCTATGTTCCTCTATCTAAATTACTACTGTACTATCTACTTGGCTTCCAAAAAAGGTTATTCACCTTCTCCAGAGTGATCGGTTCTGCATAATAATGGATTTGGAGAAAATAAAAATCTCATAAGTCATAAAATATACAGCTGTATCTTTTCCAGGAGTTTTCTCACCTGATATTTTCTTAATTAAAAAAGTCCATTCTTGGAGTTTCC
>PVHT020000035.1:4309291-4369981 GCA_004024745.2 Catagonus wagneri | reverse complement strand
GCCTACGCCACAGCCATGGCAACGTGGGATCTGAGCCACATCTGCGACCTACACCACAGCTCACAGCAATACCGGATATTTAACCTACTGAACAAAGCCAGGGATCAAACCTGCATCCTATGGATACTAATCAGGTTCATTGACCACTGAGCCACTACAGAAACTCCTAATTTTCTTACTTAGACTATTTTTATGATGGCAGCAATCACTAAGGTGTGTTGAATGAATGGATATCGAGAACACAATGGATATAATGATAAAGAGAAAACATCAAGTAAAGCATTGAAATTTTCATGAGCAAAGGAGTAGCTATGAGAGTCATAGGTAACTAAAATATCCAATAGCATGAACTTCAAAGAGGTAATTTTATGTATGTACATATGTGTACGTATGTATGTATCTCTTTCCATTTTTCTTTTTTTAATAGAGGAGGTCAACTGACACAGCAAGAAGAAGCAATATGAATACTCACCTTCCCTCCAGGCCCTGGGCTGACATGGGACTTAGGAGAAAAAAGTTCCTTTCCCCTAAGAGGATTCTAAAGAAAACAATGATTTCTGGGCATGGCCAAGTTAGAATAAGATGAAGGAATATATATGCTATTCTTACTCTCTGTGCTTTAGATGAATGCTTAAAAGGGAGATTTTTTAAGTCTTGGAAATTTGCCTATTTCCAAATTGGAAACCAATGGACATGGAAAAAGGACATTCTGACCAGTGTCTTTTGCTTTGGAATATCCGTTTTCTTCTAACCGAGCAGAATGCAGAGGGCGACCCTACCATCAGCCCATTTGTCTTGCTATGTGATGGAGATTTCCCCCTCTAAAATTTAATTTGTGGGAATCGCTTATAAATGTATCCTGGGAACAATTTTGATTAAATCCAAATAAATGATAAATAGCTTGCTTAAGTCCATTTATATTTATTTCTCCTTTGTTAACCGTGTTGGCAACACCTCAAAATTTAGTGCTCTCTGCAAATTTCATTAGCAGGCAATTTCTTCCCCCCTGGAGATGATTAATAAAGATGGAAAACAAATCCTGACCTCGTGCCAAAGCTCCTGTAGCCCTCCTACTAGCCATGTCCTCACAACTGGACGCACTCCCATCTATCACCACCCTCCTTTGCACTGGCTCAGCCAGCATGCCAAATGATGTGACAGTGCTCACATCCAAGCCAACTTGAAACAGGTTGGAATACTAACTTTTCTGGGACTCTGCACTAAATGCCTCAACCACTGCCCAATAAAACACAGATTGCATTTCACAATGCTACTAGCCTTGTCCTTCTACAAACAGACACAACATTTGGCATTGTTACTTTTTCTATTTTTACAAGTCCACGTAGCCATATTACTTTGTCTATTTTATTCTGGGTATTTATAGATTCCCTTTAATATCTGTGACCTAAAATTAAAAAAAAAAAATAAGCCTTGGCCTTACACATATCACATCCCACTGATTACTCTCTCCTGTTTGAAGTTTTGTACTCTGTTTTTCTTCACTTGCCTGGCATTGTTCCAATTCTTAATGATATTTCAAATATTCTTCTAAGTAGTTTAACAAATGTCAGCCCACTTCTCCTGCCCCTAAGTGATCATGAGTTAGACTATTCTGATACAAATATTCTCTGAGTTCAAGTTTAAATGTAGCCATGGGATCAATTGGTTGTGCATTGCTTTCTTTTGCCCTTTTGCTCATATCTTTTGTTGAGGAGATTTTGCATAATTAATAGAACCAGTTATAAAATCAATCTTATTTGGCCATTAGGGCTTAGAATATTAGCCTAAATTTTACACTTCAAGTTTGCTATTTTCTTCCTAATAGCATAGTTTGTATACTTTTTACACAAGTCAAAAGTCAATTTTGAGCTATTACTCTGCAAACCTAACTCAAAAATACATTCACCATAAAAAGTACTATAACTTCAAAAGCTGGAATTTTTACTTTTGGCTTAGTTTTTCTTACTTTGTTTTGCTTATTTCATCAAAAGAGTAAAATTTCAATGTTATATATATTCAAAAAATCTGTCTGAGATCCCCAAACTAGTCTTAAAAAATGTTCAAAAACCTTATTAACTTTATGCAAACGCTGAAACAAATTCCTTAAATTACAATTTTTATCATTAAAATATCTGCTTTAAGGAAAATATCTGCTTTAAGGAAAATATAGTTATTGGTAAACAGCTTTTGCAAACCCTTATTGTTAGCATATATTTAATAATCTTTTTAAAGACAAAGAAATTGAATATTACATCTTTGAAAATCAAATGTGAAATTTTAAATAAAGAATATCAGAATGAATATTTTATATCCCCCAATAGTAGTGGAGATCTTATCACACTATAAATATTTACGTATATATATACATATAAATGCACATGCACACACACACACACATATATATATCAGGTATAGATAGATAGGTGATATAAATATTTACTGATAATCCTGAGGTTTTTTTTTTTTGATGTAACTATTTCTTCTAGGTACTTGAGAATTTTTGAAGAAATATCATTATACTTAGTTAACAGACTACTAGTAGAAATATTTATTATCTATCACATATTTTTAATATATATTTTAAGATTTCCATTTCAATTTTATCATAGACTAAAACTGCTAGCATATTGGTGGAGATAGGGGTATTTATCTGATTATCGTCATTCACTTCCCAAGAGTTACAAAATTACAAGGGGAAGCAAAAGCCATCATGACATGAAAGCATTTACTAAACAATTGATTATCAATAAAATTAGCTTCCAATAAATATATCTCATACATGACAGAAAACCAATAGTTGAGGTAATATGAAAGTTAGCATTTGGTTTTTAGGCAATAACTTCTCAGTTAGTTTTCACAAAAGTACATATAACATTTCCATGATCAAGGTTAAGTTAAAGATCTGAAATGAGGAATGAAAAAAAATCAAAGGAAAATGTCAGAAGTTAGAAATACTTAGAGATGAAGGGTCAGGCAGAAGTTACTTTATGTGAATCACAGTGACCAGGACTGAAAGAAAGCTTGGAAACCAAGTGTAAAGTATGTTGAGTAGCATGCCAAGAAGTTGAACTTTTTTTCGTGATAGGAAATTTGAAGCTATTAAAGGATTTCAGCAACATTATATGAATAGAGTTGAGCTACAGAATGATTATTCTGCCACAGAATGGAGACTGGATGAGAAAAGAGAGAAATATTAGGCAGGGAACTAGTTGTACAAATATTGCAGAAGGTCAGTCCAGAAGTAATTAATATATATAACAGAAACTCACTGAACTTCTCTGTCTGTCAGGCACTCTGCGGGGTGATCAGAATAGAGATGTACACAAAACAGAACAAAATCCCTGACCTCATCAAGCCTACATTTCAGCAACAGGAGCCAGATAATAAACAAAACAGCACTGAATAAGTAAATAACGTGGTGAGGACGTGTTAAGTGAGTTGGGAGAAAATATCAGGGAAAGGAGCTTAATAGCATGAGAAGGGAAATTGTTATAATTTTAAATGTTACAGTAGACCTCATTGAGAAGGGACATTTGGGGAAAACCTGGAGTGAGTAGGTATTTGATTCCTGTGGAAATATGTTCCAGGTAGAAATAAGAACTGGGGGAAGGATCTTAATGCAGCAGTGTACCAGAATATTCAAGGGAGAATCAGGAAGTCAGGGCAGCTGTAATAAGATGAGGAGAGTAGAAAGTGAGATATTGGGAGGGAACTAAGCACACAGAATAGGGTTTTGTAGGACACTATAAAGACTAGCTCTGCTTTGAGGGAAGCGGGAAACTACTGGAACCTCTGAAAGAGGAGGGAGGTAATCTCATGTTTTCAGTAAATAAACAAATATGTTTTGAAAAAAATAATTACATTTTAATGACATAATTATGACTGATGGGTTGAGAATAGGCTGTCACAAAGAATTAGCTGGGAGGCCCTCTGAAATAATACAGGGTTGAAATACTGAGGTGACTTGAACAAGAGTTTTAGCACTGGATGAGATGAGATGTGGTAACAAGGCTCTGAACTGGGATAGCTTTAATAGAAATGGAAGGATCTGAACTAAATGAAGATGGATAGGGCTTATTAACTGTAAATTTGGGATGCGGATGAGGGGATATTTAATCACTACTCTCACTTTTTCACTTAGGATGACTGAGAGCACTGCAGTGACCTTAATAAAAACATGTAAGTCAGGAGTGAGGGCTTGCTTGAAGAAAGAACAGCTGGTTTTAATCATACTAAATATGAGAAGTTACTGAACTCTAGCAGGGCAGAGAACTCAGAAAAGATGTTGGGGGAAAAAATGCTACATAAAGATGTAAAACTATGGACAGATGCTGGTGTGGTGGACCTACACTTATCAATTTGGCGAGGGCACCCTTAAGAAAAAACAAAGGAATATTGCCAATACAAAATTCTGTTTGGAATCTTGGAAGTGACCCATGAAAAAGGGAGGCACAGAAGCTTAAACATCACCACAAATCCATCTCTGGGGACACCGCAGAATAGCTGAAATCTCTGGAGGAGTGTGTTGGAATTGAATATTACTTTGGGGGACAATGAGAGAAGACCCTGTTGAAAAGAAGAGGAGGTAGAAGATGAACCAATGGAAAGCACCATCACTGAAGTCCAGATTTGGATTTCAGGAAATAAAGGTGATTGGAATGGCCAAACATTTATAAATGTCTATGTGACAAGCACTATGCAATACTGGGACCCTGTCACCATGGTATATGATGGTTAGGGGTCTATTTCAAGAGGCACCGGTGAAAACCAGATTGCAAAGTGTAAGGAGGGATCCAGCAGACAAAAATAAAGCACTCATTTAGGAAACATATCCACATGATTACCTGACTTTCTTATTGCTCATTAAGTATAGGCCTATCATAAACAAATCACTGCTTTCAATGGCTGAGTATGAAAATATACTGACTCTGTAAATACACTAAGTTTCTTACTCATGAGAGATAACTTAGCATATCTCAGGCCAAGGACTCCAATTCCCTCAGAGACTTTTCTGCTTAACTGGTCTATGCATCTTTGAAAAATTCATTTGAATTTACTCACAGAGTTCACTTTTTTTTTTTTTCAGGCCAGCATATTTCCTGCTCCCTGAGAGCTCAAGAAGATTAAAAAAGAAATCTTCCATTATTTCTTATTTACACAATTATAAAACTTTCATTGAAAGTAACTCTTACTAATTTTCAACATTCTCTAATTTTCTAAACTGGTGTAGGAAAAGTCAAATATGATAAAATTACACTATTTTTATTTTCATTGCTTTTCTTATTTTTTAAGATTTGATAACTTTATTGTCACTTTTGTCTGTTTTATGCTTCAAGGTAGGGCAATTTAATAGATTTTTTGCCACATATGAAGTAATCAAAATATTACTAGTAATAAAAAATAAAGGCAGAAGTGTTTTTTGATATACAATATGGATTTTAAAAATTGTTTCTGACACACACACACACACACACACACACACACCCTAATTCCATGAGAACTGTGTTTTTGTCTTAGCTGAGTTTCTGTAGTGAAAAAAAATTTAAAAACCTAAATCTTGCTAAACAAGAAAACCACTTTTTAAAAACATTTCACTTTCCCCAATGGCTAATAAATTTCTGTGTAATCTTAACTTCTCTATTTTTCAAACTCAAACCCAAAGTTCAGAAATAAATCAACCAGCTCCTCTTATATAATCGAAGTTTACAAAGATTCCTCTTGAAAGTAATATTTTGAGAGGTAAACTTCATTTTCCTAAAGCTATAAACTATGTCAGATTATGTCTTTTATCACAAATAGCAGTTGTCTTTGACACTCATATTAGGAAACAAGCTTGTGAGAGTAGAAAGAAATGAGATTTCACCGCTGAGATTCCTGAGTTTGAATACAGGACCCTTTACTAAGGACCTAGGTGACATCAAACATGGCATCTTACTGCTGCCCCCTCCCCGCCCCCTTTTTTTAGTTCCAAGGCTAGGGGTTGAATCAGAGCCACATCTGTAACCTTCGCCACAGTTTGTGGCAACAGCGGATTGTTAACACTGAGCCAAACCAGGGATTAAGCCCCCATCTTTATGTATACTAGTTAGGTTCTTAACCTGCTCGGCCACAAGGAGAACTCGGCTTCTTACACCTTTCATAATCCTAGTTATCTGTATTTAAAATGGGAATAATTTTGCCTTCCTCAGAAGGGTATGAGTTCATATATGCCCAATATTAACATAAGTAAATTATTTTTAGCATTTTGAAACCAGATATATAATTTTCTCTTAGTATTTAGATGAAAAAAATTAAAAAAAAAACATAAGGAATGCATGGTAATTGCAAAGATAGCACTGATGAACATCCAGTTACAAATGAGCCCTGTAGCTACTTCCAGACTCTTGGCATGAACAAATCTAAATGGATCCTCCAAGTCAAATCCTATTTTCCTAGACATGGCTATTTGTTGTGGAAGAAATCCATAATTTTTAGACTTCCTGGGCAGTTACACACACACACACACACACACACACACACACACACATTGGTGTTATTTGACCAAGGTTTTACTTTACTTGACATTTTAATGTCTATGGGATTCTTAATAAAAACGATCATGCTGCAACTATGATGCACATTTTGCCCGGTGGTTGAATGTTATCTTTTTGCATTTGAGAAATTTGAGATAATTGAGATAATTAAATATCTCACATCTCTGAGTTCTGAGTAATTAATGAAGTGTGTAGGAATTAGCAGCTGGAAGCAGCACACTGATGTTTTCCTCTATGGTCCCCAGTAATTGTTTAAAATAAGCAAGCCATTCATTACTTGCTCTGCTTAACAGCTTCGATTTTAACAAATGCAAGGGAAATATGAAAACAAAATGGCCTAGTAGTGACTTTCTTGTCTATGCCTTATTTTTCAAATCTCTGTGTTTCTTTTTTTTTAAATTTTCATATCTAAGGATAATAAGGGTTATGGCAAGAGAGGAGTTCCACATTGGGTAGAACTTAATAAGCACCATCACTAGAGTGTGTTGTATTGACAAAATGTGTACTGTAGGAAACTGGGAGAAGGTTTGCCTTCTCTTGCCATGAATTTGCAATCAGAAACTGAAACTTTCTGTAGCAGCATTACCAGCTGTCAAAATTCTCTGTATATGCTGGAAACAATGGCAAAACCAAGTCATAAAGCAAAACCACTCTCCTCAAACAACTGTTAATAGATTTTTATACCCTGCAGGAATCCTGAATTTCCAGTGTGTCCAATGTGATTGATAAACCAGTACATATCAACCTCCTTTCTCTGTCTGTACGTTCCTATTTATTCCAAATCTCACTTCCCATTAAGATTCCATACATAGAATCCTAAACCACTCACCTTCTTTTTTAAAAGAATTTATTGAAGTATGCTTGATTTACAATGCTGTGTTAATTTTTGCTGCACAGCAAAATGATTCAATTGTACATATCCACATATCCACTCTCATATAGGTTATCACAGAATATTGAGTAGATTTCCCTGTGCTACAACAGCAGGTCCTCTTTGACCATCCATTCCATTCACAACTGTGTGTATAGGCTGATCCCAAACTCCCAATCCATCTTTCCCGCCTCACCTTTCCCCGGAATCATTTTTTTTAGATTCCACATATAAGTTATAGCACATGATATTTTCATTTCCTTCTCTGACCTACTTCACTTAGTATGATAATCACTAGGTCCATCAGCATGGGTGCAAATGGTGTTCATTATTTCATTCTTTTTCATGGTTGAGTAATATTCCATTGTATTTATGTACCACATCTTCTTTAGCTACTCTTCCATCAGTGACTATTTAGGTTGCTTCCATGTCTCAGCTACTATAAAAGTGTTTTAATGAACACTGGGGTGCATTTATCTTTTCAAATTATGGTTTTCTTTGGATATATGTCCAAAAGTGGAATTGCTCAATCATACAATACTTCTATTTTCAGTTTTTTGAGGAACCTCCAAACTTTTTTCCATAAATGGTTGTACAAATTTACATTCCACCAACAGTTCAGAAGTTTCCCTTTTCTCCATACCCTCTCCAGCATTTATTGGTTTTAGACATTTTGCTGATGGCCATTTTTGCTTGTGTAAATTTGTATCTCACTGAAGTTTTGATTTTCATTTATCTCATAATTAGCAATGTTGAGCATTCTTTCATGTATTTTTTGGCCATCATAGGAGTCATCTTTGATTTTTTTCCTTAGCATCTTACTGCTTTCAGAGTACAGGTTATTTCCTCCTTAGGTAGGTTTATTCCTAGGTATTTTATTCTTTTTGATGTGATTATAAATAGCTTCCTTGATTTATCTTACTGAACTTTCATTGTTAGTATATTGCAATGCAAATGATTTCTGTGTATTAATTCTGTATCTTGTAACTTTTCCGAATTCATTGATGAGCTCCACTAGTTTTCTGGTAACACCTTTAGGATTTTCTATGTGTAGAATCGTGTCATCTGCAAGCAGTGACAATTTTACTTCACCTTTTCCCATTTAGATTCACTTTCTTAAATGTGTCAATTCTTCACATCTTTTCCTAAAGAGATAATTGTTGCCAGACCTCTTTCAGAAGTAATTTTAATCTTTCCTCCTATGGTGGGTTATTTATTGATCTCTGTCCAAAGAGATGTTTCTCATGAATACTCATGTTAGAAAATTCCACCCTAGTACACAACTTTAAGAGAAACCATAAACTAGACAATTTTCTACTGTCCTTTAAACGCAAGTTTGAGCTTAGGAGAATCAAACTATCTTCTTATTCATATCATTTTTCAAAATATAGTCTCCCTCTTGTAAATTTTAAGTTCTCAAAGATATTTTTGTAGGAAAGAACACTGAGGCCTGAAATCCCTCTTTCTTCCAAAATGAAAGTTGCCTAATTCACCTTCTTATATGTGAGTGAAACAATACAGGGGAAAAAAGCTGAACTGAAGAGCATAGTGAGCCCAAAATACTAGAAGTCCAAAAAGACTGGGAAAATGTTCTAATTGACACAAGGTGCCTAATTTATGTTAATATTAACCACTTGGCATAAAACCTCAACTCTGCAAATGTCACTGCTTTCTAAGGTTCAGGGAAGTTCAGTACAAAAAAAGTAGATTCTCTTTAGAAATAAAAGGAATTATAAATTAAATCTGATTAAAGAATCTTTTTCTTGCCTTGAGAATCATTGAAGCTCCTCCCTTCAAGGAACTACAGTCGGCTTCCTGTCCTTCACTTGATGTGATGTTAATTACATACCTGTCAGCCTACCTACTCTATTTAGAAGGCAAGTTGCACATTTTCCAGCAACCCACCACTTAGTTCTCTTCCCATTTTTAAATAGTGCTGACTGCTACTTTTTAATTAAGATCTGACAGTTGAAATTTGCATTCCAAAAGCTCATTGAATTCTATGGAATTAGATTGCCTATTTTGCTCTATACACACATGCACACACACACCAGTCATTCCTAGGACACTTTTTAAATGTATAAATAGGATATCCTCTACCTGGGTCATCAACATCATAAGTTTTGCAGACCATAGGAAATTTGACCTTTAAACCATTGTAAATTGGCATTTTCAATTTAATGTTTTGTTAATACAGTATAATTTGGCATGTTAGGAAATTTGTGTAACTGTTAAAATACTTTTTATTGTCATATTCATTATTAACTTATATTAGCTACATGCAAAGGAATTTGTTGCAGTCAGTGGACTTTATTCCTCATAATTCTGTGTCTAATACTGTGATTTTGATATGTACGTATCAGTGATAGAGGTTACATAAATGAGAGCTAAATTTTCAGTCCCCTGCAGAAAAACCTAGATTCAGTGAAAATTATGTTAATTCCAGTTGTTATTATCTGCAATAACCAAAAGCTTACTTTAATAACAAAAATTAACTGGTTTTTATACATATTTTAACACCATATAAATAACCAACAATTTTCAAATATATTACTTACCAGCTATGCTGATAGCAGAAATGACTTTTCACAGTCAATAGAATTTTAAAACATTTTCCATTGTATATCAAGTAATAGCATGTTATATTATTAAATTGTGCTGCTACAAATGATAGAACTAAACATATTTTTAAGAGGAAAATCTGTTACTTACCTAAAAAATAGTTATTCTTAAATTGTATGTACATATATAATTCTACTTATAGCTTAGAGAACGTGTATAAACAGCTGATATTTCAAAGTGATTGTGGAGTGGATATATTTCAAATCATCAACCCTCCCTTTTGTCCCAATTTACCAGAGCCAGTAACAGAAGCGTGGAGGTGTTCCTGTCATGGCACAGCGGTAATGAATCCCACTAGGAGCCATGAGGTTGCAGGTTCGATCCCTGGCCTCACTCAGTGGGTTAAGGATCCGGCGTTGCCATGAGCTGTGGTGTAGGTTGCAGACACGGCTGGGATCCATTGTGGTTGTGGCATAGGCCAGCAGCTACAGCTCTATTTTGACCCTTAGCCTGGGAACCTCCATGTACTGCAAGTGTGGCCCTAAAAAAAAGAAAAAAAGAGGAAGAAGTAAGGGTGGAATTAGATAGAGGAGGAAACTTTGTTTTGTTAAATATCCATCAACTGTACAAAATCACATCAAGTAAAATCATACAATATGACAAATTATGGTTCCTATTATGTGAACTTAATATAAAACAAGTTCCTTAGGTGCCCTTTGCCAACATAATTATCAAACCTAAGTATATCCAACATCAAACTTCCTAAGAGGCTATTGAATGATGAAACTCTCCAGAGAATTTTGACAGAACTGAGTATATACAATATAATATTCGACATACAAAGAACCAGAGGCATCCAAGCAATTCTCAGGAAGTCACTCAACAGATTCTAACCCTGAGAAAATGCAAATGAAGAATTATCAGTCCACTAGGATTGCCATAAGAAAATACCACTGCCTGGATGGTTTAAACAACCTAGATTTAGAGGCTACAATCTAAGATAAGTCGTCACCAAGGTTTGTGTCCACAAGCCTCTCTTCCTGGCTGGTAGACAGTCACCTTTTTACTCTGTCCTCACGTGGCCTCTCTTCCGTGTGAATGAAGAGAGATGAAGCTCTCTGGTGTCTCTTCCTCTTATTAGTGTCTCTTCCTCTTATTAGTGTCTCTTCCTCTTATTAGGACACCTGTCCTATCTAGCTAGAGCCCCTCATTTATGACCTCATTTAACATTAATCATCTCTCACTATCCATGGGAATGTAAATTGGTGCATCTGCTATAGAAAACGTTATGGAGGTTATTCATGGAATTAAAAACAAAATTATTATATAATCCTGCAATTCTACTCCTGGGGATATAGCCAAAGAAAATGAAAACACTAATTCAAAAAGATACATGCACTCTAATATTCATAACAGCATCATTTACAATAGCCAGAATAACATAGCAACGTAACTGTCTACTGACAGATGAATATGCAATGTTGCATCGGTCTACAGATTGTCTATTGAAAGAATTCTTTCTTGCATGGTGGTGGTGAGGGCAGGGTGGAGGTTCACTTTTTGTTTTCTTCAGACTTACAACTGATTAGATGAGTCCTAGACACAATTTGAATGTCAACCTCATCCAAAAGTACCCTCATAGAAATATCCAGAATAATATTTAATAAAATATCTGGGCACCGTGGCCCAGCCAAGTTGGCATATATATTTATGTATGACATCTCCCAAACTGGTCTATAGATTCAATACAATCCCAATCATTAAACCAGTAAACATTTCTTTTTAAGTCATAAGATGATTATAAAATTTATTTGGAAGAGCAAAGATTCTTTATTACCTAAAATAACTTTAAAGATAAAGAATTATTTGGGGGACTTAATTATCTTTTTTAAATATTTAATATGAAGCTACCAAGTAATTGAAACACTGTAATATCTGCAGAAGGCTAGATACACAATTGGAACAGTACACAATTGGAACAGAGTCAGGCCACAGATCCTCACATATATAATTGATTTTTAGTAAAGGATATTCACTAGAGAAAGAATAATCTCTTCAACAAATAAGAGGGGAGAAGTTTGATAGCTATATGCAAAAGAGAAAAAAAGAAGAAAGGGAAGAAGGAAGAAAGGGAGGGAGGGAGGAAGGGAGAAAATGTCAATCCATACTGCTCAACTTATACACAATTAAAATTGACTATAGACCTAACTAAGCATAAAACCTAAAAAATCTCAAATGTCTGGAATAAAACCTAATATAGAATATTTATGACTTTGGATTAGGCAAATATTTCTTGGATACGATCACACCAAAATCACAATCCATAAAAGAAAAAAGTGTAAAAATTGGACTTTATCAAAATTAAATAGTATTCTTTGAAATTATGGTTACGGGAGTGAAAAGGGAAGTCTCCAAATGTAAGTAAATATTTGAAAAACACGTATCTGGAAAAGGACTTTTACCTAGAAGGTACAAAAACACTTAAAATTCAATAATAAGGGAGTTTTAATTTTTTTAAAAAAAGAAAAAATATTTAAACAGATACTTCATCAAATAAAATACATGAACGGTCAATCAGCACATGAAAAGATGCTCAACATCATTAGGCATTAAGGAAAAGCAAATTACTTCTAAAGATAATGCTATTACAACTTATTAGGATGACTAAAAAATTAAGGAAAAAATTTAATAATAAAAAATGTCAGAGAAGAATCTCTCATCATATTGGTGAAATGTGTATATATATATATATATCAGACACCACTTTAATTAACTGATCAAATTAACTTTGCTAGTAATGGGGGAAACTAAAATCATGTGTGTTCTGATATGATGCACGGAGAAGGACACAACAGGTATCTATATAAAATTCCTGTTAATGGGAGATTACAATAAATTAAATGAGTGTTTTGATTGCATCTGAATTTTTTAAAAAGCCATTAAGGGCCTTATACGGACAATTGATAGGACTTTTTGAATTAGATTTGTGAATGTGATATCTATACTGCAGTCACAGAAGAGAATTTTCTTGTTCTTGGGTGTACATATTCAAATAGGGGCAGGAAGTCATAATGTCTGCAACCTGCTCTTAAGTAGTTTAGAGAAAATGTATGAATATGTATAAAAGAGAGCAATAAAATGATTGCAAGAAAGCAAATATAGTAATTGAAGAATTAATGGACCAGAGTAAAGGACAAACACACTACTACTCATAGGATTATTATTTTAAATGCTATGTCATTTTTCAGTATAACTATTTCCAAAATAAAAGCTGAGAAATACAACACATGGTCAAATATACATACACACATACACATTATGTTTGTTACAGTGTCGATACACCAAAATGTTGCAAGCAAACTCAGTTTCGCTATTAGCAATGTGACTGAATAAATTATGATTTCTCTATGATGGGATTTAAATTTACCTTAATGGCCTTTGGCTGCTGAAATTTCAAAAATTTTTTTTCTTTTCCCTTATCCCTTTTTTTCTAAAACGTTTGTTTTGTTGCAAAATGAAACATTAAATCTATATTACAGGAACCCTGACAAATTATTTTAAAACACAAAACGTCAGTTCTTAATATCTGTTGTATACATGAAAGTATATTTCCTGGTGGAGAGTCCAGATCTCTTGAAGAAATTTCCTATAACTTCTATAAATATCAATGCTTCTCATCTTAAATTTTTCTAGGAGTCTATTTTCTGGAGAAATTTTCCTTTTTGCAGGCTCAATATTAATATATTTGATATGTAAATACTTTCCTAATTTTTATTACCTTCTTTGTATTTATTGTGTTCACCTATAACCAGGTTTTTTGAGAGGTGCATTTTGGAGACATGGTGGCATTTAACCAGTGAAAAGAGGATCCATTTTTTATGTTAAAATAAAATTATTTTAAATAACTGTATGCTATTTAAATCAGAATATTTATCACTTTTTCTTTTTTACATCTATATGCAAATTGCATTTTTTCACCATATTTTTGTACATTCAGCTTCAAATGTCATAAAGAATCACATATAAAAGCAACAATGCAAACAGATCTGTATTGGGAGAAAATATACAGGATGAATGTTAATTGCATAAAACATCCATTCACTACCATCCCTTAGTGATTCATTCAAACCCATTACACGAATATTTTCACATTATTCTTATTCTTAAAAAGAAAGATGGCCTATTACAATTATTTTATTGCAAAATATTATGAATTGGCTTTATTGCTTATTACTTTACACAAATTATTAAACTGTCATTCTTTGCCCTACAGAGGTTCAAGTTTCTTTTAAAAAGTTTTTTCTC
This sequence comes from Catagonus wagneri, assembly GCA_004024745.2. NCBI lineage: Eukaryota > Metazoa > Chordata > Mammalia > Artiodactyla > Tayassuidae > Catagonus > Catagonus wagneri. The sequence goes on along the minus strand of PVHT020000035.1, from coordinate 4,355,710 downwards.
TCATCTTTTTTGAAAAACATAAGGATTCTGTGACACCAGACACTCCAAAAACTCCAACCGTAAACTATCTTTGGTAGATCTGAATCTATACTTTGGGGGTGAGACTATGCCCTGACCTCTTGCTGTATTTTGTGATAAATCGAGGACTTTGTGTACCATACTGTTATCTTCAGCACAACTCTGTTTTCAGACTTTCTAAATCCCTGGATTATTTTTAAAGCATCAGAACGGTTGAAACTCAAAACCTTTGAAATGGTCCTCTGAGGAATAAGTCCTGTATACCTTTAGTGCTTCATACAATAATCTCCCTTATGCTCTTTGGGCTCACTAGAAATAGAATCATCATCATAATAAAGCCTCTGAGATCAGGAGACATAGTGTGGGAACGAAAGCCATGAAAGCAGACCTCATGAGGCTCTCACTGACAGCTCTTATAACTCTGTTTCACTGCCCCAAGCTGCAGGCATTGCAACAGCTGTTCTGCTTTCTCCTTCTGAAGCACGGAACTCCAGCCTGACTCCCAGTGGCATCTTTTAAGAGCACAATATGCCTGTTTGTCCTCCCTTGTCCGAACAGAAGGATCATTAAAGCCCACTAGGAGCCAACAACACATGGTTCCCAGTAGACCAGAATTTCCCCATAGCATATGGAGGGTGAAACATCAGAACGAGATCAGAACAAGAATTTGCAAAGGTTTGGCCAATCTTAATTGTACTATTCAAGATACTTTTGATGGTCAGTTTCTTCTAAGAGTGATCAGAGCCTAAGGCAAAAAACTTTGGGATTCAAAGCATCAAGGGTCAAAGTAGCTCAGATCCCAGTGGCTCTAGAAAAATATTTAACATTTTGCAAAAAAAAAAAATTATGCTTTAAGAGCTTCATGCAATGATACTCAATTCAAGGGGTAAAGAGCGTCATTTATTTTAAATAAGTTATAGATTTTGATAATAATAGCTAGAATTTTGAGTGTTTACCATGGAAGACATATTGAACACTTTATATACACTTTCTAGTTTAATTCTGACAGTTTTTCAAGTGTAAAAGGGCATTAATGGAAGCAAGATATGGACCCATTTCAAAACTTATGATAACATTTTGAGCTTTAGGAATGCATCATATTAGAAATACTAACAATTTGCTCCAAGTCTTATGCACTTAGCCTTAGTACCCCCTTGAAATTATAAAAATATAAAGAATTTTCTCTTTTCATTTTCCTTTCTCTAACGTGGAAATTCCCACAGTGTCACTAATTATAATAATTACATAGATTTATATTTTGATCTATGACCCTTCTATATCAAGATGAATATACTTCATGAAATAATAATGCCATGATATTTAAATCTGATACTACACATTTAAGTTGTATGATAGTGGTTGCTTCTGACATAGAAATTAATGTTATAGCTTCTCCCTAACAATATAACATTGAATTAACAAAACATTTCACTTAGTCTCCAGTGCTACAGATACAAATTTTACATGCATAAACAGAGCACCTGCTAGGCGAGGATAATGTATTAGTTTCCTTACATCCCCAGCTCTGACCATGCTCCTGGCAATTGTTAAGTTAGCAAGATTGGCTAATCTGTTTTTTTGTCGTCATGGAAAAGCTTGTTAAATGTGACTGGAAATATTCAGTTCAAGGCTGGAAATAGACAAAGGATCTAGGTAATTCAAAGATGGTCCATGTTTGTTCTATTTGGCATAGAAAATTTCAATATTTAATCAGCAAATGAACCACGTGGACTTTTTTTTTTTTTTTTGGTCTTTCTTAGGGCCACATCTGCAGCATATGGAGGTTCCCCGGCTAGGAGTCCAATCGGAGCTGTAGCTGCTGGCCTATGTCAGAGCCACAGCAATACAGGATCCAAGCTGCTTCTGCAACCTACACCACTGCACGTGGCAATGCTGGATCCTTAACCCACTGAGCAAGGCCAGGGATCAAACCTGCGTCCTCAAGGATACTAGTCAGATTTGTTTCTGCTGTGCCATGAAGGAAACTCCCCTGTGGACTTTCTTGATGACAAACAGCTTGGTTTCAGAAAAGCCAGAAAGAAAACAACTTTTGTGTATACATAAAGCCATTTTGTGGCTATCTGTTAGCTTTTTAACGTGAGATAGTTTTGATTATAAATGGCAATGCTTACATTGTAATTGTATTAGTTGGTTGTGTGATCTTCCTTCTACTAATAATACCTGACAAACAGATGGGCTACAAAATTAAATTCCCAAGAAACTGAAAAACTAGTCAAATGCAGAAGGCTATGATAGCCTGTCTTAGAAACAATTGAATCTCTTTGGTTAACAGACTATAAAACTTCACCAGTCACTTTGAGAGAATGCACCTATGTTAATAACTGACAAAAAGGTTATGAATAAAGACCAGTTAACTTCTTGATCAGAGATTACTTATGTCCATAGGAAATCTATTAACATGTCCTCTATCTGGAACATGCAACTTTTAGGAAACTAAGAATTTTCCTGGACCTATTTAAGTGTCTGTCAATTTATTAAAAACATTTGAAGATTTCTGCTCTTGATTCTTTGTCTCCAGATGCCAAAATGACATTTTGACCAAGAGACAAATTTTTCCCTCTACTTTAGATTTTCTCCTAAAGTAATTAGTGATAGGTAGGTTGGTTTTACGCAAATATATCTAGTAAGTGTTTTCTTAAACTTTAAGCATGGTTTTTGTTTTTGCTTTTTTTTTTTAAGTATTTCCTGAATGGCTACCTTTAAAAAAAAAAAAACCCTAACACCTTAAACCCTGCATGACAAGTTAGATTTCAACGTAGTTTTAAAGATCTATTTCAATTTTTAAATCAACTTCTTAATCTTTTTGATTTCTCACTTAAAGTTTTGGGATTTTCAAAAACTTACCTTCTAAGTTTATTCTGCTCTGCTATTGCCACTAAAGAATGTTAGAATCAATCTGGTCTCATTACATTTCATTCAAAGGATGCCAACATGGCATTGTCATATTTTCACTTCTGATTTAAACATAGGTAATAAGTGAATTGCAATTCTTCTGCAAACATATGTGTGAACTCAGGGTAGAACATTTTTGTTTTGCTTTGTTTGCCTTGACCCCGACCACATTTTCATTCCCTTCCCTATTCCATTCTACCTGGAAGTGAAACCCCTAGTTTTTCTTATACCTCCCATGTATTTCTTTTCCATAATGTGTCTCTTCTTTTTGGTTTTCAATATACCAATTTAAACTTTATGTTTGCTTGTTGATTATAGCTTATTCAAGAGCATGGGAAATTCCATATTTGTCAATTGCCTGGGGAATATATTTTTAAAAATTATGTCTACAGGGGTTCCCATTATGGCTCAGCAGTAATGAACCTAACTAGTATCCATGAGGATGCAGGTTCGAACCCTGGCCTCACTCAGTAGTTGGGGATCCAGCATTGCCATGAGCTATGGTATGGGTGGCAGAGCACCCTTAGCCTGGGAACTTCCACATTCCCCAGGTACAGCCCTAAAAAGACAGAAACAAAACAAAATGTGTCTCCAGGCTGTAAGCAATACTGGGAGGAATGGGATAAAATAACAAATTTTTTCTTCAAGACAGTTCTTTAATGGTTACTGTTAGATCCCTCTCCAGACAACCTGGGATGCAAATGGGTGAGGCAGATGTGACAATATACTGTCACATCTTTCTTCACCTGAAAATCCAGCTCTCTGGTAGGAAAATGGTGGATTAAGGAATCTGGCCACTTGACAGATTAAGATTAATTACACCAAATGCAAAGTGTTTTTTACCAGGCAAACAGACTTCCTTGGCAACGATTTATTTTATATTAAAGTAGGAAAAAACCTTGTTTTTAGATTTTTTTCAATAAGCAGTGAACAAAGGGATAATAATTTACTCTACTAAATCAAGGGGGAAGGTTCCCTGAAAATAATTTCCAATTGTCTGTTTTCTATAAAATAGTCTTTATCTAGTAGATACACTGTTGTTTTTAAACTCTGTGGCTTTTATTTATCTTTTTAATAATGAATGATCATTTTCCAACTCAATAGTAATATGATTACAATGCTCTGAGGAAAACCCTTTAAACTTTGTCATTATTGCTATTTTTTAAATCTCAGTCTGGAAAGGATAGTAGTTTAAATAACTTTACCATTTGGATGCAATGAATATAAAAAGATGGATTAGTCTCTGAAGAGGCAAATGTAATTTCCTCATACCCCTTTTCAAATGAAAGAATTGCTCTCTGATCAGATTATTATATTTCAATCTTGGAAGCATATTGTTCACTTTTTATTCAGATCAGTACTGAGTTGTTGAACTCAGATACAGAAAATAAATTTTTGATTTGCCATTTTAATATACTGAAGATCATGCCAGAGTAAATATTAGGAAGAACTTCATCTTTCCAGTCCCTTCCCATTTCACTCCCCTTGGGATAAGAGCCTCCAGACAGACTTGGTGGTCTCATTATCTGAGTCATTTGCTTTTGGAGTTCCCCAAAGACCCAGAGGCTTGTTCTTTGCCCAGTGGGAGGAACATCAGTTTTCCATCATTTCACTTATCAAAAGAAAACAAATACATCTATGTTAAAATAACTCATCAGTGTTCAAGATTGTAGAGATCATGAAAGACATGAAAAGTCTCAGGAACTAGACAATTTAGAAGGGATTAAAGGCAAAATGTGATTTTGAAATTGACAAAAGATTCTCAGTAGAGATTTTCCACTGGAAAAACTAGTGAAATTAGAGTAAATTCTGCAATTAATAGTATTATAATTCCTCATTTTCATAGTCATATGGCTATATAAAGTTTTCACGTTAGGAAAACCTGGGTGAGGGAGTACAAGAATCATCTGATTCTGTCACTTTTGTATAAGTCTAAAATTCATTTAAAATGAAGGGTTTAATATATTTTTTAAAATAAGGAGTCTTCTTTTTAATCTTTCTTAAAATGGGCATTTCTCAATCTTGTAATGGCATATCAAGATTTTTAAGTCAAACTATATCATTTTCTAAAATGCCAGATCACAATATAAAATTTTATTTTACTCTTCAATGCTTTATTTGCCTGAATGTGTTATATGACTGGTAATAGTGCCTGTTCACACCAGCGATGGGAAATCATATAATTCATGGGGCATTGGGTTTAGTACTCAGAAGGATGTTGCCTCATTAGTGGCACAAAATTAGCCCTAACTAAATGTCCCTCAAGTTCTCCCTATAAGACTAAAAAGCCAGACCAAAGAAGATCAAACTCTTTCCAAGTAGCTAAACTGTATCCCACAAAGAAAGAAAAAAAAAAAAGCTTAGGGAATATTTAGAGGAATAAAAAAATATCTAGCACCCTAAAATTTAAAATTTACTATATTGAGCAACTAAAAAATTCAATGTATGCAAGGAAGCATGTAAATACAATAAATAGGAGAAAATCAACAAAATCTAGGCACAAATGACACTAATGATAGGATTAACAGAAAATGGCATTTAGATAGTTGTAACTTTACTCCATTTATTGAAGTAGCTAGATGAAAGACTGACTGAGATATGGAAGATACTTTTTAAAAAATCCAAATTGAACTTCAAGAAATGAAAACTAAAATGTCCAAGATGAAAACTGCACTAAATAAGTAACAGCAGATTAGATGTTACAAAATGTTAGTGAGTGAAAAGATACATAAGTGAAAATTATCTAAAGGAAAACACAGAGATTAAAAGATAGTTAAAGAGAATATCAGTTAGTTGCAAGACAACTTTATGCATATTATCATATGTATAATTAGAGTCTGAAACAAGAAATAAAAGGGTTTATAAAAATATGAAAAGAAATAACAGCTGCAAATTTTTCAAACTAGAGAAAAATTATAAATCCATAGATACAAGAAGTTCAGCCAACACAAAGCACAAGAAAACTACACAACAGTCAAATTATTTAAAACCAGAGAAGATAATAAAAGAAACTTTTTAAAAGTAAGAATTTTTCACATATGCAAAAGCTGAAAAGTTTTATCACTGGCAGACTCACACTATACTAAATACTCAAGGAAGCTCCTCAAGGAAAGTCTTATCAGGTAACAATTTGGGTCTTCAGAAAAGAACCAAGAGTGGCAGAAATGGTAAAACTACTGTGTAAATATAAAATACTTTTCTAATGTAAAGCTCATATAAAACTTCACAAATGCTCTTTTAATTTAGATTCTACTTTCTGTCATTTCTTCGTGTTCTTTTCTACCTATCTTTAAAACTATCAGTTAATCAGAAATAACAGTAAAATTGTTCTAATGAATACAGCTAAGACATGCCTGGGAAAAAACGCTTTGTGGATGCAACATAAATGCCATTTGTTAACTTGAACACAAACGAGGCATGGTCCTCTTCATCCCATAGGTCACCCTGGTTGCTATCCAGCCTTGCTGTTTTCTTCCCAATAATACAACTAGCCCATGTTTGTCTTATTAGATTACTTTAGGTTCATGAATTTCTTCAGAGAGTAGCTTTGTCTCTACTTGTTTTATTACTGCTGGTGCTGATTATACCTCCTAAATTAGAGAAACTGTGAAACTAATCAACATTCTACTCACCTCCCTCATCCTGATGATAATTGAGGTGGTCATACTGAACTATACAACAACATCGGCATCTGAAGTTCTTCCTCAGGGCCTCATTCCCACACTCAGGCTCTCCATTTTTTCATTATCTTTCTATTTACATCCTGAAGACACTTTTAGATCTCTCTGACAGGTTCCATTGAAAGTCAGTTTACATTTTATTTTTAGCATTTGTTTTGATCAATCAGAAAAAAATACCACAGTATGGAAATGACACAAAAGCACAGATGAGAGATGATTTCTAATAAGGCAACAAGACATTAAGGTCATGGAAATATTTAGACTTCCCGTCTCTGAATGACACACAATATCTTTTTCAATTTGCCTAAGGCATTGAAACTCTGGGGACTGTTCAATCTGCAGGAATCAGCAAAATATCATTAAACGGTATTAGCCAAGATCCATATAAAACATTCTTCCTGAGGTATTTTTACAGAAAATGCTTTCACATGATTTACTAATTATCACTCATTAACAAAGCACGTTAAGCACCAACTCTATGTTGGTCTTTGTTTTTATCACTTGAAAATGAAATACAACTTTGCTCTAAAGGAGCACAGAGTTTTGGGGGACACATATAGGTTGGATGATGAAAGCAAATTTTAAGTTATGTAAATGATACTTATTCATGCAATCACTGATTTGACAAATATCTATAGAATGTTATGTGTTTAATTGTATCTCACTAAGTTCCATATGTTGAAATCTTAAATCCCCAGTATTTCAGAATGTGACCTTATTTTGAGAGTGTCTCTACAGAGGTAATCGAGTTAAAATGAGGTCATTAGGGTGGACCCTAATCCAACACAACTGATGTCTTTATGAAAAGGACCTATTTTGTCACAGAGATATGTACAGAAGGATGATGGTGTGACGATAGAGGAAGAACAGCATGCAAAAATAAAGACTGCTATTTACAAGCCAATGGGATGGACCCAGAAAACATCCTTCCCTCAAAGTCTTCAGGAGGAACCAAACCTGCCAAGTCTTTGATCTCAGACTTCTAGCCTCCAGAACTGTGAGACAATACATTTTGGTTGTTTCCACCACCCAACTTGTGGTACCTTGTCATGGCAGCCCTAGCAAACTACGACATATAGGTTAGATATCTTACTATCTGCTGTGGATACCTGAATCGGGAATGTGAAAAAACAATTTGCCTTAAGGAGCTTTAGACTTAAGGATAGATCCTGTTAAGAGGTCATCAAAATACAGAATAATATATGCTACAATAAATCAGCCAAGAGTGCTGCTGGAGCACAGGGTAAACTAAATCACACTAAAACCTAGAGTGAGATATCAAGAATTGATTGGGGTCAATTAAAAAAGGACAGAAAAGGATACTGTATGTTTAATGGTACAAGGGAATAAACAAACAGAAAAAAATCTTCCTATTACTAGAAAAGGCATAGTTACCCATTTGGCGATTGGGTCTATATATCTTCTCTTCCTTGCTATAATTCTGTCTAATTTTTTTCTGGCCACTTCCATAGAATATGAGCATGTGGAAGTTCCTAGGACAGAGCGTGAACCCACACCACAGCAGCAACCAGAACCGCTGTGGTGATAATGCCGGATCCTTCACCTACTGTGTGCCAAGGGGACTCCAGTCTTGTCTAATTTTTTAAACTTAGAAATGTATGATAAAATTCAAAGCAGAACTGTGGCAAATGAGTTACACATGCATATTTGTACAGCACTAACCTATGTTGATCTACATTATGGTCTATGATTTCTACTCAATATCTAGTTGCAACCAAGCCTATGGTATTATCTCTCAATATGCTTTAAAGAACTCCATTTCTATAGGAACAACTTTGCCTTTCCTACACTTCCCCGTGTCTCTGTATTTGTTCGTGGCATCATTCTTAGATTGCTTTTTCTCCTCTCTGCTATTTAAATTGACTTAAACTCCTTCTTCAACTTGTTCTTGCTTCTGATGTCTCCTAAAATATCTCTTTACAGTGATCTTTCTCTCTGATAGATCTCTGAAGAATTTAATGCAACACTTACAACGAAACACAGTTCACTTGGTATTTAGTACTTAGTACCTCAGATGTGGGGGCAAAAGATACAGAAGTAGATTTATAGATACAGGTACACATAGAGAGATAGATATATCAGTTGATGTACCCTCTTGTATTTCTAACTAGACAGTAAATGTCTTGAAATTATATCTGATTATCTTTCACAACCTTTATATACTTATGCCATCTTTGATGATGATGATTTTCTGTGGTCTAATGGCCAACAAATACACATATATATGCATATATATATTTTATATATGCCTAACAAAATGTATGTGTATATATGTTTTTAATTTAAAATTAAATTAATTTTACTTAAGTTGGTTAACATTTTATCACTCATCCATATTTTTTTTTATCAGAAGTAACACAGAACTATCTTCCAATAAAATTCAAAGTTCTTTCATTTATCTTTCAGTGACTCATGAAAAATCTGGATCATTCGAATGACAAGTGTTTCTTCATAGGCAAGGTAATCTGCTGATCTCAGAAACAAAATACATGAAATTAATATATAATATCATAGGCCAAGTTCAATCTGCATGAATTACAGTAACTAGGAAGAATACCTCTTGTATTCTACAGAGAACAGTCTTCTAAGAAAGAACTTCATAGGATTTAGTTTGTGCAGAGTATCATTTTATGACATAAGGTATTATGCTTAAAAAAACGTAATTTTTTTTTTACTTTCTGAATTTTATGCCTATACTCACGGCATATGGACGTTCCCAGGCCAGGGACTGAATCCAAGTGCAGCTGAAACCTACACTACATGTGGCAACACCAGATCTGTTTAACCCTTTGGGATAAAACCCAAGCCTCTACAGTGACCCAAGCCACTGCAGTCACATTCTTTTTTTTTTCAGGGCCGCACTCATGGCATATGGAGGTTGCCAGGCTCGGGGTTCAATCAGAGCTACAGCTGCCAGCCTATGCCACAGCTACAGCAATGCCAGATCCCAGCCAGTTCTGTGACCTACACTACAGTCCAGGGCAACGCCAGGTCCTTAACCCACTAAGCGAGGTCAGGGTTTGAACCCACAACCTCATGGTTCCTAGTCAGATTTGTTTCCACTGCGTCACGACAGGAACTCCTGTAGTCAGATTCTTAACCCACTGTACCACAGCTGGAACTCCCCACAGAATAATTTTAATATCAGTATATCAGTCTCCAAAAGAGATCTTTCCACACTTACGTATCAGGAGACTGCTCCTGGAAATATATTTTTTTTATTATTTACTGTAAAATAAATGTCAAAGCTACTAGAAAAAGAATGGAATGCTATTAAATATAATTTCCGTACAATCGTTAGTAACTATATTTGGTGTCTATATTAGGGAAAAATAAAAATCAGACTGTATAATAGAGACTGAAGTTAATTGTTGACCTAAATATAATTAAATAAGAAAATCACTATAAATGGTGAAACCAACAAGGGAAATATCAGTTTAGTTTTGATATAAGTATATTATTACAAGAAGTGTCTATTTTTATCCTGCTATTATTAATACAATGGATCACATTTTTTCATATACCTGTGATTTTATTTGATGAGAACAAATTGAATTATGGAATAAGAAAATGGACAGACCTCTGCCAGTGTAAACTGACTATTTAAGACTAGCACTGGACATTGCTAGAAGCAGCTACTGTACTGTTCTATCTTTACTTAAAACTTTTCTACTTAATATTCTTGGGCAGCTTTTTCTGGGTCTTCAAGAATTTTGCCATCAGAAAGATGCAAAGCTCTCTAACAAGGTTCTGTTGAGATGGCCTTGAACAGTCTGTATTCATGCTAGGCAAATGCAAGACAACTTTCGCTTTGTCTAAGGAAGAGGAGTATGCATATTTGGGATAAAGAAAACAAAGTAAATTTCTATGTGACTTCCAACATTCTCAGGTGGCTCAATAAACCTGTAGCAAGCGCACACTGTGTTAGCCACTGCGTTAGATTCTAGGGATACTAAAGGTCAGTCAGCATCCTCCTGGACTCATAGAATTTCCGACCTTGTAAGGACACAAATAAGATAACATAAACCCATCAGAGTTGGTTTTAAAGTCAATAGTGCTTCATTTCATCTACTCTTGAATTCTTTCTTGTGGAAAAAAAGGACAAAAATAAAGCTGAGCCTGAAGGTACGAGGAAAAAAAAATTTCAAGCGAGAACTATACAGAAAAAGGGCAATATATTTAAAGAGTTTTGATTATTTGATTATTCCAAGTATTCACCGGAGCTCTGTTCATTTAGAGGGCTGAGAGTAGAAATGACTAAACTCCAAGAAGCTGAACAGAGGAAGGTATAATTTCCTTTTCCTTCCCCTTTCTCTCTTACTCTTGATGTACTCATTTTCACTCATGATTAATCTTGCTACTATAATTCATTTTATTGAATTTGTTATGGTCCCTTTATCATTTTACAGAATAAAACCAGATCATGTGTTTAAATAGCATTGCTGCCTAAGCCATCAAAAAGATCTTGGCTTAAATTTCAGAACAAGTATTGCATTTCCTTCCATTGATGAGCCCACTGTTCATTCTCATTGCAGCAGTGAAAGCGCCAGACAGCCTCTTAATGAGAAGAATGTGATGAGTCTTTCTGTAAACATATCCAATATAGTGGCAGTTTGCATTTGAAAAAGCCTGTTTGACTCTAAACTTGTATTTTTACTAATTTGTTATATGATTTCTACTAGGTTATACTGTCTCTAGAGCAATCATGTCAGGGAAAGAAAACTATGAAAATTTCTATCTCTATATACAAACTTCACAGTGTAGGCTGGGCCTGTTATTATGATCATGTGGATTAATTTTGATAGCTGCAATCATTATGTATACTGCCTTCCAAGTTCTATGTTTTTTTCAATTATATCATTCATCCTCAGTTTGTACATTTGTCATTGCAATGTCAATACGGTATTTTTTAATTTAGCATAGAATTACCTGCTTGGCATTTTTCTCACAACTGGTCATTTAGAATTTTTTTTCTTTTTTCAGTTATAATATATTATGCAACTATAAGCATTTTTAAGCATAGAGGCCTTTCTCTTTTCTTGCATTATTCCCATGGCATAGGTTCTAAAAAATGGCATTACTAAGTTTAAAAAAAATCATGATTTTTATTATTGGTGTCATGAGATGTCAACTTGCACAAAACACTGCACCAATTTGCAGTGCCATCAGCCATGTAGAAATCTACTTGCTCCCTGCAAGGCTGTAAATGCTAATTTTCTGTCAATTAATAAGACTTTTCTTGTATACTAGGATGGTATAATTTTTCCTGCATTCGTCAGCATTTGGCTAATTTATTAATTATCTGGACTTTTAAAGTTATTTGTTCAGTAGTGTTCACAGCTCTTTGTTTTGTTTATTAACAGTACCTGACATATAAAGATAAGTATTCATCAAATGATTAAATAAATAAAATAGTTCTTTAATCATTTATCCACTAGGGTTGTGTTTTACACTTTAGATCCAAATATAGCCCTCACATATTTTAGAGATCAAACATGTTTGGTATATTTATGAGAAGAGTGTATCCCATTATATTTTTTCTGATTATGTTGCGTTTATTTCACTTAACCTTTACACATAATCAGAGATACATATGTTTTATTGTGTGAATGGTCAATGACTATTTCTTCTTTAGCCTTAAAACATAAATTGTCTTCTTAGTACAGCTAGGGTATCTATAAAATTCTATGTTATTATCTTATTTTTTTTTTATAAAAATCCAGCATTACTGAGGTATAATTGATAAAACTGTAAGATATTAAAAGTGTACAACATGATTTTTATATATGTATACATTTTTAAAAGATTCCTTCATCTATTAATTAGCACATCCATTACCTGACATATTTATCTTTTTATTTGTGTGTGAGAGAGCATTTAAGGTCTACTCTCTTAGCAAATTTCAATTCCCATTTGGATAAATTGCTAATAGAATTATATTGAGTTAGATCCCCTTATATAGACCGCAGAACTTTCCAGAAAAGTTGACTTAATTTATGATGCAAACATCAATTCCTGTCTCACTACAACCTTGCCAACATTAAGTGTATTTTTAAAATCTTTGCCAGCTTAAATGGTATCTGACTGATGTTTTAATCTGAATTTGATTCCTAGTAATGTCAACATCATATATGTTTATTAGCCATTTGAGTTTTCGCTTTTGTGGACTTCGTGTAGGCAAATAGGATCTCTTTGCTTGTTTATCAATGTAAGGTCTTATGTTTTCTTTAAACTTTTCTAATAGCTTTTTTTAATATGAGACATTTTCTAAAGTTTACGTTCAATTAATTTAATGCCGTTTATTAACATATGAATATTTTCATTTCTAATATACCCAATATATCAACAAATTATTGGTTTTTTTTCAACAATTGATCTATTATTTTAATGTCCCTTGTATCCAGAAGTCTTTCAATTGAAACTTCAGCTGGTTGCTACATTTAATTTTCTACATTTAAAGTTATTTTAATAGGGCAATTTGTTTTGTATATTATTGTATATTAAGATCTAATTTAAATATTTCCCTTTAACCAACAAAATTTTCCCTCATTATTGACTGAATACTTCTTTTTGTACCCTCTTATTTATGATTATACAACTGCCATAATGTAGAAATTTATTTATCTATTTTCCTCTTAATAAAAATATAATATACATTAATTATAAAAATATTGGCAAATACATTTAAGAACAAAAAACAAAGTCAAATTGCCACTAACCTTATAAAACCAGAGATAGTCTGTCTAACAATGCTGGTACAAATTTTTCTAAAGATATAGATTAATCACAGACTAATTTAGTTCAGTTTAGAAATACAATATAATACTGTAGATTTTGAGGTGTTCCCGTCGGGGTGCAGAAGAACACTGGCTTCGCTCAGTGGGTCAGGGATTCTGTGTTGCCTGGCTTGCCATCAGTGGGTTGGGGATCCAGCATTGAGAGCTGTGGTGCAGGTCACAGATGCTGCTCGGATCTGGCCTGGCTGTGGCTGTGGCTGTGGCCGGCAGCTGTAGCTCCGGTTATACTCCTAGCCATTGGAACTTCCATATGCCATGGGTGCAGCCCTTAAAAGTAAAAAAGAAAAAAAAAGATTTTAAACCTTTATTCTTTATCTGAACAAATATTGATTTTTTTCCTCCTACCCTGTTTCAGGCATTGTGGTAAGTCGGGTGAGGGGGCAGTTGGGGGTTGGGGGTTGACAGAGACTGTAGTCGTGTGGATTTCTGGTAAAAGTTAATAGTAAAAAACAAAATAAAATCACATGAGCAATTCATCAGTGCATTTATTAGTGCAATGGAGAACTCTTCAAGAGACTATAACACAAGAACCTTAGATCTTCTGGGTGTTCAGGAGCCATGTCTCCTGTATTTAAGCCCCGAAGGATGACCAAAGTTAGATAAATCTTTCTATGCCGTGATGGCTTCTCTAAAACCATCAGGAAAATATAACTCATTTTGAACTTTTGTCGGAATTCTTACAGGGACTGTTAATTCACTGATTAATATTCAAGGTGTCATTTGTAATTATTAGATTTATTTGAGGATATGTCAAAAAAAAACTGATTTCTAGATTATTACACTTGATAAACTACTTAGAAAGATATATCTCCAGTATTAAAGTGTGGCAAAAGGACATTTGCTTTTCAAAATCATTTTAAGAAGCTTTCCTTGAAAATACTTTTATGATCTCTAGAAGCATTTAAAGTGGGGTTTGATATACAAAATGTAATTTATTTGCAGTTCCTTGAAACCATAAATCTGTGTCAAACAGTTGTAAAAAAAATGTCCTTTTCATTGGTTTTTATCTCATTCCACTCTACTTGGCATTCTAAATTGTGTTCCTGTTCTGATGAATGCCAATACCAGCAAAGTAAACTGCAGAGCCAGAATACTGATGTATCAATAAAAATAAAAATGTCTTCCAGAAATATGTGGCCAGAATTTATGTGGTAGTAGAAAGGGCAGTGGCCTTGAAATGAAATGAAGCAGGTTTGAGTCTCTGTCCTGACACTTATTAGTCAAGTGACCTTAAGGAAGTCATTTTACTTTTCTGAATGGATTTCTTCTTCTGTAAATTAGAGTACTGGCCTAATTCATAGGACCATTGTGAGTTTTACACGAGATTTGTGAAAGCAATTTGAAAAGCATTCAGCTCTTTGGACTTTATCTTGTGGTTTATAGATAACTATAATATCCATATACTTTATAGCAAAATCATCTGTTTTGCAAATTATTTGGGAATTTGATCAGTGAGAGTGCTATCTTTGTGAGTTAGATAGCTATAAAGTGCAAAGTCAAGGTTTATGTCCTATAAATAAAATCCAAGCCAAACTTTGATAATTTTATTTTTAAGGGCCGCAAGTGCAACATATGGAAGTTCCCCTACTGGCGGTCAAATAGGAGCTGCAGCTGCCAGCCCAGTTCACAGCCATAGCAATGCAGGGTCCGATGGCATCTACAACCTACACCACAGCTCAGGGCAACAACAGATACTTAACCCACTGAGCAAGGCCAGGGATTGATCTTGCATCCTCACCATTGCTAGGCGGGTAAATTTTAACTGTTACTGACAACTATGTATGCACACTTTACTTCAGTACAAAGAGATTGTGAAGGCAATTGAACACAATAGTTGTGTCCCCCATGGTTCACAATTATGGAAACACCTGAGCCAAAAAAAATAAAAGAGAGAGAATTTTCTGTTGATTCACTGTGATAATTCATGAAACTCGGGAAGATGGTATTAAGACTTTTAAAATATCAGGTATGAAGTAAGTCACATCAAAGAAACACCTAGCACATAACTTTTTCATACAAATGGAAATAAACAGAAACAAATCAACATGAATTTTTAACCAGCCAGAAAATTCACCAAACAGCAAAAAGGAGATTATTTATAGTAAATAAAAGTAAAAAAAAAATGACATGCTGCTCCCCATATAACAAAGATGAAAAATAAACATATTTTATATATGTCTTCAATTTTTTTAGTCCTAAGTAGACAAAAATTAAATAAGAACGAACGAAAATGAATTTTAGGGCTAATAAGTTTAAATTAATATATACTACATCAAACCCTTTATTCGATTTAAGCCAATTGTCTTTTATAAACCTCAATCCAGATACACTGAAACTTTGCTTATAATCCACATCCTATCAACCGCCAAGTACAGTGAATTCTACAACTTAATCATTTCTCAAATGTACCTGTTTCTCTTCACCTCACGGTAATGTGACCCCAGTACCCACACCTCAGCTTTTAAGAACCACTGTCTCCTCTCCAGGTCCTCCAACATTTTAACTTACTCTTTGCCAAATATTCTCCTTATTGATACCAAAGTGTTTTAAAAAGGCTAAACCTGTGCTATCAGTTCACTGCCATTTTCCATTACAATAAAAAATAGAAATATGCTTATATATGAAAATTTTATCCATGTATTCTTTTTCAAGTGAAAAAGAGTGTCTAAGTTGAATTTTCACTCCATTAAAAAAGGAAATTTAATGCTCTAACTTGAAAATAGGCTCCATGAGGTATACAAAAATCAGCATTGGGAAGCCCCTGAGGGTACCTCAAAGAAATAAGTCATCCTCCTCCACAGCAGCTTAGAGTATTGATTTGCTATTGAGCTGATGGTGCACTTTGGCTTGTGGATACACAACTCTGGGATCTGAAGCAATAGGTTTATGATTTGACCAGGCAGCACTGTGTGTCTGTAAAGTATAAGTTAAAAGATTTGAAATGATCTGAAAATATCATCTACAGATAGAAGTAAATAAACACTGATATTTGAGCTTGAGTGTTTGTTCATACTATATCTACATGTATACATGTATGTATAAATATGTACACAATCAAAAATAATAAATGCATTAAATATTCCAGAAACATAAAGTTGGAGGTTAATTATACACAAAAATTTGTCCATATGATCTATTAAATTAAAACTGCTTGGAAGGATCTGTAAGTTGGAATTCTCAGCTACATTCTCTTCCAATGAAATTGCGACACAGGAAAGCTTTACATGACCATTACCATATTTTCTTGATGATGGCTAAATGGGACCAGAAGATTCTGGACTTTCACAGAAAGAAAACATAATCACCCCTTCCCAGACTTATTATAAATGTTATATTTCTTCTACTGATCCTCCAGTGATATGTCTCATGGTACTACTATAACAAAAAAGGTTCCTAAGAGTAACCTTTTGAATGAAACAAGACTCACCTCAATTCTTCCCAGTGAAATTACATGGAAGTTTGGAAGTAGAAGAGGCATTCACAAAATATCTTTTCTCCCTTTCATGAAGTAAGTGAATCCCAAAGAAGTGATGGCTTGCCCAAGGTCACTCAGCTTTTCTATAGCACTGTCCTTGAATCCATTACATCGAAATGAAAATCATATGATATTACTTTTAGAAGCAAGAGTGTGGAAATAAAGCAAGTCCTTTGGGGGATCTCTAAATTAATCTTAACTCTTTCGTCCATGCATTTAACCAATATGTATTTACTGAGCACCTACCACAGCAAGGTTCTATGAAGGCTACAAGTTGAATGAGATCTGTTCTAACTTTAAGGAGATTACAATGCATTAAAAAGAATAAGTCAAGCAAACAAACCATTTTAGTAAGCTGGGAACTGAAAAATAAACACACGGTTTTTAGCACTATAAACCTGGGTACTTTTTAATTCAGTAGGGGTATGAGGATTACATGAGATAAAATACATAAAAGTGCATAAGATAGTAGGTAATTATTATAAAATGTTTTCCTTTAAAGTTACTAATTGCTATAAAAATCATTAAAAGATGAAAAACAACAACAAAGTCTTGGTAAAACAGTACATCAAAGGAGGAAGTGTTTATACATTTTAAGTGAATTGCAGGGTTGATCTTATTCTCCAGGTAATTGATCAGGGTAACATAAATCTAAAGGATGGAGGCCATTTCTCTGCCTTTGAGGCAGCAGTTTCCCTTCAGAACAGAGACTCAAAGGCCCAGCCCTCATTGTTTACTGATTCAGCTGATGGACAGGACCTGAGCTCCCACAGTAATGCACTGATTGCTATTTGCTTCTAGAAATAAATGTGGCTTAACTGGGCTTTATTTTATTGATTAGTTGGAATGGGCCCCGACTTCCAATGAAGTCTGTAGGAGGAAAACCAAAGAGGCTTATTTTCAGAAAGTGGATTTTTAAAAAATGTTCCTCTAGCTGGTTTGATGCTGAAATAAATTGTTCCATGCCAGTGATGCCTTGGGATGCACTTTTCAGTTTTGTTTAAACTGGTCTAGAGGGTTGTGAAAAGAAGAGAGCAAATCATATTTGATGTCACACAAAGGCACTTGGCAAGATCTCCCACCACTTTGGAGACAGGAAGGATAATGCTGCAGATGGTAAATTGCTTAACATGTATACAACATGACAAGGGTTTCAAGTCCCGATGATTATATAGAATCATTTTCCCTTTAATGCAGGATTCCCACCCCAGAACTTCACTTTCTATTATTTTTTGCTGTAGGGCTACTGTCAGCTTCGGGGCAGGACTGCTTATGAGACTGCAGTGAGCCATTTAACCACCACGGCTTTCTGAAACCAAAGATGAGGTAAAAGTGAGGCATGACTCCACTTGTTCAGAGGAAGAGCTGAGGATGAGCTTAAGAGAAAGAGCAGTCCAATATCAGGAAACATGATCACTGTCTCTCCATATTGAACTCTACTGTGGACAGCAGATAAGATAATAACAATAGTAGTGTTGATATCTACCACATACTGACAGTTTCCTAGGTGTGAAAATCTTCTGTATGAAGTAATTCTCATTCTTGCTCAACCCTATGAGAGATACTATTCCCATCTTATATACGAGAAAACTGAGGCTCAGAGAAGTTAAATGACTCCTCTCCAGCAAATAAGTAGTCCATCCTGGAAATAAACACAAACTGCCTCATTCAAAGCTAATGCTTCTTTCAAAACACCCTCAGATTTTAATTTAATTTTCAGATGCAAACAAGATAGAAGGTGGCAGCTAAACACAAGAAGACAAAAAAGCACTAGACTTCAATATGTGCTAAACTACATAATTGCATAGCAGAGGTGCAAGATTATGGAAATCAGGAAAATTTCTTCAGAGAAGCTAAGATCCAACATGACTTAGAAGGAAAGGAAAACTCTTTAAGAGGAGAGTGATGATAGCTCTTCACAGGCAAAATGAACATTGACATCATGGGGGTATGAAATGACTGTTTAAATAAAGCTGTAAGGATATAAAGTATACAAATACAAGCCTCTTAGCCCATCAACAATATGATAGTTGGTTGAATTTACTCTGCATTGGTGAGGAGAATTTTTTTTTTTTAATTTTACAGAGATGCTTATAAGGCAACAAGATAGAAAATGTAGTAAAGCCCCTTTTCTCCACAGAGGTATTGAACCAATTTGGGTTATTTCAGGGATGTGAACTTGATTTAATGTTTTAAAATCTATCAGTATAATCCACCATATTAACAGGATAAATAAGAAAAACTACATTAAAAATGACAAAATTCAAAACATCCGTAATACAGAAACTCTCAGAAAACTAGGAAAATATCTCAAATAGACAAAAATATCTTCAAAAAATAGTCAACATGTTTGTAAAAGGCTGAATTTTTACCCACTAATAACAGGAACAAGGCAAAGATATCCATTCTCACTATTGCTATTCAACATAGTGATAGAAGTACTAGCCAGCATAGTAAGGCAGTGTGAATATAAATTAATATGATTTATTTTGAAAGCGCTCGGTCAGTGAAAGGTAAAATGGAAGATCATGTATCCTTAGACCAATCTCTACATGTGCGGATTTATAGAGAAAATGTGGGACACATTATCACGGAATATAAACAAGAATGTTCATGCAGTTAATAATTTTAAAAGGTGAACAATTTAAATGCTCATTAAGAAGAGAACGAATAAATAAATGGTGGCAGATTCATGCAATGGAGTAGAGTTAGTGTGTTTCCGTACAGGTAATCCTCATAAACATTTTTACCATGAAAAATTCAGATCCAGCTTTAGAAGTGTTGCAAACATTCATTCAAAAGCAGATATGAGTTTGCATCATATACCATATTTTTACGAATATATAAACATATAGAAATTATATGTGTCCATAAATAGGGCCTCTCCCTTTCTACAATGAAGGAAATAAATTTAAGATACTAAACTTCTGTGAGAAAATCAGGCAATTGGATTAAACAAGGTACTTTGGGGCATCACTTTGATCTTTAGTTAGTTTGCTTCTAACAACTGATTATGAAGGAAATATGTGAATATTAGTATTTGAGAAAATTGTATATAAATGTATGTTTTCTTGGTCTATTACTCTCTATTCTGAATGTTCTATATATTTTATACTAAAAATCTATTAACAACTGGTAAACAATAGTTGAAATCTCTACTATGAACAAGTTTCCTTAAAATTTAGGTTTTTCCATGTACACCATTTCTCTCTTTCTCATGTAAAAGTCCACCATCATTAGGAAGTATGAGACTAATGCTGGAAAGTAAAATTTCCTTTTTTTCTAGAAGCAATTAAATTTAACACCTGGCCGTCTGTTAATCAAAGCACTGAGCTCACTTATTCTCCTGACAGATCTTTTTTCTTCTCCAGGTTTCGCATTTCACACAGCAGGGAATCAGGTTTGCCGAAATCCACAACTAATTTCCAAATCATAACAGAGCTACTTTATCAAAAAATCATATATAACCATTTTTTCTAGCCTATACCAAAAAAAATAATTTTCACTCTAGCTTTACTGAAAAGATACATATAAATCACATATATATGAAAATTGTGATAAGCAATCACTTAAGTTTGGCATTACACTGACCTCAATGCAACTATTTTTATTTGAAAAATTTGGATTTCTAAATTCATAAAACTAGACTAGAAACACTGGTGTGATTCCTGATTTTTCCCTCTCTCTTTTCTACTCTTGTTGTCCAATAATGACTTTTTCAGCGTGTCACTGACTTTAGCAGGCTCAAACTAGAAGGAATTTTTTTTTTCTTTTTACGGCTGCACCTGCAGTATATGGAAGTTCCCAGGCTAGGGATCAAATCGGAGCTGCAGCTACAGTCCTATACCATAGCCATGTCAACACTGGCTTCAATCCTTATCTGTGACCTAGGCCACAGCTTGTGACAATGGATTCTTAACTCACTGGACGTGGCAAAGGATCAAACCTGCACCTTTATGGACACTACGTGAGGTTCTTAACCTGCTGAACCACTACAGGAAGTCCTAACAAACATTTTTTTCTGTTTTTAAGTCATTTAAGTATAGTTAATTTACAAGGCTGTGATAATTTCTGCTATACAAAAAAGTGACCTAGTCATACATAAACACATATCCATTCTCTCTCAGAATCTTTTCCCATACAGATTATCAGAGAACACTGGGAAGAGTTCTCTAGCTATGTAGCAGGCCCCCTTTGGCCAGTTGCTCCATATACCTCAGTGTGCATATGCCCATCCCAAAACCCCAGTCTATTCCTCCTATCCCCCTACATGACCCCTTTGGTAACCATAAAGTTTTTAAAGTCTGTGAGTCTGCTTCTGTTTTGCAAGTAAGTTAATTTGTATCCTTTTTTAAATCTAGATTCCACATATAGGTGATACCATATGATGTTTGTCTTTCATGTCTCACTAACTTCACTTGGTATGATAGTTTCTCAGTCCATCCACGTTGCTGCAAATGGCATTATTTCAATCTTCTGTAGCTGAATAATGATCTCGATAGACACTGCTCTAAAGAAGACATAAGGATGGCAAAAAAGACACATGAAAAGATGCTCAATATCACGAATTATTAGAGAAATGTAAATCAAAACTGCTGTGTCGTACCACCTTATACCAGCCAGAATGGCCATCATCAAACGTATACAAATGATAAATGCTGGAGATAATGTGGAGAAAGGGAGCCCTCTCACACTGACACTGTTGGTGGGAATGTACACTGGTGCAACTCTTATGGAAAACAGTATGGAGGTTCCTCAGAAAACTAAAAATAGAACTACCATATGATCCATCAATCCCACTCCTAGGAATCTATCGAGAGAAAACCATCATTTGAAAAGACACACGCAACTCAATATTCACTGCAGCACTGTTTACAACAGCCAAGACATGGAAGCAACCTAAAAGTCCATCGACAGAGGAATAGATAAAGAATATATGGCACATATGTACAAAGAAAATAATTTAATAGACACATTGGTTCCAAACCTCAGGAGCTTCCTGGATGAGATTGAAATTGGCCTCAGACATGGAGGGCCAAGAGAGACTGAAGAAAGAGGCAGACCACTGCAGACTGGCAGATGGCATATTTAATAAGTATCGGACTTGTCTTCAGCAGCCTCAAGATAGACACATCTCCACAACCACCCACCAGAATCTTTTAGAGAGGTTTATATAGTTTACATAAAGTTTATATACAGGCCTTAACGTGAATAATCAGTGTCATATATTGTCCAGATGGCTTTAAAAACACATTGCTCGCTCAAGGCTGTGCCCTTGAAAATGGCTCCCACCGTGGGAACAGTAGGTAGAAGTATGTTCCAAGGATGAGGAGTGGTGATCATCCAGATCCTGGGGCAGGTCAGCCAGTGGTCATGGTCTATTGATGATCGCCTCCAACAAGATATCATGAAGATGAGCTTAGTCC
The DNA here is from genome assembly GCA_004024745.2 of Catagonus wagneri. Lineage (NCBI taxonomy): Eukaryota > Metazoa > Chordata > Mammalia > Artiodactyla > Tayassuidae > Catagonus > Catagonus wagneri. The sequence continues at coordinate 4,333,380 of PVHT020000035.1, read as the reverse complement.
TAAAGAAAACAAGTGGCTTGCTCCGGGACACGTTACCGGTTCAAAACGGGGCCAGTGCTACAACTCAAATAAATCTGTTCTGAAAAATTACTCATTTTGGAGTTCCCTGGTGGCCTAGTGGTTAAGGACTCAGTGTTTCCACTGCTGTGGCTCAGGTTCAGTCCCTGCCTTAGGAACTTCTGCATGCCACAGGCATGGGAAAGAAAAAAAAAAATACTCATTTCCTAATACCTCATAAGCTCATGCTTTTACCATATTCACAGCCATCACCTTAAACTAAAATAAATGCTTTAACCTCACTATTAAATTTCCATATGGTACATTTGCCTGCAGGCTAGCCTGCTCCTACACTTATTTTCCTTTTCCTTTTTATTCTACTCCTTCCTTACTAGAAGGAATTCTAGAAAGAGTTCCTTGTTGAACTCTCAAGGTCACGCATAATCTTGCCCTGAATTTATTTCCCTCTATTCCCTAGTCTTCTCCATGTGTACTAAATACTCTCTTTAGAAAGGATGATGTCGTATTTGACTGAATATTATACTGAATGTCCTTTATCTCTCTCTCTCTATTTTTTTTTTTTTTTTGTCTTTTTTGGGCCACACCTGCAGCATACGGAGGTTACCAGGCTAGGGGTCTGATCATAGCTGTAGCTGCCGGCCCACGCCAGAGTCACAGCAACACTGAATCAGAGCTGCCTCTGCAAACTAACCCACAGCTCTTGGCAACGCCAGATCCTTAACTCACTGAGCGAAGCCAGGGATCGAACCCACGTCCTCATGGATGTTATTCGGGTTCGTTAACTGCTGAGCCTTGACGGGGAAACCCGTACTTGTCAATTAATTGATTAAACTTAATTTGGAAAATCAAATTACACAGGATGATTAGTAAATAAAGTGGGCCATAGATGCCTTAATTATTTGGATTAGTTGTCTGTACCATGCCTGCACGTCAGAGTCAATTTTTTTGCCCCACGTAGCTCCAGAAAGGAGAGGTGCAGGTGAGCGCACATCTCCCCTGGACACAGCTGGTGATATCTAATTTTAAACAAGGCTTCATCCTTTTGTCACTGTGGATTCTTCTTGAGAAACTGAACTAGAAGACAGAGAGATTATCCACACAGTAGTATGTTATTCTATAGATAAAAATCCATGTAGAGTTTGCAGAGTTTGTGCCAAGACAAATCATAGAGGCATTCAAGCTAGAGTAATGGGGAGAATATCACAAAGAGTGCTTGGAACAGCTGGTTTCCAGTAGAGAGAATGCGTCAGACAAGCTGATAGAAAAGGAAGGAGCGAAGGAAAGAAGAGAGAAAAGAAATTTCCTATTACGTTGTGAAAGGGAGACTGTGGTGCTTGTGTTTCTGTGGTGTGTGTGTGTGCGTGTGTGAGAGAGAGAGAGAGAGAGAGAGCAGGTGGGTTGGGGGAAGGAAGAAAGAAAGAGAAGGAGAGAGAGGTAGGCTTTTAATAACCTAGATCCAGCCCCATGAGGCTCAGGTGTATACCTTGTTCCTTGTCATTTACGTCAATAAGATTTGTTCAACATATTTATATAATAACCAAAAATCTCCCCTCATCCATATTTGAACAAAATCTGAGGGGGAGGTTATTTTCCTTGCAACTCAAATTCCTTTATCTAGATGCCTATCTGTGCAATCAAAATTAAATTTGAGATCTAAGATTATCTTATTTTCCTAGCTAATTCTGATATTTAGGTGGGTGTCTGGTCCAAAGACCACAATATGTCTTGTATGTATTTTTGTTTACAGCTAGCCCACTATTCCATTTATCCTCTTTATTACACTTTACATCCAGGTAGTTAATGTAGAAGAAAATAAATAGAAAGCAAAGAAAAAATAATCAAATTACACAGCTTGCTATCCATTTACATTTCGGAGGAAATACTTTTATATTAACCCAAATTGTTTAAATTTCACTCACTGAGATGATTTTATTAAAACGTGAGGAAAATTATTTCCAATTCAGGTTCTTTGTCAAAGCAACAAAATGGCAGGTTTAATTATCATGAACTCATGCATTTAGAAGCAGCATGCACTGCATTAGATATTAGTCATTCCAGGTGATTTCTTTATGAATACTGTGTCAGTAATGTAACGACATTAGTCTCCAGAGTGATGTTAACACACCTTTGCCCACATTAATATGCCTGTGTCATTTAGAAAGAAAAATACATTCACAGAAGGTAAGAATGTATGAGAGACACTTGCAGATAACACATGAGGTATAAGTCTGTGTGTATGTGAAAACGGTAAATGTGGGTATATTTGCACACATCCATGTGTGTATGTATGCATGCATAACGTGTGAGTATACACGTGTACACACGTTTACACATAAATACACACAAAAAATCTCACTGGCTCTATTGTCTCCTTACGCCTATTATTTCAAAAAGGCCAGATTCCATTCACAACTAAGGACACATGCAGAGCCTCAAAATGTACTATTAGTTTTCGCTGGAAGAAATGGAGTCAGTAGTGCAAGAGTCGCTTTTCCCCCAGTTCTTAGATTCCAGCAGAAGTCATCTGTTTTTCACTTCACGTGGATATCTCAAGACAGTTATGGAGTCATTTTCTTTTGACAGCAGCTCTGTTCAGGACTTCACCTCGTGGGGAACTAGTCTTTACTTACTAATAAATTGATCATAGGTAAGAGAATTCTCTTCTGCCAGGAACCAAAGCAGATTTCTTTGTTTTCACCAACACCATCATCACCACTATCATTATCATCATCATCTTTCATCATAATCACATCCATGAATTTTGCTGTTTATTCTTTTTTTGACTATCATCTTTTATTTCAATGGAAATATTATCATTAATTTCCAGAGCTGTAAACGTCACATTATTTTTTTCACAGGAATAAAAAATGTTTAACCTAATTATTAATAAAGTGACCATTAAAGAGCACTCACCAGTCCCTGATTAAAATATAATTATAGTTCTTTTTAAAGATTAAAAATAATGTTTAATATATTAGAGCAACCATAGGATATCATTCCTTGCCTAAATTGACAATTTTTAAACTGCTAATTATCTCTTTATTCTTTATAAAGTGTTTTCACCTAATTTTCAGAGGTATCCATAACAATGGATTCACATAAAGCGAAAAGAACTGCAGCATTTTTCTCACAGCATCCTAGACCACTACTCAAACTGTGTTTATGGACAAACTTACAACTGCATTTTTGAAAAATTATTTTGAATTATTCTGGGACTTTGGGATGTGTCCTATTTTTAAGAAACAGAATCATACAAAGTATGATCTGTGGAATGTTACTAGAGTAGGATTTGCTGGATGGAAGTATATGTGCATTTTACAGTTTAGATTTAATAGAAGTATCTGTGCATTTATACACTTTAGATAGATTTAATGAAGTGGTTCCCATAAAAGTCATATTAATCTATACCTAACAGGAAACAGTGTGGCTGTTTCCCTTTTCCCGACCAAGGCAGTGGGTTAGCAAACTTTTCAACCCATGTGATTTAATTTGCAATTCTCTTACTCTTTGTAAAGTTGAAAGTTTTTCACATGTTTAAGAAATCCATTTTAGATTTCCTTGGTGGCCTAGTGGTTAAGGACTCATCTTTGTCACCTCCGTGGCTTGGGTTACTACTGTGGCTTAGGTTTAGTCCCTAGCCAGAGAACTTCTGCATGCCATGGGCACAGCCAAAAGAAGAAAAGTCCATTTGTATTTCCATTTTGGTGAATTATTATATGCATCGTTTGCTCATTTTTGCATCACACAATTCATTTTTTGTTACTATAAGTGAAAAGTTTTCTTTTTTACAAATTTAGACTAAATCAATGCTACATCTTCTATAAGTTTTTGTTGTTGTTTCTGTCTGTTAGTCCATGCACCAGTAAAATACATGGACTATTATTACAATTTTATAATCTATTTAAATTTCTAGAAAGTTAAGTATATCTCATAATTTTATTTTTAATATAATCACCTTACTTGCCCTTGCTTAATTTTTATTATGAATTATAGAATTAGCCATTTCGTTCCAAAATATATACATTTGTTTGTATTGTTAATAGCATCATATTTTTTTAAATAATTAGGGAAAAGTGTTGTTTTAGTGATATGAGTCTTCTCCAAAAATATGTGACTCTTCATTTCCTTAAGTCTCTTTTCATGGCACTTCATAGAATCCATTTGAAGATATATTGCACATAGCATTTCTTATTGAAAGGTTTAATTGGGGAAAAAATGGTTCTTAAAAAAAATGGTAAAGCACATGTATGCCTTCTTTACATTTGCTATGCTTGCTGAATTAATATTGATACATCATTATTAACTAAAGTCCACGCTTTGAATTCAGATTTTTTTTAATGCTTACTCTTTGTGGATATCATTCAGAATTTCATATTACATTTAGTTATTACATATCTTGGGCTCTTGCTGGCTGTAAGCAGTTTTCAACCTTGCCTTGTTTGAGTTGACTTTGCTAGTTTTTATTAGTACTGGTCAGGTATTTTGTAAGATGTCCATCAGTTGGAATGTCTGATTTTTTTCTCATAATTAGAATAATGTTATGAGTTTTGGGAGGAGGACCATGGAGGCAAAGGGCCATGTTTATCAATATACATACTATCAACCTGATTTATCATTCTTAGTATTAGCCTAGATCAGCTGGCTGAGGTAGTGTTTGTCAGATTTCTCCAATATACAGTTATTCTTTTTCAAAATCACTTTCCATTTTATACCCTGTGGACCATTACAGTCAGGTCACACTTATGGTCTGCGACTTTATGCTCTACTTCCTTGAGGTCAGAATATTGAGGTAAATATTTGAAATCTTTTGCATAGGAGATTTGTGTTTTCTCCCTCATTTCTTTATTTATTCAATAATTTAATCATGTAAGTGTGGATTCATTGATATTTATTTATTTATTTTTTATTTTTTTATTTTTGTCTTTTTAGGGCCACGCCTGCAGCACATGGAAGTTCCCAGGCTAGGCGTTGAATTGGAACTGTAGCCTCTGGCCTACACGACAGTCACAGCAACGCAGGATCCCAGCTGCATCTGTGATCTACACCACAGCTCATAGCAACACAGGATCCTTAACCCACTGAGCAAGGCCAGGGATTGAACCTGCGTCCTAATGGGTACTGGCAGATTCATTTCTGCTGAGCCATGATGAAACCTCCAGATGTTTCTTTTATACTTCGAGTTATAATACATTACTACGATTTTTATCTTGCTGTGTGAATTGTTCAGATCCCTTTTAGTTGGCTTCTGTGTCCCTTTAACTTGCCTCCGTCATTGATGTTACTTTTTGTCTCTGGTACTTTCTTACTTTCATCCATGATTTTTCATGGCTTAATAGCTCATTCAGTTTTATCACTGAATAATATTCCATTGTATGGATATAGCATAGTTTGTTTATTATTTCTTTAATTAAGGATATCTTGGTAGCTTCCAGTTTTGGGTGATTATAACTAAAATTCCTATAAGTATTTGCATGCAAGTTTAAGTTTTCAAAACATTTGAGTAGATATCTTGGAGCATGCTTCCTAGAGCACACAGTTTTTAAATTTTAACCTACTTTTTTACAAAAGTAATGAATTTTATAAAAATTATAAAAATAGAAAACTGTGTAAAGAGGTAGAAATCTGCAATTCTGCTTTCTCAAGTAATGCCCATGGTAAAACTGTTGTTATTAATTTGTTTGTGATTTTTCATACAAAATTAGAATCATTATAATGTCATTTTGCAATCGCTTCTGTTTTTTTCATTTATCAATGGGCCATAGATTTCTCTCCAAATAGTTTATATAGCCTAGTTTTATTCCAAAGGCTATAAAGTATTTGATAAATAGCTGAGTCACAAATAGTCAAGTCCCTTCCACAATGAATCCTGTTTAGGTTTTGTCCCTCGTATCTTCTATTTTAAATGATTTTACAATTGTAAACATACAACTCTTTGCTTATTGGTATGTCTTTCTACATGTTAAATCCTTCAAATTATAATTTCTAAGTCATGAAATACATATTGACAAAGTTGACACACGCTGTTAATAATGTTGTTGATACATGCAATTAACTTCTCAAATTGTACTGATTTCCATTGAGAATTTTAAGTATAAAAAGTTATTATTTTAAAACCTGTATATTTTCAAGGATTTGCTTGTCTTTGAGCAAATGGTAATAACAATTGACATTATATTTCACCTATTTACTGTATGTAGGTCTTGAGATGGACTTTTTGTTTAAAAAATGTTTATAAGTAAAAGATAATTTTGTTTTCCGTAATTTTTAAACTCTTTAAACTTGACAAAATTTACCTGCTGTATTGTCTGTGGTCAGCATTGATAGAGATAGTCACTAGGTGGGAGTGAAAAGGCTTCTGGGATGCTTGTAGAGTTGTTTCTTAATATAGCTGCTGGTAACACGAATATGTTCATTTTGTGAAAATGCATGCAACTGCACTCATGAGTTTTTTTATCTATGCTACATACCAATAGTTAGCTTGATAAAAAAAAAAAAGAACTGAATTTTGAATAATGCTATCAAAGTTCTTACAAAGAAACCAAAGATAAAGCCTACAGAATAAGCCCAGGGAAGAAAATGCAAAAATGATACCTCAGATAGATTTATAATGTATGAAAAGCTGTTACCCATGTTCATTACGGTGGAAGCAAGGGGAGAGGTTTAAGCAAAATGAAGCAGTGTTAATAGCTACAGATATATATTTCTGTAGGATACTGTGACATCCTTTCTAAGAACTTTAAAAAAAAATGACACATCATTAGCACTCAGAGAAGGCTTAAACCTGGGCTAACTGATAGCACTGCACCCAGACTACCTTGAGCATGATTATTCCGTTCTGCTCTTTGACACTAAGCAGAGCTGGGTCTGGCTAGTACTTGGATCAGATGCTTAAATTAAAGGAATGAAATGGCTGATTTTACAAGATCCCTTCAAGCCTGAGAGGTCCACTTCTGTGGTCAGGGATTTCCTGCAAACTCAGAAGAGAAACAAAGATAGCTACCTTCTATAAAATTGAGTCCTAAATTATAGAAGTAGAGAAGTGACTACTAAATCTGCAAATTATACAGATTAGGTTAATAATGCAGGAAAATGAATTAGGAAATTGAACAAAACCATGTGTAGTTGTCTGTATGTCTCAGAATGTGGGTCAGAATGTTGCCTCCTGGAAGAACTAGAAAAACTCTTACATATTTGATGTCATTCCATAGCTTTCCAGGACTTTGATAATCCAGTTTTAGTAATGAAAAGGCTACAACTCATGGGTTTCACTTTAATTTTCTCTTTAAGGATGCTTTTGTCTCTTGCCCCCTCTAATCATCCATAAATTTAGAGATCATTACAAGAAAAGAAGAGAACTATTAATGAGATGTACTTTTCAAAAGCTAAGGGATGAAAAATTTGCTGTATGCCTGTGCTATGCCCAGGAGTACATTATTTAATCCTCAAGCTAAGTCATTAAACACGTGAGTGAAGGGAGAATCAGAGTCTTTGTGACTTCACCGAAGTCACACATTAAAAAAAAAATGAGAAAGAGATTTTTTCCCAGATTTGTCAGAAAACAAAGCCACTCCTATTTTCACCATGCTGCCAGCCACAGGACCTTCCATCACTATGTAGAACTGACTCATGTTCCCAGGAAAAGCAAATTAAATTAGAACTCATCTAAAACTGCCAAAAGGAGGGCAACAAATCATCCACTTACTTAAAAGGCACATAAGCCTTTTAATCAAAAAGAAAGATATATTTATGACAGAATATCAATACTCACAAAATATGTACTTGTCATTATCTGATTCAGAAATTCATTTGAACATGAGTTGCTATGTGGATGTGCAGGCAGCAGCCATCTGACTAAATATATCTTATATAACATCAACTTCTTTGTTTGCTATAATGACTTGTTTTAGAAGATGCATACTTGAGGCCCACTCCTCTGTATTTTTGGAACAGAAGTAAGTTCCCCTTCTGCAAATCAAAATGAACAAAGCTCTATTAATACTCAACTCTAGGAAGTCACTCCCAAATCACAGAAAAGCTGCAAAAAAGCATTAGGTGTCCACGTAAAGTCTGAGTTCCCACCTCCAACAAAGCTATCACTTAAAGATCCTGAATGATTCAACCTACAGTACTTAGGTCAGTGCTGCTATTTTCTGCTTTCTCCTATGGCTAGACTTACACAGTGCTTAAAACAGGCATGCAGTTTCTTTTTTTCCTTTTTTTTCTTTGACTTAAAAAGACTAAATATGTGGTAAGAAATCAATATCTGAGAAGAAAAATCATGCAAAATCATTTTCTTTGGAAAAGTTGCAGAGAAGAATTAGTGTGGTTAAATGATACTCTCCCCGATATGCTATTTGATAAGTGTGTGCACGTCTAATGTAATAATTAAATGACTATTACAAGCAAATATAAAACAGTAATAACTGTTATATTTTATTAGGCATTTAGTCTGTGAAGATCATCTGTTCCAGGTCAGACAGATCTGGCTTCAAGATTAACTGTTCCTGCAGCTGTGGACTAAGGACTGGATTTTCTGAGTTTCTCTGAGATTTAATCTATTCTTTTTAAATAAGGTCATAGTAATGCCCTTCTTGGATGGTTATTGAAAGGTAAGTGAGATAATACATACAGATAATATATGTCTGACAGTGTATGTTATGTAGTAGGTGCTCACTTTGTACTAATTACTGAGCTCTTCTCTGGGTGACTGGTCATTCTGTAATGATTATTTGGTTAGGTTTTTTTGTTTGGGTTTTTTAGTTTGTTTGGTTGTTTTTTTTTTTTCTTGGTCCACACCCACAGCATATGGAAGTTCCTGAGCCAATTTGAGCTGCTGCTGCGACCTATGCCACAGCAGCATCAATGTGGGATCCTTAACCCACTGCACGGGGCTGGGGATCAAACCTGTGCCTCTGTAGCAACCCAGGCTAATGCAGTGGGATTTTTAACCCACTGAGCCATAGCAGGCACACCTGTAATGGTTATTTGGGATCTCTGAGCTTCCCTGCTAGACCTGAAGTTTTCAGAGGCAAAGACTAGGTGTTTCGAATCTTTCTTCCTCACCAACTTGTAAAGTGCCCAGTATATATTTATTGAAAAGAAATGGAAGAAATAAAGTCTTCTGTGAAATCATAGCTGCTACTTAAGAACATTCCCTGGGGTGACAATAGGCCCTAATACTAAACAATTGTCCTTAATGGACAAAAATGAAAGTTCTATCAAGTACGCCAGAAAGCATGAATATGAAGATTACCTCATCAATATTTTTTTTTGCAGATATGTTGTAAGGATAACATGACATAATATTTGAAAAATACTCATCCCAGTGTTTGGCACATTTTACTTTTTAATAAATGGGTAAATTTCGTTCCCTATCCTGAGAAGACTCCACGCCCATCTCCACATTGGTGTCTTTCCTTATCTTTCCCTTGTAAAATAAATGACATTCCCTCTTTCTAAAGTAGACCTTATCCTACCTTCTTGAAGAGGCTTTGTAATAAGCTATCCTAAAAAAAAAAAAGATCCCACATCATTTATCTCCAGTGAATAGGTTGAGGCATATCTGCAGCAAAAGGTTGACCCCAAACCCGTCCCGTTTGCTGTGTGACTAGATAAATCCTTCTGTCTTCCCACGTTTCAGTCAGTTCCCTTCTGCCTTTCAAAAACTGTACAAGTCTTAAGGTGTTTGTGTTATTCATCATTGCTCCATAAGTGCTAATTTTGTTTCTTGATTATCTATTTCTCAAGTGTCAGCCTCTGGGTTGTACATACTTGAATGTGCCCTTTACAATGCCAAGCTGACTGATACTTTAAAAGTACCTGCTAATTGACTCAAATGGAAAAACATAGAAGCAATAACTAACTTTGGCTTTGTGGGGAATGCAGTACCTCTACTGGTGACCCTGGCATGAGAGGTGTCATTGCTGACATCATGATAAAATATTAGAATGGGGATTAGAGAACCCAGAGACACTCAGGTTTGGATGGTGAAGAGAAGCCCTTTACAATATTCCTTCTGTAGCTTCCAAAACATGAAGTATAAAGAGAAGTCTTCCCAAAGCTCTGGAAACAACTCCAAGGACAAGCTTGGCCTCTGCATTTCATTACCTTCATGAACTTGAAAAGGCATACTTCTTCCTGGGAGTCCAATTTCCACACACTCAAAATAGCGTTATTTGATGTGTTTTTTTGTTTGACAAAGAGCAAAAGGAAAATCTGCATAGAACATACTCTAAAACTGTAAATCACAATATATACTTAAGATGTTTAATAATTTCTCAGCCAAAGTTTAGTATTTACATAGAATGCAAGCACTGAAAATACCACTAGGCTTAAAAAGTGTAACTTCAGGAATGATGTAGATGTTAAAATGAACTTTGCATGCCAAGCCCTTCATAAAACATGTATATTATATCATAAATACTTTAGGGTAAAAATAATTCAACACCCTATTTTAAGGGGAAAAACACTATAACATGCTTAATAGTTTGCCGCTGACATTGTGTAATTGAAATTCAGGGTTATCTAACAGTAATAATGGGAAAAATAACCAAATTAACTGTATTATACATTTGCATGCTTGAGCAAAAATCACAGGAAATTATTTATTTCTCTTCCTGGTACTTAAATGAACATACTCATATATATGCACTGGGCATGTGTGTGTATCTATGCCCACAAACTATGACAAGCAACACAGAGAATCGTAATAGACTTTGCAAATTTGCAAATAAGATTACAGATTGAAGTTCTCAAAAGCAACTTTTGTATTTCTTTGGGTGACAAAAGCCCAGTCTTCAAACAAAAACTATCACAGTTAAAAAAAGACCTGGATATAAGACAGACTCTGGCTCAGCAATCCATTGATGGGAGGGGCAGGGGCCAGGTTCAAGAGGAAATCTGGATGACATATAGCATTCAGAAACTAACTTTGTTGATAAAGATTAGCCGGGCACCACTTCCTGGGTGAGAGGCCCAGACGGAGTGCCAATTTTTGTCATTCTTTAAGACGAGGAAGTGCAATCCAGAAAATAGAGTGTCAGATTCTTCTAATACCAAACTCAGGCCTAATCACAGTTCCTGGTGGTCAGTCTACTTACAATTATTCTATTCAACAAATATTTATCAAGTGCCTACAATAGATGAAATGGTGAGGGAAAAAAAGACACAGCCATACTTTCATGGCGAGTATGGCCAGTAGGCGAGTATGGTCCAGTATGAGAAATGAACATGAATCACAAAATCACACAAAGAAGGAGTTCTCTTGTGGCACAGCGGGTTAAAGATCCTGTGTTATCATGGCAGCATCCCAGGTCACTGCTGTGGTGCCGGTTCAACCCCTGTCCCTGGAACTTCCACATGGCACACACATGCCAGAAAAAAATAAATAAATAAATAAAAGGACAAAATCACACCAAGAACTGTACAAATGCAAAATGAAATGATTATTATAAAAAGAAGTTAAATAACTCCATGACTGTATGTGTGTGTGTGTGTGTGTGCGTGTTGGGGTGGGAGATATTTCAGGAAAGACTTTTCTGAGAATGTTCTTAAGCTAAGTTCTTTCATACGTGAGGCTGAGGGAAGGAAAATATTATTACAAACAATCTCACTTATTGACACAGACACCTCATACACCTAAGAGAAAAATTATATTCCTTATGCTTCTTTTAGAAATGAGTAGTTTTCAACTGAAGAGCTTGGAGCCTTTTCTTGTGCCTCTCCCTGGTTTGATTGCACCCTACACACCATCACCCATGAGCTACAGATTAGGCATCCTGAGCATAATTGCCTAGTTTTCCCTAATCTCTCACCAATATGCCCTTTTCACAAGTATTTTTTTCTAGTAAAAATCAAAACCCAGAAGACCACTGGGTCACACTAAGATCTCATGACACCAGCTTCAATGACTAAGATTCCCCAAAAGAAAGAAGAATGCATATTTACCCCAAAACTGATTCTTACCTGGAACCCTGTTTTACTCCTTTTGACTATAAACCTCCCCACAATTCTTCCCCAAGCGAGGGCACAGCCTTTAACGCATTGCCCTGCTGTGGCCTCCTTTGCCTGGCAAAGCAGCAACAGCTATTTCTTTTTCTCCTTCATCCAAAACCCCTGTCTCCATATTTATATTTGGCACCGGTGGACAGAGGCTCAGTTTCAGCAACATTTTTAGTGGCTGAAATTAGATAAAGTCAGCATAGAAAATCCTCATTGAGAAGCATTATTCCTGGGCATAGGTTCTCCAAACAGCAGCTCAAGTATCCAGGCTCCTGGTATCTAATAGTCTGATACCTTTAGTATGTGACACCCATGACAAAGAAAGAAAGAGAACATGCCATTTGCACATACACTCTAAGCTGCCTCAGCCCAGAGTGACACATACTCCAGACATTCTGTTAGAGAGAACTAATTACATAGTTTGGTCACAGCAGGCAGATAGCTAGGTGTGAGCAGAGAAAGGGGGCCATGGCCAGGTGGCAGGAAGCCAGGCATCTTGTAAACAGTGGGGGCCATGGGCCAACAAAGAAAAGCAGGAACCCCAGATTAACAGGAAACCACAGATTTTGGGGTGATAAGTGCCCTGAAGACAGATAAAGAAAGGTAGGAAAAGCTGAGAATCTCCAGCATCCAAATGTATAACCTGTTGCTCATTATGCTCTCATTACAATAAAATTAGCCTTGCAGATAAGAAAATCCCATTATGGAGAGATGCCATGACACTACATATCAAGGCTAAATAAGGCCAAAAATCCCTCCTCCTTTCTGGAAGGTGGAGGCTGGAAGGAAAATCAGAGAATATGACCCCCAATACCCTTATTCCCAGTGAATATTCCACCCATTAATTTGCATGCCCCTCGTAACTAGCGTGCCAAAGAACCACAGGGCAGCTCTTCACCCGTCTGCCCACTTCCCTTCAAGAGGCATATTTCTCACCTAAATAAGTCCCCACTCCACTTTCTCAATTTCCATTTCATTTCTGAATTCCTTCTGGGAGGAGATAAGAACCTTTCCTCGGGAACAGTTTCACCCTAAGCGTAGAGAGATGGGGAAATGGGTTTTACGTGGATGCCCAGGAAGAGGAAACTGACTTAATGAGCACTTTTCTGTGTCATGTATCTGAAGGGTGATTGAAAGTTAATTCATCAATGGGTTGTTTGGGGAAGAGAAGGTAGAGGCAGTATTCCAAATACAGGATATATCATATGCAAAGGTCCAGGGGCAAAAGGGAATGGATGCTAATTAAGGGAAAAAAGAAGGTTCTTGTGGCTGAAACACAAATGTGAGTCATGAGAGTTAAGGCTGGAAAGGGAGGTAACATTCAGTTCATTCAAGGCCCATGTGATACTGAGATTTATAATAAGAATACATATTTGGTCTTAATCCCTGTTTCTGGCACTGAATTCCTAAAACTGTTGGAATTTCCTCAGGAATGAAAACTACAAATGTCTTCTGTTATATATTAATTATGTGACTTTTGGAAAGTATTTAGGGATGGGTCCAGTTGCCAGAGGAGCCAACTCTGTGATTGGAAGCTTGGAACTTTCAGTCTTACCTCTGAGTTCTGGGAGCAGCAGAGGGGCTGGAAGTTGTCAATCTCCAATGGCCAATAATTTAATCAATCTTGACAATGTAATGAAGCCTCCATAAAAACCCAACAGGACAGGGTTCCAAGAGCTTCTGGATTAAATATATGAGAGTCTCCAGAATAGTGGGTGCTCTGGGCCCTTTTCCCTTATCTTGCTCTAAACATCTTCTCTGACTGTTCATGAGTTATATCCCATTACAATAAACCAGTAATATAGTGAGTAAATGAGTTTTCTGAGTTTTGTGAGCCACTCTAGCAATTAATCATGCCTAAGGAGGGGGTTGTAGAAACCTCTGATTTACAGCCAATCAGTCAGAAGTACAGGTAACAATCTGGACTTGCAACTAGCCTCTGAAGTTCAAGGAGGAGGTCATGAAAAACTCCAATCTTCAGCTGATTGGTCAGAAGCACAGATGACAACCTTGGCTTGCGATCAGCATCTGAATAGGGATGCAGGTTTGCAGGACTGAACACTTAACCTGTAGGATATAGTGGTGTCTCTGGGTATATAATGTCAGAATTGAGTTGAATTGTATGATACCCAGCTGCTATTCATAGAACTGCTTGTTGGTGTGGGAAATGCACACACGTCTGGGTTAGGTGCAAAACTTTTAGCTCCATGAGCCATCAAAAGGATTTTGTACATTAATCTAAACTTCAGTTGAAATTCATTGAAAAGTTCTACATGAGAGGATGGCAGAAGCACTGATGGACCTGCACTCATTATTCTTCATTGCAGAAATTGGATAGTGTAATATTGGAAGTTGGAAGTCCAAAAAAGAGGTCATCGCTTTGATCCAAGTGACAGAGGACTGTAGCTTGAACTAGGGTAGAGGAAGTGAAGTTGGATGAAATTATGTACTAACATATTTTTCCTTTTGTTCCATATGTCTTTATAACAATGATAAATTTTATTGAGGTATTTAGTCATTTTTACTTTTCATACATTTCAAATTGTTTCTTCCTCTTCTTTATGAACTTTATTCCAAATTTTTTTTTCCTTTTTTTTTTTGCGGGGAGGGGAGGAGGGTGCACCTGCAGCATATGGAAGTTCCAGTCTAGGGGTTGAATTGGACCTGCAGCTGCCAGCCTACACCACAGCCACAGCAGTGTGAAATCTAAGCCATATCTGCAACCAGTACCACAGCTCACAGCAACACCAGATCCTTAACCCAATAAGTGAGGCCAGGAATCGAACCCACATCCTCATGGATACTAGTCAGGTCCATAACCCACAACAGGAACTCCCAAAATGTTTTCAATTTAGGTCTTTGTCCAGCAAAACTCCTGAGATTTTATGTTTAAAATATTTTATTATACCTTCATATTCTAAGTTCTAATTAATAATTTAATTATTTCCTTACATTTAATAATTTATATTGTAGTATAGTCTCACATAAAGTGATGTCTTAAAAATCAATATATGTATTTGTTATATATATTATATATAAATTATAATGAGCTTAGGGGATAGGACTGTATGCAGTCATCAATGAGCTTTGGAGCACAGGGAACCAGAGACCAGAAAACCACAACCAATCACTTCCCACTTCATAAAACATTTCCTTACGTTAAATCTTCACTCTTCACCCCCTAGGAAGAAACATCATTAGGAGGAGGTTCTATCTGAATTGTAAGTCTCCAGGTTTAAGAGTCTGGAAAGGGAGAGTTGGAGATGAAATTGCCCAGATCAGTTATTTGCCAGCATTTTTTCTCAGCTCACACAAGCATAGGATTCTGAGCTACCCAATTTTACTCTTGGGAACTTTTGGACAAGAGGCTTGAATCAGCAGGTATGGAAAAATGGCGTGTGTGGTGGTGGGAGGTGGTAGGTGGTAGGAGCAAAAGCAGAATTCCAACATCTCCCCTACCAGAACCTAGTGGGACTGCACCCTGCTCCAGAACAAAGCTATTGCCACCCCCCATCCACCAACTCACCCCACCACAGACACATAACAGTTACAACAGCATCTCTCCTCACAAAACTTGTTTTAAAAAAAAAGGTACTGGGATGGTTGAACTGGAGACAGAGAAAAGCATTTTTGAAGTTGTTTTATTAATCCTGGAAAAGTAATAATGAAAATCACTAAACAATGTAATGTGTTAATCAGTGCTAGGTTAGAATGTTTTTTCAGTAAGATGACAAGGAAGGCACTGCTGAAGAAATGACATTTGAGGTGAAACCTTGTGGAAAAGATAGTACTCACACAGTGACCTGAAAAGAAGCAAAGCCCAAGAAGAGGGAATAATGAGTGCAAATAACCTAGAGATAGAAAGAGCTTAAATCTATCTTTCGTAAGTGGGTTATTATTAAGTTGCAGAAAATGTAGTTTCAGGATATATTTGGAAAATAGCACCAATATAATTTAATGATGAAACTAAATTGAGGAAAAGGGAAGGGGAGGAATCATGGATTACTCTAGATTTTTGTTCTAAGTAACACTCATGTATTTGAAATTTTAATTTTCAAGGATTTATTCATTTTTAGAGAATGAAAATTCTTCAAGAATAATATCCTTGATGTAATTTTTCACTATTATGCCCTCAACACCCAGAATACTTGAAACACAGAGCTTAATCATATTTATTGAATGAATAAATGAATGATGCAACCACTCTGTGGAAGTCTTCCTAGGTAACACAAATTAGACTACATCTGGCCTCATAGATGCTTTCTATTTAATTAGCTAACATTGCATTTGCTAAATTACATAGCTATTGAGTGTTGCTGTAAACATATCCCTTAGTAGATTGAGAATTTGTTGATGATAAGGTCAATCTTAGTCGCCCTTACTTCCATAGCACTTTTTCACTCATTCGTTTATCTAATAAATATTTCGTGGGCACCTATTATGTACCAGGCCAGTCTCATGGCAAAAATATAAACAGTAAAACATAATATATCCACTTTTTCTAATAGGGGAAAGCATAAAATTGATCAGGAAATAACGAGGGCTACAATAAGGATATGCGTTTTATCTCACCCATGTAACTTAGAACGCACTGCATATAATTTTGTCAAATTGCTTAAACCCTAAAGAACTGGATTGGTGGAGGGTACGAAGGATATTTAATGAATCTTGCTCCAATATTTATACTGGTCATCAATCGACCAGTTAAAGACAAAGAAAGGTGAGATAACCAGGGACTGGGAATGAAATTTTCTAAGAACTAAGGATAAAATAAAAGATAAATAAAACGCTTATCCAAAATGCATAATGCAATGGGATCCTTCCAGAGGACCCAGCAATGGTCAAAGTATAAAGAGGTTAGGAATACAACTCGCTTGACTATTAAAATTAGATAAAGGAATAAGTCAAAGAATAAAGCCTAGACAGAAGACAAGGTTGGATGTCCTGAACCTGGGGAAGATAACTCTAGAAGACAGGGAAAATAAATACGTAGAACATAGAGGCAGATAAAACAAAATATATGGTAGGCGAGGAACAGTGTTAGTAAGCAACATAAATCTGTCATTTTGAGCATTCTGGTGGGGACTCAAGTGAAGGATAAATGTGGTTTCAGTGACTTTTCTGAGGATGGCATCTTAAACATGTCACCAAAGGACAAAGGGAAAGCATGTAAAGCATGGTTAATTGGCATCAAACAAGGCAGCAGAGTAAATCTCCAGTCTGTCACTGATTTTTTGCAGGACTCTGATGACTAATATCTTCTTGTTTACTCAGAAATCCTACCACCAAAATCCAGTGACCATTAGAACCAATCTACACTGGGAAAACTTTAGTCAATGTGTAAACAATTATTTCTTAGTTCTGTATTTTCCAGAATGTTGTTCATTTATTGGCAACTATTTTTGTATCTTCTGCCCACTTCAAAAATGTATCATAGTTTTACATTAACTATCATTTATGACATAATCAAATAAAAAGGAAAAAGCACAAAAGTAAGAAATTAAGGAAAAGAAAAAATGTTTAGATCAGAAATTCTAAAGAAAGCTATTAAAAATTAGAGTTGGTTAATATGAGAGAGCTAAATAGGAGCTAAAATACACCAAAGAAAAAGTCAAAAATAAGCTTAAAATTTTCTCCAAATATTCCTAGATGACCAGAACCTGGATTTTGTGGAAGTTTAAACTACAATATTTATTTTTCTCCCCTCCCACACTAGCATATCACTTCATTAACCATCCTAACTCAAAAAAACATTATTTGCATTCCTTTTTAGTCACCAGCTCACATGAAAAACTACAGAAACTCCAAAAGTTCCTTTTCCCACATCCTTTCTCCACCCATTTTTTTGTCACTCCCATTCACTCTGACCCTATCATTTATACCTTCACTCCCTTCCTTACCCAATTAGATTCCACAATCCATTTTACACACACTAGTTGAGAAAATAAAATGCTTATTCTATCCACATAGGTTCAACTGTTACATCCATGTGTGTAGCTATACGTTTGCCTAGGAATATAGAATTTGGGACACACATGTTATGTTGCCACTATGACCACGGACTATAAACTGGTCGTGCACCTCCCTATCTGAGCCCAGCTATTAATTTCTAGGCACCTTTCATAGTTAGCTGTAATTGCTCATTTGAACTTTTTTTTTTTTTTTTTTTGCTTTTTAGGCCACTCCCACCTCATATAGAAGTTCTCAGGCTAGGGGTGGAATTGAAGCTACAGCTGCTGTCTTATACCACAGCCACAGCAACACCGGATCCTCCAAGCTATGTCTGTGACCTACACCACAGCTCATGGCAACGCCAGATCCCTGATCCCCACCCACTGATCGAGGCCAGGGATTGAACCTGCATTATCATGGATACCAGTAGGATTCATTTCCACTGCACCACAACAGGAGCTCCTAAATTTCTTCTCCCTCTCATTTATTTCACCAGACCAACAAGATATAAGGAAAGTAGGGATATGAATTTCTTAATGACGTTTATTTTTTCCATTATAATTGGTTCATAGGGTTCTGTCAATTTTCTACTGTACAGAAAAGTGACCCAGTCACACCCACATACATATATATAAAAACATTCTTTTTCTCACATTATCCTCCACCATGCTCCATCACAAATGATTAGATATAGTTCCCAGTGCTATATTTTAAAAGGCACATAAAATTAAGGAGATGAGTAGGACAATGCACAGAATCCTGAGGTATGACACACTGAGGAACTTTTCTGGCACAGTAATGTAAATGGCCATGTCCACTTCTTTATGTAGAGATTCACATTTTCCAGTTCTATTGAGAGTCTAGCATTAAGTTGAACAAATTCCTATACAATATCATAGGCATTAGAACTAACCAACCAGTATTAAGCTTCAACTTTACTCAATACCAGGGAAGAAATTAAAATATTTGACAAGCAAACAATGACAAAAGTGTCTGCTTGGCATACTCGCTTAATATATTTTTCATGATTCAAGGAAAAGAGAATCAGAAAAATAGAAATGAGAAAGGAATGGGTTGGAGGAAAAAATGCATAATAAGAATCATTACTGTAAATTCCTTAACTTTTATTCACCTTCAGTTCTATTTCTTTCAAGGTCAAATAATAAATTGTCAACATCAAAGTTCTTTTTAATTAATTTTCCAACGGTTTTAATTTCAGCTAAAAATTGAACAACACTTAATTGCTTATTATATTGAATCGCTGAGGTCTCAGTGACTAACCAAAGCTAATGTAGACATAAGAGAACAGAATCCAAGGAACTCTGAAGTGTCTGGCCCTTTGCCTTCCCCTCAGTGCGTGAGTTTGAAATCTACAAACCAGAGATTGACTCATGAATTAATTATATTTTAAGTATGCTCTGCTAGTGCTACTCAAAAAGATTGTAATTCCTTCAGTAATTACTTAAACCATATTCATCAAAAAAGTAAAGCAACTACTTCTTTCATAAAAATAATTTTCATAAAGAGGAAACAGCAAACTACAAGCAATTCACCTTACTAATTAAATCATGATATATTCTTGCATTTTCTTCTTCAGCTTTATACTTGGTAACACTTGGCAACACTTGGCAATGCTTGTGTCAATGAGACATTTTTATCAACCCCTGTCTTTCTTTCAGAAATCTATTCTCCTCATTTGTCACAGTAACTACTTTCTTGTAGCAAATACTCCCCAAAATCTGATTTTCTAGCTAATTTTTTGGCATGCAGCTACCTCCAACAGCCGTATGTTTTCATTGATCACCTGTTTAAGCCATATGTTCTGATTTTTATTCAATTGTGAATCTTTGAAAAGTAAATCCTTATGTTTTAGAGTTCAAATGTTAAAACTCATAATAAAAATAAATGGGAACAACAGAAAAGGAACAAGATTAATCTTTTCCACTGCTCCTTTTCTCAATACCTTTAGCACAGAAAGATGTTGATGGTCTTTAAAGAAATGTTCATTAACCTCAAAATCAACAGCAATAACAATGCTATTAATCTTTAAAAATGTTTTAAAAAAATCCTTTGAGAGTGAGTACAATTAAATAATCTATATTTTTTAAAGAGTGACATTTTTCTTGATATGGACAACCAAAACCTTAGTAAGTCAATTCAAATTATTTTGGAGATATGTTGGACTTTTTTTAGATGGAGTACAGAAGTGTACATACAGAACACATTACAGCAAATGTAAACTGTGAAAGCAGCAAATACTAACATTGTCTCCTCCCTTGAAGAAGTTCATAATCTTCTCTTTTCCTTCTGTCTATGTCACTAGAGACATATTTTGTTGAACCAGCTTAGGGTTTTGTTTTGTAACTTACAAACAATTCTCTACCAAGAGAGTTTACATAAAAATCTGGATTTAAAATAATCTTTTGAAAATCAGAAAATTTGATCACATTGGTTCTGCATTCCTATGTGGCAATAATTACAGGTTCAAAGCGGTAGCTATTCCCTTCAGAAAAACTGAGTACTGTCCAAAATCCCACCTGCCTAGACAACTGACACATGCACTTAACTTGACTCGCCTCCACAGCTATTCACATTGTGACCCTGCAATAAGGCTTTTAGTTCACACAGGGATCCCTGCTACTTTCCTTTCTCTCTCAAGCTTGGTAGTGAGATAGCTCTGGGGTAAGTCTGTCTGCGGTAGAAAGAACTGGCAGTGGCAGATTAGGGAAAACTTCTGATAGATACTAAGGAGACAGTGATACACTCAGTCTCTTTCCCCATCCCCCCTCTTCTCCATGCATATCATCTAATTTGCTCTCAGTTGTCTTTGGAATCAGAAATAATGACTCAGGAAAATAACTCAAGGTACCAGAGTCTCCAGTCTGGTTCAACATAATTCATACCAGGTTTTGGGGAAAAAAACCCAAAATGTAATTATAGGGAGTATAATATTTTCTGGGCTTGATTCTCTCCCCCCCCTTCACATACATATATCTTCCTGGATGGTACATAGGTGACTACAAAATAGCATCCAGGTTCTATGCCCAAGTCAAATAATATCACTCCAATGCAATTTCAATCCAGACAATTTATTAGATATATGCACGTAATAATTATATGTGTGGCATATGGTGATTATTAAGAATTGTTCATTACTAATAGCCATATCTTCATTAGAATTATAAATGCCTACAGTTGTGAATATTGAGGAAGAGACCTTGTTCTACAACCTTCTCTGAAGAGACTAAATTGGTATGCAAATACCATAGTGCCAAATGGAATAGAGCAGCATTTTCATCTGACAATGAAAAAGTGACAAAGATTTACACTAAAACAAAAAATTAAAGATAAAATATTCCTAGAGCAGAAAATCTGGGAGAGTGATGGTAGGAAAAAGTTAACTAACTTCAAAAGGGGAAGAGAACAGTCATATTGTGTGCTAGAAGCTTTATACAGGTCATCATATTCACTCAGCACACCACACCTAAGAAGAAAGTACGGTCATCATTGTAAAGATGCACAGAAAGATAAAGGGATTGATTATGATTACATAGCCAGGAAGTGAAGTGGAATGCAAACATAAAATTACCCGACTCTTAATTGGGTTCTTTTCTCATTATACTCTGACACACAGATTAAGTGGCATTATCAAGAGACAATTTTCCTATGAAAGGAGTGATCTTAGGAATTGCTACAGGTGAATGACTCACTTTGTTTACCAAGTTTTTCTCCAATTTATGTGACAATGGAATTCTTCGTGTTAAAATTCACTGAATAAACTGGAAAAAATGCTCATATACTCTAATATCTTTCAGCTTACAGATGAGGAAATTGGTCCATTTCTACTTACTTGGCGCTCAGAAAAGAAGACTGGTACATTCTCTCTTTGGGGGAGAGCAGAAATGGGAAGTTCTCAGATATGCCTTGAAAAGTGCTTTTCATTAAATTCTCATCTTCAAAATCATGAATGCACTTTATATCTTGATTAGAAATTATACCAGAAAGAACAGGCTAGATATATTTAAAGTGAAAGATCATCCAGAAAAAGAGGAACTTTTACAAAGACTCAAAATTGTTTTCTGTAACTTAATATATAAATATTAGAACAATTTATTTTTTGCTTTGTTTCTCATTAGAGCTCAGAGAAGTCTTATCCCTTAGGAGAAAGTTATTTGAAATCCAAGAGCTTTTGTCTGCAGAGGGAAAATATGTAATTTTCTTAGTGGCTAAAGATTATTGATTGAAATCTTTATTATTGACCTAAGTTGTAGGTGTAATTTACTAGAATAAGACAAAATACTTTCAAGACAGGGAAGAGAGGTATATAGTAAATATACTTTATTTATTTGAATAAGTGCATTTGAGAAAAATGGAGATTAGGAAAGATTACTGACAGATCCAGGGATATTGGCTCCAGATTCTAAGGAATAAGGAAAAAGATAAATTTCACTCATCAATGGACCTAAGTTCTTTTCTTTTAACCTGCATGGTTCAATTGTTCTCTAGTCTCATTCCTTAAATGTATCCTTCCTTCCATGTCGGGGAAATCACGAAGTGGAATGGGAAAATTTGGCATAATATGTGTCTATTGAATTAAAGAAAGTCGGTTTCACAAAGTCACCTTTATGAAGAAAAGGGTGAAAATTACACTACCATAGAGAAGATATCATTAAGTAGGCCAGAGGGAATCAAGTGGTCAGAGTTAAATTCCACACTATTAAATATCTAATTTTTTAAAAGATACAACATAATCAAGGAGAGAAGAATGCTGTTACTCATCAGCTACCCTACACAGGTTGGACTCTGCAAGACAACAGGATTGCAGAGATGAGAGGAGCTTTCAGACTTGAAGGATTTCTCAATCAAATGAAAAAGATGGACAAAGAGATCCACAAAAATATGAGAAAGACTATGTAGCAAATACAGAAAAGGCATATAAGTGACTGTATGAATCTAGGAAGAGGAAGCATTTCCAAAAGTGGTGACATTTTACCTATCTATTAAAAACATAGCAGGGATTAGCCAAGTTATGAGAACTCTAGGCTGTGGAAAGAGTGTGATGAAAAACATAGTATGAGAACTACACACATGTTCAGAGAACTGAAAGTGAAAAAAGATGCCCTAAAAATGTCTGGAGTAGCTGAAATCAGAAAGACAGTCCAGGACCAGGTCTAAAAGGCTTTATGTTGGAGTTCCTGACGTGGCACAACGGAAATGAATCCTACTAGGAACCATGAGATTGAAGGTTCAATCCCTGACCTCACTCAGTGAGTTAAGGATCTGGTGTTGCCATGAGCTGTGGTGTAGGTCGCAGACACGGCTCAGATCTGGGGTTGCTGTGACTGTGGTGTAGGCCGGCAGCTGTAGCTCCGATTCAACCCCTCGCCTGGGAACCTCCACATGTCACGGGTGTGGCCCTAAAATAGCAAAATTAATTAATTAATTAATTGATTTAAAAATGAAAATAAAAAACAAACCAAAAAAAACCAAAAAACAACTGTTCTCACTGGCAAATAGAGGAGTGAAGGCAATTAAGAGCTGATCTATACATGGTCAAATGTTCACTATCAAGTTAGAAAGTACACAATGTAGATAATTTTTGGTATTTCAATTTTCCATTGCTGTGTAACAAATGGGCACAATTTAGCATCTTAATACAACCAAAAATGTCTTAGCTCACAGTTTCTGTGGTTCAAGAGTCTGACATATTTTAACGGGGTCCTCTGCTTAAGATCTCCAGAAGCTGAAATTAAGGCACCTGCTCATTATATCCTCATCTTGAGGCTTAACTGGGAAAAAAGAAATCCACTTACAAACTCCCATGGGTTGTTCATTTTCTTTTTTTTTTTTTTTCTTTTTGCATTATAGCTGGTTTACAGATTTCCGTCAGATTTTCCAACTGCACCATGTGGTGACCCGATTACATGTACATATATGGATTTGTCACATGTAATTAGATATAGTTCCCCGTGCATTACAGTTGGAGCTCCTTGCTATTCCATCATTAAAGCAGTGGTTATCCCCACTCCCTCCCACCCCTCCCCCACCCCTCCCCCGCCCCCTTGGCAACCACAAGTCTGTTCCTCAAGTTCGTGATTTTCTTTTCTGTTGAGATGTTC
>PVHT020000035.1:4281044-4308291 GCA_004024745.2 Catagonus wagneri | reverse complement strand
TGCTTTGGCAATTCTGGGTCTTTTGTAATTCCATATAAATTTTTGGATTGTTTGTTCCAGTTCTGTGAAGAATGTCATGGGTAATTTGATAGGGATTGCATTGAATCTGTAGATTGCTTTGGGTAGTATCGCCATTTTTACAATATTAATTTTTCCAGCCCATGAGCATGGAATATCTTTCCATTTCTTTGTATCTTCAAGGGTTGTTCATTTTCTGATAGCCATATGAATGAGGTCGCCATTGTCTTGCTGGCTGGCAGTTGGAGGACACTTTCAGGTCCTAAAGCAGTTTGTTCCTCCCAAGCCAGCAGAAAAGTGTTTGCTGCTGTTTTGAATATCTTATTTCCTTTAACGTACTATTAACTGGGACGCATCCAGAATAATCTCCTTTTAATTAACTCAACTGATTAGGGAACTTCATTATATCCACAAAATCCCTTCAACCCTACAAGGTAACATGATTACAGGACTGAAATTTCATAATACGCGTGCTTCTCACACCATGAAGAGGGGATCACGCAGGATGTGTACATCAGAAGGCAGGGATCCGAGACAGCATCCTACAATTCTTCCTATCCCACTGAGGGGGAAGATTATGAATGGGAATCAAAGCCTTGTCAGAAGATGTGATTGCCCAGGAAAGAAGAAAATGAAAAAAAAAAAAGAGGCATAAACAAGATTCAACATAGGGATAGAAAAATTAATGTGTAGGCAGACAGTTATGATTTAATTAATCCTAAAATGCCTATATGTTTAGGAAATCCCTAAATTTTAAACCCCATACAACTTCATAAAAAAAAAAGTGTAGGTGGGAAGAAAGATGTATAACAAAGAAAATATAAAGAAAATAATTTCCCATTTCAAATTGAATTACCCCTATTCTTTTCACTGCTCAAGAAGCTCTTTGCTAACACTCTTATCATCATTTCTTCATTCTGCTGGAACTGCTCCAAGCTTCTCACATTTAGCTAAAGTTGTGAGACCCTCAACTGTCATAACAGTACAATAAAAGCCTGATGGCTGCTAAGTATAGAGAATTGTCTCACAGTTTCTGCAATAATTCTCCTATTTATACAGCTTGGAATCGCAATCTCGTTTTAAACAACGGTGCCAAACTGCATTTATTAACCTGCCCCAATTGCTTTTCTAAACATTTTTCCACTGTTATTTTTTTATCATAATGTCTGTACTTCAATTAGCATTTCCATCACTGAAAACATTTACTGAAGCAGTGGCTCTTTGAAGTTATACTTCATAGAGATCAATTCAGTATGGGATCATCGGATTAAAAGAGATCTCTAAAGAGGTCATATAGATCATCCTCTTGTTTCCAAGTAACCCCCGAAAAGATAACCATCCTATTCCAGAAATCTGTCCCCAAAAGGAAATGCCACAGACATTTTTTCAGCAACTTGTTCCTGTGTCTAATTACCCTTGCAGTTAGGGACCTCTTGTTCAAGTCTCCCCAGACGTGTAGAACACCTGTAACCACACTCCTTATAATGGATGTCCATAAATCTACACACTTTTCAAATCATCTTCATTATCTCTTTTCCAGACCAACTCCATTCTATGATTACCTGTCAGTTTCATACATCTTTCAGCATTCAAGAACCAGGCTTTTGGCAAATTAATAAATGATGCCGAATTTCCTCACTTACTGTACATTTGAAAGAAATAAATACAAATTATTAATTAATTATGAATTAAGATAGCATAGGCACTATGCAAAACAATTGCTCACCTAGTTGTCTGTCTTGCTGGCACTCAAGTGCACGATGTCATATTCTATTCAAGAAAAGCCATGACTTCATGATTACAGTTCCCATCATTTCCACACCCTATCTGATAAATGTACTTACTTCCTTTTTAGAGTCCTTCCTTTTCAAAAGATCTGGATTGCAGACAAGTATGATCAAGGTGGCAATCCTCTTCTACTCGCTTTAGCAGAAGAGATCTCTGATTGAATAATTAACCGACAGTTGAAATGCAGTGCCTTTGTTCCAGCATTATATCAAGCTGGCCTTCAATATGTATATTTAAGAATCACTATAATAAAGTTTCTCTGTAAAATGTCAATTTCCATTTTTTTCTCTATTTCTGTCAATATTGCAACTTTTCCCACCTGATAACCATGATAGCCTCTTACGCCTACTCTGTGTATAAGCTGTTAAATTGACAGCCACATCTGAGTCTAAACTTCTTAAATAATACTTTTTGACTGTGTCAACACTGTCCAATTGATTTTTTTTAATTTCTAACAATTCTGAACAAGACAGTAAACCACTAAAATTCAATCTGACATAGATCTTCTTAATATAATCAGAGACTGACTACTCTCATCAATATTAGGATGGAGAACCAAGCTTACTTAAAATAATAATTGCATTTTGGTACAGCCACTGGGCTGGGCTCAGGATTCTAAGTGTCTAATCTTTCTTTGAAAATAGAAAGTTTCATATTTTGAAAAAGTCTGTACTTACAGGAGGAATATTATCCTTTTCTCTCTTTTTTGCATAAATTTGCATGTCCCTGTACACTAGTGTGTGTAAAGTGAATATATATGTATATATTATATGTTTTTAAACATGTACTTAATTTTGCTTTTCTCTGAATTGTATATTAAATTATTAGTGCATTTTCTTGAGTTATTGCTTATTTCACTAATTTGTTAGAGCTTTGTTTATGTGCCATTTATGTTAAGAAGAAAAAGGGGAAGCGATTGTCCAGAGTCCATGTTTTAGATTCATGTCACAATTTAATATCTGCACAATTTGGGGAAATTTATTTAAACTATAAATCTTAAATTTATTTTATATATACAAAATGAGGATACTCGCATCTCCAAATCCTAGGGTGATTTTACGAAAATTAAATGAGATCACAATCACAAAGTGTTAAATACTATTTTCCTGGTAGAAAGTAGATGTTAAGTGCATGCTAATACTTCCTTTCTCCATCATTTTTACATGTCCACCACCTCAAGAAGGTCTTTAATACATGACCTTCAAATGAGCAATAGAAATACTGTATTTTCTTTTATTACCAGCACTATCAGCTTTCATCTCACTGACTAAAAACAAATAAGACCTTTGTTCTTTATTATCAAAACATACTCCTGTATATAGTCCATATAGTCCCCCAAATAGACAAATTGATCCAATTCACTTCCAAGACCCTGTGCTTAGCAATTGGCAGGTCACAGAAATATAAACAAGGCTTTTGGCAGGTCATTTAGAATGAAAAATATCCATTCAAAAATATATTGGGGAGTTCCCATTGTGGCACAGAGGAAATGAATCCGAGTAGGAACCATGAGTTTGCAAGTTCTATCCCTGGCCTCGCTCAGTGGGTTGAGGATCAGGTGTTACTGTGAGCTGTGGTATAGGTTGCACACACGACTCAGATCCCACGTTGCTGTGGCTGTGCTGCAGGCCAGCGGCTACAGCTCTGATTTGACCCCTAGCCTGGGAATCTCCACATGCTGTGGGTGTGGCCCTAAAAAGACAAAAAAATAAAAATTAGAAAAAGGTAATAAAAACAAAAATATATTAGAATCTAGCATTGATGATTGTACTAACCTTTTAGTAATCAAGTGATTCCAACATTTAATAATTCAATTTTCCAAAATCCAATGTTTGCACATTTAGGATGCTTACATAATTTTATTTTAAAATTATGTATATACATACAAAAATGTTCACTCATCACAAGTGCAAAGAAAGCTCAAAACTGGAGTGCCAGAGTTAGCATTTTTTAAATAAGCATCTCTATCCCATACACTGAGAATAGGATTACAATCACTAAATCATCCCGTATTTGGGAACACATATAAACTGCAAACTAATGAGGTAAGCAATTTTGGTTAATTAGAATCAATAGTATCATCCTTTAATTAAACAATATTGATTGCATTGTACAGAGGGCAGCCTTTTGAAATAATATGCTCTTAGGCAATATGTCTTTGCCTTGCAAAAATATGTCAGGGGGCAAGCTTCCTTTGACTAGCACCTATGTACCCTTGCCAATATACTAGTATTTTACATCTACAAAGTCAGAACTGGAGAGATTTCCAAACACTAATCATATGAATTTTGATACCCCAACATATGTGGTTGAAGTTTCTTTTGACCTGATCTGGAAGCCTCTTTATGGCAAGAGAAAGCCATAATTGGCTAGTCTTGAAGAGCTTAATTTATTCTGGCTATAACTGAAAAACACAATAACAATCAAGAGTTGATCATTTAATATTTTTGGTACAATTTTTCTACGATTATTTCAAAATTTTACGGAGATTATTATTCCCACCTGAATGTCCCACTATATTGTAAACTCTGTGAAGGCGGGAACTGAGTCTGCCTTGTTCACCATGATTTCCCTTTCTCTGAGAACATGCTTGCTACAAAGTAGACATGTCACATGTATTGGTCATCAAGTTATCTTCTTCAGTGACCCATCTGACATACGTGGCCAGCCACAGGAGCCACGAACCATGAGGCCAAATGAAATGTGTCATGTTGCCCACACTCACACTTTACTTGATTCCACAGAATTCAAAAGTATCACTCCTATCATTAAAGACCTACTGATCCTCACCTTCAGTCTACCAATCTACTTTTTCATCATTCTCATATTTAGGAGATCTTTTCTTATATGTAATACAAATACCTATTGTTACAGTTTGAAGTCTGTTTTCCTTGGTTCTGTCAGCAATAGAAAAGGAGAATAGCTGGGCATTAAATCTGTATTTTTTTGGAGACCATTAACATAAAACCCCCTCAGACAGAGGAAGAAGTTCCTGAAATGTTTTAATATGCTGCATTACTTTGAAGTAAATGAGGAATTGTGAGTACATAAAAATAAAATAAATATGAGAACATTTCAAGAGTACATATTCTCTTCAGGGACTGAAATTATTCCAGATCCTTTTTCATTTTCCCGTAAGCTTTATGTTGCAATTGTTGAAATGAGTCTTCAATAAATGCAATTCCATTGACTGTAACTGAATGCCAGTTTAAATTGGCTCCAGGTTACACACTGTGAGAATACCCGAAGATATAGAAGAAAGTAGCAAAATCTAGCAGCTACAAGAATGGAATTTTCAGAGTCAAAGAGACTAAGACTAAAGTCCAACAAGCTTCCCTACTAACAAAGCATATAATTTGGGGCAAAATATTTGAATGCCCCAAGGTTCATATTTTTTTATTGAGAAAATCGGGATGGCAGCATAGACCTTATTGGTCTACTGGAAGGGTTAATTAGAATATTGTACTAAAAGTGCTTAGCACAAAGCCCGGTCTGTTGTAAATCTTAGCTGTTTTTTATTAGCCATGCTTCTTCTCCTCCAAAAGCTTATTTGAGGACAGACCCTTGATGTATTGCTCCTCAGATCATTGATGTTTCTATTATATTTCTCAGGTTGTTATGCAGCTACTCATTTCATTCCATCTCATTCCATAAACCTACCATATCAGCAATTCCCTTGGACTATAGCTTATCATATATTAGCAGGGAAACATATGTGAATGCAATTTATTCCACTATAAGCTAAGGTGAGTGGTTCATGTAGTAAAGCATTCCGGCCGGTCAAGGCCTGGAGCTCTGATATTATAGGTATGCGGATGGTTAATGGATACAAGCAAAACTGCCTAGCTAAGTGATTTGGATCTTCAACTGGTTTCAAAGGGCAAGTGGTACAGTTGGCAATAGCATGAGATTTCCTTTACCCTGAAATTTGACAAATGAGGCAACAAGGCTTATAAATAGTCCCTGAACACTGAGGTAATTGGGTGAGAATGCATGACAGGGTATGGAAAGTACAGGAATTATAGCTCCTTTCAATTTATTACAAGGCACTCTGCTAAGATCTTTGCTGGAACTGGGACTCCAGGCCAAATTATTTAATTTGAGCTACTGAACCAAGATACCAAATTCCAAGATCTAATGGCCCCATTAATCCCTTCTGCTACTTAGGATGAAGGTAATTGGTTGGTTACTCTCCTGATCTAGGCTACTCAATATATTGTTTAGCATCATCGAGAGCTGAGCAGAGAAATTCAGTGGTGTCAGAGGCATAGTTCATATTACCATGTTCCTGCTACAAACCAGGCAAGGGATGTATCTGAACTTGACAGGTATTTGCAGCAAAAACCAGGGTTCCTTTGAGATTACTCATGTGAAATTATGAATCAAAAAGCAACAGGAAAAAAAAATGGAGCTCCTGTTATGGCTCACCAGGTTAAGGCCCCATCTTTTTGAGGATGTGGGTTTGATCCCTGGTCTCGCTCAGTGGGTTAAGGATCCAGTGTTGCTGCAGCCTGTGGTGTAGGCTGCAGATGTGACTCGGGTCTGGTGTAGTGTTGCTGTGGCTGTGGCATAGGCCTACAGTTTCAGTTCCAATTCAACCCCTAGCTGGGGAGCTTCCATATGCCATGGGAGCAGCCATAAAAAGATTTTTAAAAAGAGCAATTTTAAATTTATTTGTAAAAACATATTTTTTCTTGCCCCAAAAGGAGATTCATATCTAATGTTGCAATATTCAAAAAAATCACACTTCAGTCCAATAAACTGAGATTTCAGGATCCTAGACTTTATTTATAATATCTTCCAACCAGGTAAATTATTTACCAGCTCTCAGGTGTCTATACTAATAACTGCTCTAGTGAACCTAATTTATGTTTGCAAAACAGGAGATTAAAATCCTAATGACAAACGTATTTGATTTAAATTCATTTTCATGGACATATGCTTTGAAAATATATTCTTCAGATAGTTTTTAATAATTTTCAATATTTAATTTTTACTGGGATCTGCTAAGACATGCTAATCTCTTAGAGAGTTGGAGCTGATTTAATATTGAGCTTATATAACAAACTGATTCTAAACACCACCTTCCTGCCAGTAAGTGTTCACAGAAAGTAGACTTCCCTGCAACCACTAACAATCAGACCTCTCCATGGCAAGTTCTCACTAATATAGAGAACACAGCAGGAATAAAACATTTGTGTGTAAAAATTTCATACCCTTCTCAGCACTGATAGATTTACACCATTTTAGATGCCAAAAGAGAAAAATCTTTGAACTCTCATTATTATGAAAGAAAACAAGACAGTTGCTAGAAAATATTTAAAATTTAACTGTTTTATGAATTATCAAGGATCACGAATCTCTTTTAAGAATCAGATCTAGGAGTTCCCTGGTCCTGGTGGATCAGCAGTTTAAGGATCCAGTGTCGTCACTGGGCTTTAATCCCAGCCAAGGAATATTTTGCAAGCCAAAAAAAAAAAAAAAAGAGAGAGAAGAAAAGGAGAAAGAGATCTATATAACTGTCAGTGAGCAACCTAAGAGGAATACAAAGAAAACATTATTAGTAATAATCACCCCTTTCATTGTGATGTTCCATTTTTCATCTGGTTGAAGACCTGATAGCCTGGAGATCAAATTTTTGCTTTCATTTTCAGGGGAAGTGAAATATTATTCAAGAAATGTTTCTTGCCTACTGCTCTGGGCAAAGTATCATTCAAGGTCTGTGGAGATATGGACCAGGACTTCTAAGCATGAACAGCAGAAAATCAGATTGACAAATTGGAGGTCAATTTATTTAGAAAGTATTTCTTTAACTGGGTTCAGTATATTCACATGTGTGATAATTAGAGGTAATACTTTAGCAAGGTGAGTTGACAGCAGTCCTGGGGATGTTTCCATTTCATGGAACCAGGATCCTCCAAACATGCAGCCTTGTATTGGTAATCTCTTTCCTTGATCACTTGTTACCCAGAATGTCTTAATATGTTATATTCCTTTGCAAGTAAGTATATAAATAGGACAAAACGTTATGAAAATATTCTAAGAGTAAGCCTTCTCTGTAGTAAACTAAATTATCCCAAAACCATTATAATTTTCTCATAGGCTTCATTTTGCATTTTGCAATTGCAATTCAAGAGAAATGAATCTTTAGTAAATGTGATTCAATTGATAGTACTTGCGTGCCAGCCTTGAGTTTTTTCCAGATATGTACTGTCGGGAATTCCAAAGAAGTAGAAAAAAAGCAGCAAAGTCTAGCAGTTATAGGCATAGAGGATAAGTTCCAAGTTAGTTCCCAGTTAGATGATGACTGTTGCACCTTCAATAATAATCAAGTTGGTAGATCTTCATTATGGTACAATTGTCAGAATGTGGACACACCTTCTATCATTAATTTTTAGAATATGATTGGCTCTTAGAAATATCCTTTAGAAAGAATGATGGCTTACCTAAGCCTTGGGGAAGAGGGATAGTCCCCAATTTGCTGACTGTTCCCAAAAAGAGTTATGACCACACTAAAAATTTTCCTAAAGTCCCTGGGATACTTTGAAGTTATCAGGCACATGTATTGGTTTATGCTGCCATTCTGCTAGAAACTCTAAAAGAACTTCTATCTTCCCTAGAATGAAAAAGGTGGCAGATCTCACCACCAGGACCAGGCAAATCCCTTCTCCAACCACCTCACTTCACCAGGAGCAGAAATATCCATAACCCAAACTCCACCCAGGCTAGGGGTGCCCCTCTTCCTCTCAATCTGGACATGAGATAGATTTTTTTTTAGTATTACTTTTATCTACTCATTTGAGTAGAGAAAGTTACATTTCTTTCTAGATCTAACTCTAGAGCACTAGGTGATCGTTTTGTTATTTGGATGAATTAAATGATCAATTAAGTTGTGAGCTGAATGGAAAATGGAAACAAATTAATAATTTTATAACGCTATGTTTTACGGCTATCAAGTGAAAAAAGTTAATGAGTGTGCTTTTGTAAATGAGGTACATTGTCTTTTCTAACACACTGACATACCTGCAATATCTTTATGGGTCAAGAAAACAATGAAGGGAGTTCCCATTGTGGCTCAGTGGTTAAGGAACCCGGGTTCGATCCCTGGCCTTGCTCAGTGGGTTAAGGATTTGACGTTGCTGTGAGTTGTGGTGTAGGTCACAGACGCACCTCGGATCCAACATTGCTGTGGCTGTGGCATAGGGTGGCAGCTATAACTCCGATTTGACCCCTAGCCTGGGAACCTCCATATGCTGTTGGGTGCGGCCCTAAGAAGACAAAAAAAAAAAAAAAAGAGAAGACAATGAAAGTGCATTATATTTGTGATTACATTATAAGTATTCCATTCAGAGAATAGGAAACGTATGCACGCATGTAAATGTAGAGCTATATGAAGCATAACTATGTAATTACAGTATTTTTTAATCTGAGAAGAAAACACACTATTTGTTCACTGGTCTTCTCTGAGCTTTAATTCCTTTTTTGTTTACTAGCATACTAGAGGATTCCTGCAAAAATGTTATTTATCTCTCTGTCTATAAACCAACTTGTCTCACATTTGCAAATTGATTTGAATAGGAGATTAAGTTTCAATACCATTCACCACTTTTTTTTTATTGGCCTCTGAGACACATCATTCACCACTTTTTGAGTGTCAAGAAACATTGACTTTGTCTAGCAACAATATAACCTCAAAACAATATGCAGGTCATCTGGTTCTTAACGTTTTGAAAACTGCATGGTAATATTAAGAATACATACAAATAAGTTGGCTGTTTAATGGGGATTTCTCACTCATTTTATTTGTCATGATTATACTGGAGTTCTCACACTATTGTATATTTCACATATTTCAAGCTACACTGTAAGGCTATGTGGGAGAAATTACTTATGGATTCACGTTAATGCCCCAGCATCCAGTACCATGTGTCACACATAGGAGATGCTCTAAAATGACTTCTGATAAATAATGTTTACAATTCTTTTAAGGGTTTCGAAGTTAGTGCTAAATGATAAGAACTTAAATTTCAGCCTAATTAACATTAAAATAAGTATTGTGAAGGCAGCTATGAATTCTATGCATTTTTTTGTGCATCTAAATTATGAGTCAACTCCAAAGTCTAATATTCTAAGCAAATAAGAATCATTAACAACTCTTTTTCTGTGAATTGCCTGGGTTTCCTTATTTTCATTAAGAGTGCATGCATTGATTAAATCTGCTGGTGGCTAACAGCAAATTAAAATGTTTGGATTTCCACAAGTTTATTTGAATTTCATTTGGCACAAACCCGACCATGTAGCTTAATCTTTTCTCTTTTTTCTTTTTCTCTGGAACATATAACTAGAGCACATGGCCCTTCCTAATAGATGTATAATCAAAATCATGCTTAAACTATTAATTATCCTTTCCTGGAACAAACAACTGGAATTCAGTATTCATCTAGACTAGACTCAATTAGATGTACAATTATTGAGCATCTACCATGGGCAAGTCACTTCAGAGTTGTGGGGATTAAACAGTGAATGGAAAGACATGGTTCTCATTTCTGGGAGTTTACCGTCTAATAAATTAACCATTTGCATCACACACACACACACACACACACACACACACACACACACACAAATACACAAACTGAATACGTGTTATTATTCAGTCATGAGTAAAAGTTAAGGTTTGGCCATTGTTGTAAAAATGAGGAGGGGGAAACTCATCAATTTATATGTGACATCCAGTTGGTGAAATATTTATTTGTTTCATAGAACCATTTAAAATGTGCTATTTATTGCAAAAAATAAAATCCCAGATAGCCTTTTCTTCATTTTTGTCTTCTCTGGCTCTGGCTCTGTTACTCTTTCTTTTTCAAACTCAACTGTCTTTCACACAACAGGACACTAAGAAACTCCTTGAGTGTGAATATTAATACAGAAAGGCAGTGCCACCAGTTAAGGTGCATCAGGGAAAAGTGATTAAAGACTTGAATAAAGCAACAGAGAAGCACTCAGGTGATATGGAAGTATTCTAACTCTTCACTTCCTGTTACTTTGTTTCTGAGTAGTAGGTTTTTTCTTCTCATTGTGCTAACCTGGAAGAATTTTTTGTATAAATTAAGCAATAGCTTTCCTGAAATATATGTGCAACTTTCATTAAAATTTTTTAGAATAGTTCTTAATTTCAGAAAATGTGTAGACTTTACAGTTTTAAGAAGGAATTTGCTTAATCTATTGATTCAGTTTACATTCATTTTCACAGGAATTATGTTCACAGACATATTCCTTGTAAATCAGGTGATTTTTTTGGCTTCAGTTCGTGGTCAGCCTTTTGAAAATGAAGGTTTTCCAACCCAAATGTCCACCGACAGATGATTGGATTAGGAAGATGTGGTGTATATATATATATATATATATATATATATATATATATATATATATACATACACACAATGGAATACTACTCAGCCATAAAAAAGAATAAAATAATGTCCTTTGCAGCAACATGGATGGAATTAGAGACCCTCAAACTGAGTGAAGTAAGTCAGAGGGAGAAAGACAGATACCGTATGATATCACTAATATCTGGAATCTAATATACTGCACAAATGAACCTTTATGCAGAAAAGAAAATCAAGGACTTGGAGAACAGACTTGTGGTTGCCAAAAGGGTGGGGGAGGGAATGGGATGGTAGGGGGGTCTAGGGTTAATAGTTGTAGACTGTTGCCTCTGGGCTGGAAAAGCAAGGAGATCCTGCTGTATAGCACCGGGAACTATGTCTAACTACCTGTGATGAATCCATATATGTATGTGTAACCCTGTCACCACGCTGTGCAGCTGGGTATAATGGAAAAAATTAAAATAAATAAATAAAAATAGAAAAAAAAAGAACTCAGTTAAACAATCCATTATGTTTGTTGCTTGCACCGCCTCACCCCTCACAGTAAAAAGGGGTTGGAATATTAATTATTTTGGCTCTTAATGATGTGATGAATAGAACATTAAAAATACACCAGCAGAAAAAAAAAAATGAAGGTTTTCGTTTTTGTTTTTACTTTAAACTATACTTTCCATGTACATTTCTCTACCTCCCTTTCTACTATTCTAAGGTGTAACTGTGGAATTTTTAACATTAGAGAAACTATAGAGATCATATAATCCCCAAACTTATGGTGTTTTCACCAGCCACGACACCTTTCATTCTTTCATTTATGTAAGTCACTTCTGAAAGAATTCTGACTACAAACTAATGGATTAATAATTACTCTCAAATTTTTATTAAAGACACTTGAAATAAATAACAAAGGCAGTATATGTAAACTAATATCATGCTACGGAAGAATAAATAAATACTTAGCCCATGTAGCATCTAAACACTTGATATAATTTTACTAGGTTTTTCTAAAACATTATTATGATTTTGTATTTCCATTAATTTTTTGAAAAAGAAACCCTGGTATACAGGAAACTTCAGGTGTGGAACTTCTGATGCAGCTAGCTAGCTCACCTTTAAATTAGAAATTAAATATAATCTGGAAACTCAAAATAAATGGCATACTGTGAAGAATACTCTTGCAAGGCAAAGTATTATATTTTTTAATTGCTTAAGTATAACACATTCAGAAAATTACACAAAACATAAATGTGTAAGTCCTTGAACTGAGACAGAATGAGCACCTTTGTAATCACTAACTACTAAGAAACAGGACATTTCTAGTCCTCCATTTGCTCCCCTTCTAATCACTGCCCCATCCAGAAGCAAGAGACGTGTGTACTATTAACTTTAGTAGATAATGCAAAATTCATTTCCAAAATCATTGTGCCCATTTAAACTCCCACAAAGAGAATATGATAACAGTTATCTTTGCATCAGATCTTTTCTTATACATCCAATTGTGGGTCATTTCAGTTTTAGTATAGAATGAAAGCTCATTATGATTTAATTTAGATTTCCTTCATTACAAATATGTCTGTAACTTTTTTATGTTTGTAACTTTTAATATGTTCAATGAACCATTTTCAAATGAAGTTCCACTACTAGATATGCCTCCTATAAAAATGTTTTTATCTGTGCAAAAAGAGATATGTATAAGAATGTTAATAGGGATATTAATAGTCAAATACTGGAAATTACATAAATACCCATCAGCATTAGAATGGATAATTGTGGAGAACTCATATAGCAAAACACTACAGAAAAATGAAATGAAAGAAGATAATTTAGCAAAAGAAGACTGTCTCTTGCTGGTTTTTGTGTTGAGTTGGCCCTTTTCCTTCTTGATTTATGAGTGTTCTTTATGCATTCTGATTGTGAATCCTATGTCAGTTTACATGCTATGAATATCTTTTCCCGTTGTGTGCCTTTCCCTTGCATTTATGAGTGACATATTTTGATGGCCATAAATTCTTAATATAGTCAAATTGATCATTCTTTACTTTGTGAGTATAGCATCTTTAGTCTAATTTTTAAAATGTTCCCTATTCCCAGCTTTCCTATGTTTTCTCAGAGCTATATTATTTTGCTCCATTCTGCCAACCTGTCTTTCTTCGTTTCCTAAAGCAAAGTTATTGATGGCTTGCATTTTCAAGATCAAGGCCGTCACACTGCTAGTCTAGTTCCAACAAGTACAAGAGGTAGGTCAAGAACCTTTGCCTTACCTTTCAAATGATCTTGGAACAGTCACCTGTCTTCCAAGGCCAGAAACAAATGCATAAGTGTAAATCCTTCTCATACATTGCACCCTATTCCTTGGCAGGAGCACTGAACTTATGCCCTTTCTCTTCTTACACATTTTCAAAAGCAATTTCTATACTCAGAAGTCTTTATTCTCTATTATCCAATTAGAAATCTTGGTAATTCTCATTGTTAACTCCCTTCATCTCCCCAATCCAAAGATTCTACCCTAGATAAATGATCTATGCCTAGTTGCCTCTCAACAATTATACTCACCTATATTGTGTTTTATAGCCAAAGTGGTATTTTAAAATCATGTCATCATTCTTTCCAGAACCTGTTAATAGTTTTCCATCACAATTCAGGTAAAATCTAAGGCATTTCACATAATTTGCAATACTCTTCATGATGTGGTCCACAGCTGCATCACTAGCTTAAAGTTTTGCTGTCCGTCCCCTTTTTGATCCCCATTCTAGCTCTACTGGATTGCTTTCCATTCTCAAAATACGACAAATGCACTATCACTTCCTGGTTGCTGAACAGAGACTTTCTTCTGTCTGGAATGTTCACCAATACAACCTGACCGCGTGAGATTATTTACAAATCATCCTGAAGTTAATTCCTTCTGGAATCTTCCCATGAACACTCCAGCCTCCTCCTCCCAAGACTACAATGGACTTCCTATTATACATCCACATAACACCCTACTCCTCCATTTTTACTGCATTCCTTTATTTTGTCATTAATTACTAAATATCTGAGGTCCCTGATTCTCTGAGCTTCCTTGAGGGTGCTTTCAATACTGTCATTAATGAGATAATGTCATGATTATAATGAAAGAGTGCATATTAAAAACAATCTGTAATCTGCAACAAATGTTCAATAAATGTTATGAGAATATTCAGTACTGCTAGCTGCAACAAGTTCTCAAGCATAAAGTTCTCTTATGCTTTCACTTCAACCCCTTCAATGACTAATACAGTAGACATTCGGTAAGAAATTGTTAACTGACTGATTTTCCAAAAAGAAATAGGAAAACAGTTACTTTCTGAAAAAATCACGAAGTAGCATAAATATCTTCCATTCTATTGCATACTAACTTTTGAGAGAAAGCAAAAAAGGAAACAGAGAAGAAAGCAAGGAAGAAAGGAAGGAAGGGACGGAGGAAAGAAAGAAAGGAAGAAAGACTGCAACCACAGACTTTTCTTTTTCAGTCACTAGTGGTAGACATCACAAGAGCCAGGCAAAAACAGAAAATAGCATTCTTAATGAGTATGCACTTTATCTTCTAGTTCTCAACTATTAAAACAGATGGCCTGTGCCTCCAATTATAGTCAAGGAATTAATGTATTTCAGTGCGTCATTAGAGACACCTTGGTTCTCATGCAGTCTAAGAAATAGAATTTCCAGACCAGAACTTACATAGGCAGGGATGTGGCTCGGCCTTGAAAGCAGACTCTGTCACTAAGCAAGGACCATGCCATTAAGTTTTATCTAAACATAAATCATAATAATCTTTTTACTGTAATTGGATGCTCACAAAGCCATTACTAGAATATGATCTCTGAGCACCACAATAACCAAGGAGGAGGTTAGGTGTTATTATCTCCATCTTACAAGGATAGATAGTGAAAAAGTTATTTAAGTGGCCAAGAACACAGTTAATGAGTGGCAAGACAATCTTAACTGACTTCAAATCCACTCTTGCTGCACAAAACCATGATCATCATCTTGAGTTTCTGTTGCTTTATACATCCACTGACTTGTCTCTAATATCAATTATTTCTATAAATGCATGAACATCAATACTCTTAAAATCAAAAGCTTAGAATTTACTGCCAAGAACTCAGAAAATGAGGTCAGAAATAAATATTTTCCAAGCAACCCAGAAGAAAGCAAAGATCGGTACTAATAGAGCTAATGCTTATTGAGCATCTGGCTATTGTTCTAAGTAACCAAGATGTGCTATCTCCTGGAATCCTTTCAACCCTCTGGTAGGTATTATTATAAGCCCCATTTTGCAGGTGAGGAAACTCAGGTGCAAAGACTGAACAATTTCTCCTAAGTCATACATGAATAAGTGTTGGAGCCAGAATACAAACCCAGGCCAAAGCACTTACCCTTTCCTCATTAGGTTCAACCACAAACCAAACAGAACTTTGATCTGGCTCCAGACACAGGCAATACAGAGATCTTAGTCATATAAAGGGTTATTTTTCAGGAAACTTAGCAAGTTGCAACATTTCCAAAGCTTGAAATACTATGCCCCACAGAGTTTCAGCATGAGGTCAGCCCTCTGTCACTTCAATTTTGTCAGATTTATTATCCATAGCCATTTTTTCTCCCAAGCTCACAATTTATCCTAATGAGAAAGAGGGACAAGAAAATCAAATTGTGGATCCCATACCAAAAGAAAAAAAATTTTGGAATAAGTGAGTTTATCTTTGGTTCATCTTAGCCTCTACAAAAGCACATAAGGGCTAATTTCATCTGAATAAGTGTTATAAGGATTTAGGCTCAACCCTCCAAGCAAAGTACCCTTGCAGACAATAGCCATGTAGATCACAGGCAGCAGAAGCAACATAGAGGAACACAGCAAGCATTGGACACTGAGTAAAATGGCACCAGATAAAATTACTTCAACTTTTCATTCTGAAAAATGAAGGCAAAGTCTAGCCCATTTGCCTATTTACCCAGTTATTGTAAGTACCAACTAATTAACATACTATATAAACATAAAGTTAGGAAGCAGTATTTGAAGGATCAAAAATGTATGAGTCATAATATATTCCAGTTATTAATGTAAATGGAGTTGACTGACAGCTGGACTCACTTACCACAGGTTGTGCTGAGCGGACGGACCAGCTGCACTTCTGCCCCCTCAGTATCTCTCTATTTCTCCTGCACATACATCATTAGCAGTATTGGCTGAACAGAGCCAGAGATGAGGAGAAAGAGAGCTGCCAAAAGAAAGCAGACATCAGCACTCCAGAAGTAAAAACTGAATGGTGGGGGAGGAGAGAGTCAATATGTTAGAAATCAGAACATTTCAATCTGAATGAATTCCACTCATATTACATTCTCAATCTGTGTTTAAGTGCTTGGCCTTCCACAAAGTCTGGCTCTCTGATATCTACTTTTCCTTTGTTCTTCTGGTTTGAGCTCTCTCTGGGAAAGTAAGCTACATTGATGATAATGCTTAAACTTTCTGGTTTCCAGAAGAAGCAGGGGCAGAAATGGAAGCAGCGAGGGCAGCAGCAAAAGAACATCATCCAAACAGGATAAAGAAAAGGGAAGTACTATGCCCATGTTTTAATTTCCCCAGTGTCTGCTGGCTGCCAGGGTATTGCCTTGCCTAAGGCCACATTAGCTAAACCAAGAGCTTGAAATTATTCTCTCCATCTCAAGGATGGAAGTGCTGCCAAATATTTTCATGCCATCTTTAGGAGCTCCTAGGATTCAAAAGCTCACCCAAGATCATTTATACCTTCTTTTGGAACTCACCTTGGCAGATCCATAGAGAAACATCATGAGATTAACTCTTCTCTTGGCCAATAAATTCTATTATAAAGGGTGAGATATTTTTCTTCACAGTTCCCATTTCGCTCGTCAAAACCAGTTCACTTTATGTCTTAATCATTACGTCCTGCTTTCATTTGCCTTTCACCAAGAGGGCTGGATCTGGCTTAGCTAAGAAACAAAAAAACATTTCACTGAGTACCACATGTACATGCAGACTGAGATGACCCATTCTCTGCAGAGAAGAGCAATGCCATTATATCCATCTCATTCAACATCAAAATGTGATGTCTACTGACCTCCTACCTCTAGTTATAACTAGAAGATTAGGTGTATCCCATACTGGGTAAGACAGGCTAGAGGAAGAAATTCAAGGGAAGGACTTCAAAGGACCTCAAGAAGGTAAGTCCAGAAGTGAGTAGAACCAGAAGTCAGGTTCAAAGGTCAGTTATCAAGAGTTAGACCACTCTCTCTTATTTTAGCCGTTCTGGAAGGCATGTTGTGATAACCTATTGTGGTTATTATTTGAATTTTCCAAATGGCTAATGATATTGAACATTTGCATGTCATTGTATATCTTCTTTAATGAAATGCCATTTCATGAATTATTCATTTTCTAACTGGATACATTGGTTTTTTTATTGTTGAGTTTTGAAATACTTATGTATTCTAGTTATGAATTTTGTTGAATATGCAGTTTGAAAATATTTTCTCCCACTCTGAACTTGATTACTCTAATTTATCAATTATTTCTTTTGTGGATTGTGCTTTTGGTGTCAAGTCTAAGCTTTTTTAATAGCTTCAGATGTCCCGAAATTTCTTTTTCTGAAGGACATATATTTTATATGCCTTTTTGTAGTTTACATTTAAGTCCATGATCCATTTTGAGTTAATTTTTGTATAAGGTGGAGTTCCCATTGTGGCATAGCAGAAACGACTCCAGCTAGTAACCATAAGGTAGCGGGTTCAATCCCTGGCTTCACTCACTGGGCTAAGGATCTGGCGTTGCAGTGAGCTGTGGTGTAGGTCGCAGGCATGGCTTGGATCCAGAGCTATTGTGGCTGTGTCATAGGCCTACAGCTGTAGCTCTGATTCGACCCCTAGCCTGGGAACCTCCATATGCCACGAGTGCAGCCCTAAAAACCAAAAAAAAAAAAAAAAAAAAAAAAAAAAAAAAAAAAAAAAAAAAGGAAAGAAAGAAAGAAAGAAAGAAAGAAAGAAAGAAAGAAAGAAAGAAAGAAAGAAAGAAAGGAAGGAAGGAAGGAAGGAAGGAAGGAAGGAAAGAATAGAAATTTTTGTAGACGGTAAAAGAATTAGATTGAAGTCCATTTATTGTTTTATATTCCCTCTGTTTTTCTCTTTTCTTTTTCCTGCCTTCCTATGGAAATATTGGAAATATTGAATATTTTAATTTGATTTTGATTTATCAATAGCTTTTTTAGTATATCTCATTACATAGTGTTTTTATTGGTTGTTCTAGGTATTACATTATATATACAAAGATGGTCTCCTGAGGTCATTGTAATAACGTGAAATATAGAAACCTTGCCTCTATTTATAGCACTTTCATTTATATTATGATTTTATTAGATATTTCCTACACAAACATTTAGAACAACATCAGACTCAACTTTCAGGCAGAATACAGAAACTCAAGAGGAGAAGGAAGACTATTGTGTTTACTCACATCTCTTTTGTATTATATTTTGTCCTTTCTTGATGTTCCCATGTTCATATTGCTTTCATTTCCTTTCTGTTTAGAGAGCACCCTTTAGCCATTCCTTTATAGTAGTACTCCAGGAACAAGTTATCTTAGGCTTTCTTCATCTGAAAGTCTCTTGATTTCCCCGTTTATTCCTGGAGGATATTTTTATTGTGTAAAAGAACTAGGTTGATAGTTCTTTTATTTCACCACTTGAAAAACATATTGTGCCACTTCCTTCAGACTTCCAGTTTCTGATGAAAACTCCACTGTCACTCAAGTTGTGTTTGTTTGTTTGTTTCCTATAGATAAGATATTATTTTTCTCTGCCTGGTCTCAAGGTTGTTTTTCTCTGTTTTCACTTGTTCCAAGTTTAATTATGAAGTGTCTTGGCATGGATATCTTTGGGGTTATATTGTTTGGAATTCACTCAGTTTCCTTAAATTTAATTATTTTAATATATATCTATATGTGCATATGTATGTGTGTGTGTATATATATATATATATCACATGATGATTTAATATATGTATACATTATGAAATGATTAGAAAACAGGGTTAATAAATACATTTATCCTTCACATAGTTACCACTTTTTTTGTGTGGGATGAAAACATTTGCCCTATTCTCTTAGCAACATTCAAGTGTAGAATCACTGACTATACTCACCATGTTGGACATTGGAATCTCAGAACTTATTGATCTGAAATTTTGCACTCTTTAACCAATATCTCCCAATTCCTTTTATCCCCAGCCCCTGGCAACCATGA
Source organism: Catagonus wagneri (assembly GCA_004024745.2). Lineage (NCBI taxonomy): Eukaryota > Metazoa > Chordata > Mammalia > Artiodactyla > Tayassuidae > Catagonus > Catagonus wagneri. The sequence continues at coordinate 4,288,826 of PVHT020000035.1, read as the reverse complement.
TTCCTACTTTCTGTTTCTATGAATCTGACTTTTTTAGATTCCACATATAAGTGACAGTATAAAGTTATTTGTTTTTCTCTATCTGGCTCATTTAACTCAGTTTATTGAATCTATAGGTTTATATGTCTTGCCAAATTTGAGTCTTTTCAGCCATTTTCTTTTTCAGTCCTCCCTCTCTGTCCTCTCCCTTCTGGAATTCTGATCACAAGGATATTAGATTTTTTGTTATAGTCCTAAGATACCTTAGGTATTATTCATTTTTTCCCCTTCAGTTTTCTCTTGCTGTTCAGATTGTACTATCTTTCTGTTTATTGATCCTTTCCTCTGCCTCTTCCTTCATTCTGTAAGCCCATTCACAGAGTATTTTATTTTGGTTATTGTATTTTCTGGTTCTAAAATTTCCACTTGTTCTACTTTATATCTTTTATTCCTTTGCTGAAGTGTTTCTATTTCTTTCCGAAGGCTTCCCAGTCTTTCATTTATTTCAAGCTTTCTCATAATATTTTTATCATGGATGCTTTGTTATTGGCCAGTTAATTCTAACTTCTCTACCATTTCAGTGTTGGCATCTATTGTCTTTTATCATTCAGCTTGAAATCTTCCAGTTCTTGCTATGATAAGTGATTAAAAACTGAACATTTTCATATTTCAATATTATGTTAGGAAAGTCTAAATCTTATTTAACCTTTCACTTAACTGGCTTTATCTGTCACTGCTTAATCAGAAGGGTGAGTGCTGTCTTCTTACTGCCATATAGAAGTAGAAATGCAGGATTCCCAATCAGTGCCCATCGACACTTGGGGTGGTGTCGTCCTTGTTATTGCTGGGCTAGGTAGGAGTTCTGGTTTCCCTTGTGGCCTCTACTCTCATTGAACTGAGGGTGACCTCATTATCTCTGGGAGATGCTGAACATTCTTTGTTCCACTGGATCCCCTCTGACACCAGCAGATAAGAAGGATGCCTCATCACTGCAAGATAGGGATAAAAATCCAAGCTCCCCATGTGAATTCTACCAACACTGTGAGGGATAGGCAGCTTATTACTATCTGGCAGGGATGAAAGTCATATGACTTTGTTTGGTTTTCCCCAACAAAATCTGTCAGAGTTGATTAGCATCTTGTTATAGCTTCGCAAAGGTAGATGTCTAGATTCCTTTCTAGTGCCTTCATGGACACAGGCAGGGGTGGGGCCACAGAATCCATGACTAGAATAGGGCAACTGTTATCTAAAAGTTCTATCTTGCTAGGTTGCCTCTTTCCTGATCTTTTAAATAAAAAGAGCAGGCTTCATTGGGATTTTTAAAATCTTGTTAGTAGTTTCAGGTTGCTGGCTTCTTCAGCCCCAAGTCTGGGATATATGAGGCAAAAAGAAAACGCAAAGATACCATGTGTCATTCCTGAGTCTTTTAGATAGTCTGCCTTCTTTCTCTTCACCATTCAGACACTCCTTATGTTTGTTTTATGTGTGATGGCCAAGACTTCTAGTTGTACTTAGCTAGAGGACCAGGTAAAAGTATATCTACTCCGACTTTCCAGAAGAAGAATTCTTTTTTTTAAAAAAAAATTTAGAATGATATTTTAAATAGTTAAAATTATTAGTATTTGAATTTCCTTATTCATCTTTATTTCTATTTGTATCTTATAGTATTATTTAATAATCTAACTTAACGTAGCTAATACAGTATTCCAACATTGTTTTGTCTTCACTGGATTTCCCTATATTTCTCCTTATGGTTAGCATCTCTTTCTAGCAAAACACTGTTTTTTAATTAATGAGAGTATTGTAATGGGTTAATAACAGTAAAAAAAATTATTTTGGGGAAAATATCATAAGTACTCCAAGAGGGTAGATCAAAAATTATGAAGCTATAGTACACCAATTCAAAAAAAAATTGAACTCCTTTAAGGTCCATCCCTCTCGTCGTACATAACAGGCTATAATCTTAAGGTGTCAGTAGATATATAGTGTGGCTTGAACTGTGCTCAGTCTATTAAGTCTTAGCTCTGTCACTTTAGCCTCAATAAGCAGAGATCTAATATGCCAGAATCTCTTGTTTACTGGATATCCCAGGATCGTTGGAGAAATACTTTTCATTTCGTTGTCAGGCATGCCAGGACATGCTGCATCCCCTGGTAATATTTTGTGCACAGTTTCTGATTTTCACTCTCTGGGGGTGTCTGCAGTTCTGAAACAATTAAGTTCAACCTGGCACATAAACTGAAATATGTCTTACAAATATGAGGTACATGTGGTGACTGCAGTAAAACTACACATTGATTTCTGACCTAAGGTTCTCTGAGGAGTGTCCCTAATCTCCCAAGGGTGAAGTTTTGTAAGGGAATCTTTGATTAAACTTTAAGATTAAAGCAAGCTTAAGTGGCTGGACAGCTCCCTATTCACTGCATGTTTGAGACGTCTTGAGAACATGTGTTATTCTTTTCAAAGTTGGTTGTAAATCAAACTCTAAATTGCTTCCAGATCAGTCTTTTCAGGCGAAGCATTAAAATGATAGTTATATCAGCCAAAACGCTAATTTTTGCTCCAATCACAGACACTATTATAAATTCCCCTTACCTAATATAGAAGGAGATGCCAATCCAACCAGTCATCCTTTTCTCTAGGTCAGCAGATGTGCTGTCTGGACTAGAAGCTGCTGTCAGCAATTTGGTCACACGATTTTGCTCAGATTTTTAAGAGATCAGTTGTATGTCTCTATGAAAAGATTTTGGCATAAATTCCAAAAATATTCTTCTTCAGAACACTGAATATAATGCCAAATGAAAGTAGAATGTTCGAGTTGAACAGAAGTAGCCTTTCTGACAGGGAAATATTTTACAGATACTTTTTTCAGATTTTAGAAAATAAAGTGTTTGATTACCCTATTTCAAATATATGTAATACCCATTCTTAAATCTCCTCCTTTGGCTTTTTATAGTCAAAACCTCAATATAACTAGACTTTAATGACTGACTACTTAAAAGTAATGAGTATGTTGATCATAACAGAGATTTTTAACTGGTTTTAACAAGGGAACGCTAATCTACCTGTGAAGCCCTAAATTTTGAGCTTCTTTTTTTTTTTTCTGGAAAGGAGGTCTACAGCTAACATTATATGTTCAAAGTTGTATATTAATTAGAAATTTACCATTTAATATTTTTTCTTATTAGTAGCCCCGGTGCTTTAAACATCTAAAGAAAGATAAACATAAAATATTCCAATATTTATTAAATATAAACATATATCCTCAAATTTAAAAAGACAGAGAAAAACAATATACAATTTATAATTAAAATTATAAATACACTAGTATTACTAAGCCAAACTTATTTTGTTCAAATGTGTAGTGTTGATTATTTGTACCATTCCAGAACTATTTAAGGCAATATAAAATGAATTTTATAACTTCCAAAATTTCAAATGGTAACTTTCAACTGCTGAAGTCAAGCCTCGCTCAATGCCTTTTGAAAGAGTCTTATACTCACACCATTGGTTTTACATAAATGTACCTGGTAGATATGAAAACTTCTCCATAGATCCTCAAAGGAAAGGTATAGACCCAGGAAGTGATAAATTTTTGAATATAGCATATATGTTTCAATCTTGGATAAAATCGAACAAGTGCATTTTACCCTGTCTCTCCCACTGAATGCAACTACAACCTGAATATAAGGTGTGGAACAGATTTTTAGGGGTCTAGAAACTCACTAATAGCAGTCAACTTGTATATAAAGGCTTGTTCATAATTCAAGGTATCGCTAAATCAGTGGTGAGATTACCACTTTTTTACCAGGTAATCTCAAGCATCCTAGACCTAGATTTCGTACAGCCTGAAACTTGGAAGTGAAAACAGGGTGCCACCTGTGGACACTCTAGAAGACCTCTCTACTTCTGACTTAAGGAGCAGGAAAAAGAATACCTAATGTTCAGATAAACTGCAGAAACCACCTTTTTTGTATTTTCCCTTTTTTCCCATTGTCTTCATCTGAGCCCAAATGATACTTCAGAGGGGAAATAAGAGTTGTCGTGGGGGAGTTCCAGTCATGGCACAGTGGAAACAAATCCGACTAGGAACCATGAGGTTGTGGGTTCGATCCCTAGCATCGCTCAGTGGGTTAAGGATCCAGTGTCGCTGTGAGCTGTGGTGTAGGTCGCAGATATGGCTCGGATCTGGCATTGCTGTGGCTCTGGCAGCAACAGCTCCAATTAGACCCCTAGCCTGGGAACCTCCATATACAGCAGGTGAGGTCCTAAAAAAAAAAAGGAGTTGTCATGGGAACCCACAGGAACCAAAACTCTGAAGCAAGTAGACATTCAGCCCCATAGTGGAACTGTGGTCCCAGGAAGGTGAGGTGATCCTCTCTTGCTTTTTGTTTCCCCCCTCACTATTATTTCTCTGCTTTGTCCTAGAGGTGGACATAGCTGTGAAAGGACAAGGAGAGAGAACTAACTAAAGCCAGTTTATGGTCATGTGACCTAAAAGAGGAGCCTCTGGAAATAAGAAACTTCCAAAGAGACTGCAAAGAAGAAGGAGCTTGGGAAAGCAGTAACATAGAATAATTTATAAACTCTTGAGCTCACTCTTGAGCTGCATATGTGTGGATCTGATAGTAATGAAAATATAAAATGATTTAGAACTAAACTAACCGACAGATCACTCCCCCGGGGGGGGGGACAGATCCAAATAGTATAATACTCATCAAAAACTGAACCAACGAAGGAACCACTGCTGATAGAAGATGAACTAGGATTTGCAGTCTGAATCTAACTAAGCATATTGCTAGCTAGGACAAAAATAAATCATCCTTAGGATTTAAATAAGACATATATTCATAAAAAACACATGATATACACAATATAGGAGCTCCCCTCATGGCTCAGCAGAAATAAATTTGACTAGGATCATTGAGGACACAGGTTCGATCCTTTGCCTCACTCAATGGGTCAAGGATCTGGTGTTGCCATGAGCTGTGGTGTAGGTCGCAGACAGGGCTCAGATCTAGCATTGCTGTGGCTATGGTATAGGCCAGTGATTATAGCTCCAATTCGACCCCTAGCCTGGAAACCTCCATATGCCCCAGGTGCGGCCCTAAAAAGACAATATAGTATTCAAAATATCTGGGATACAATTTAAAGTACCATACACACACAATATAGTATTCAAAATATCTGGGATACAATTCAAAGTTACTCACCATACAAGGAACTTCAACTCTCATGGAAAAAGTCAGTCAACAGGCATCAGTACCAAAGCAATGCCAATCTTGGAATTATATGAGAAAGACTCTAACTACTATAAAATTACTCCAACAGGGAGTTCCCGTCGTGGCTCAGTGGTTAATGAATCCGACTAGGAACCATGAGGTTGCAGGTTCGATCCTTGTCCTCTCTTAGTGGATTAAGGATCTGGCGTTGCTGTGGCTGTGGTGTCAGCTGGTGGCTACAGCTCTAATTAGACCCCTAGCCTGGGAACCTCCATATGCTGCGGGTGCAGCCCTAGAAAAGGCAAAAAGACAAAAAAATTTTTAAATTGAAAAATAATGAAAAAATAAAATTACTCCAAAAAACATAAACATTGTTGAAATGAATAGAAAAATGAAATTATCAGCAAAAGAAACAGGAAAAATGAAGAAAAATCAAGTGAATTTTAGAACCAAAAGTAAAACAATTAAAATTTTGAAAGCTTCAAATGGAAATTATGCAGTACTCAATGAACCTGAAGACAGATCAACCAAAATTATTTAGTCTGAAAAACACAGGAAAAAAATGAAAATAAATGAATAGCACCACAGAAACTTATGGGACGATAACAAAAGATGCAGTATTTTTTGAAACAGGGTGCTAGAATGAAAGGATAAAGAGGTGTGTTGAAAAATATTTGAAGAGACAATAGTTAAAAATATGGCAAATGGCATAAAACCATAGATTCAAAAAGCTCAGTAAGCATTGAATAGGAACCCCCAAAAGTCTATGTCCAGGAACACGAAACTGCTGGAAACTAAAGGCAATAAATTAACAAGAAATCTGTAGTGCTTTATAACAGAGAAGAAGCTTGACTGTTCCTGGCATTAAGATGAAGAGTAGTTACCTAGACTGTGATCATGCAAGAATACCTGGAGATCATAATTGCATGGCCCCTAATTATGACCTGAATATAAAGACAAGATACAATAATGCTTATTGACAGTTTTGTTTTGCTGTCTGAGAAAGTGGCAAACAGATTTGGATGATTTCCAAAATGTTTACCAACCTAATTCTAATTAGATCCCTATAGATACATTTCAGAGACCCAAAAGTGCTTTCTAGCCCTGTGTCCACTCTTAGAATTGCAGTGAGGACAGAGGGTCCTTTGGGTTATGAAGCAAAATCCTGTTACTGCAAAAATGAACATGACTTTGACGATCAAGCTTGCAAATTCATCCCTCTCTATTTCAACTAAGTTCCATTATGTGAATCATCTCTCATTAGAATGTGGTTTATTTGTATCTCACTCTGCTGCAGATACCTATGTGCTTTCTGAAAATATTATAGGGCATTATAAGTATTCAAATATTTGCTTGAATAAATGAATGGACTTGGTTTTAAGATCATGTACCTCAAAGATGGACCAAGAGGAGTCAGTTCAGATAGAAAACACAGAATCACAAAATACCTGTTAGGAACAAGTTCTGTCATAGTTTGAAGACCATGCAGGAGGTTTCACAGCTTTTCTTCTTTGATGGCAGAAGATAACTCCAATAATTCAAACTAAAGCTCTTTTCTCTCCAAGCCAGCCCACAGCCAGAAGATGACTGCCTAAGATGAAGGGAATTCTGTTTTCTAGAGATGAGTTGGCAAAGCTTCGCTGAGTACAGAATTTCTAAGGGATGAAAAAGCAGACAGAGAAAGAAAGGCAAGATATCCTGCACCTAATTTCTGTTCTGAATGATCCCTAAAAAACTTACTAGAGATATCTAATAATGACAGCATATATAATTGATATACTGCACTATATAAGTTTAAGGTGTACAACATAATGCCTTCAATAACATATAGCTTATGATGGACAGCATAATGATTTGACTTACATACATTATGACATAATTACCACAATAAGTTTAGTGACTATCCGTCATCTCATATACATACAAAATTAAAAGCACAGAAATTTTTTTTTTCCTTGTGATGAGAACTCTTAGGGTTTACTCTCCATAATTTTCATATGTAACACAAGACAGTGCTAATCATATTTAATGTGCTGTACATCACATCCTTAGTACTTATGTATCTTATAAATGGAAGGTCCTAGTTTTTCACTGCCTTAATCCAGTTCACTTCTGCCCACTCCTTATAAGCGTGTTTCAAAAATCTTTACAAATCTAGGTACTGTTTTCTCTACATTGAGTTTTTCAGAAAGGGTGAGTATAGATTTGCATATCCATACCTCTTTAAACATTCTTAAGATTTCTTTAGCTGCACATTTGATTTTTTTTTATTTCTGATTATTCTGGTTATACCCTCAAGAAGATACACAATTCTTTAATTGAATTCCATGGGGCTTTTTTTTTTTTTTTTGCATTATAGCTGGTTTATAGATTTCTGTCAGATTTTCCAACTGCACCATGTGGTGACCCGATTACATGTACATATATGGATTTGTCACATGTAATTAGATATAGTTCCCCGTGCATTACAGTTGGAGCTCCTTGCTATTCCATCATTAAAGCAGTAGTTATCCCCACTCCCTCCCACCCCTTCCCCACCCCTCCCCCGCCCCCTTGGCAACCACAAGTCTGTTCCTCAAGT